>JAOTON010000094.1:2302500-2633116 GCA_034440635.1 Lepas anatifera | reverse complement strand
GCCACCTTCGCTTTGACGGGGGTGGCGGGTACCGCACCCCCCCTTAGATCTCGAGAACCACGTTAGGTAGCAAAAACAGTAAACGGCGTTGGGTAGCCCATCCACTTCTACATCGAAAATATTTGAACCTTTTTTCATGTCACATTTAAGGTCACTAGAGGTCAAAACATGCCGGAATAGGGATTACATGTAAATGAAGGTTTTCGGTCATTTCATCTGAACAAGTAAGATAGAGCAAAACGACTTGAATTATATGAATTTTCGCAACAAGCCAAATATAATGATATATAATATACCTTTGCTAGGTAAAATCAAGGATTTGGCCTGATCTAAGGTCAGGTCAAGATCAAATTAGATAAACGACATATCATTAGAACCGCAGAGACAAGGCAAATCTAATGCAGCTAAAATAAACGCTCTATCACCAACAGTTACTAAGTTATTCAGTTAACCCTTGCCCCGGTGGCGGGTACGAGCCACCTTCGCCATGGTGGGGGCTAAAAAAGACCCCCACGATCTCAAAACCTAAGAGAGCTAGAAAAAAGCGCAAAACGGCAATCGAAAGCTCTTAAAAAATGATATCGAAAACACTTGTCTCATTTTTCTTGTCAGGTCAATATCAAGGTCACCAGAGGTCAAAATAGGTCAAAATCGCTCATATGAGGCGTACTAAGAAAACCTTATATTTCTCAGAAAATATGATAGCTAGAAACATGTTTTTAACACCATTCGAAAGCCCTTGAGTTGCTCTTTCATTACAGTGGCATTCATTTTCGTGTCAGGTCAAAGCTTAGGGAGCTACAGGTCCTGGGACATTGGGCACATTCTTGGGGATGTCCATAGCCACCCATGCATAAGGGCGTTTCCTTTTTCGCTAATAACTTCCAAACCAAACAAGATACAGCCATAGTTGATGCACCATTGCAATTCTCTCGTCAATACAAATTGAATGATATATAATATTGCTGTCAGATCAAATTTAAGAATTTGACCTGACCCAGGTCGACAGTCTGACCCAACTTGACATGGTAGAATCATGATGTATATCATTTGACTTTCAGTAACTATAAGAACACTTTGGTGACAAAATAAAAGTTCCATCTTGGTTTATTCAAAACTTATAGAGTAAAACGCCAAAAATGCCTATTTGACATAAGGTGAACTTTAAAAAGGTCACAAGCCAAAATTTTTGGCATCAACTTCAGAAATGGGCTAAGAGCAAGCCGTAACCGATGTTTGAAGTTGATTCCATCCATACTTACTGAGAAAAGCTCATTTCTTGATTTTGCCCATGTATTTACAATGGGGAGGTCATGCTCTGCACACGACCTTAGGTCACCAATATAAAAATCCCGGAACAAATTTTGTAGCTCCTGGTGGGCCCAAGATGTGGTATGAGTTTCAACGTGATCATTTAACACGCGCACTGGAGGGGGGGCCTCGGAGGCCCCCCCCACCTGTTTTTCCGAGGTGGCCGGAGAACCGCCTGTAGCGGAAAAATGAAACCTGGCCACATTTAACAGAATTTAATAGCACATCGATTGGTGAAGACTTTTGGAAAATCGCCCGACAATTTTTCGAATTATAGGCTTTCAAAGTCAGACCTGCATTTTGAGATCGCCCTAAACGCGCGGTCGGACCAGTTAGCTTGCATTGAAGACCGAGTGGTGACCTCATAACGTCATATAAGCGGGACTATATGCCAAGGTCACTTCACATGAAAGTCAAGGTCAAGGTCAAAGGCCACAGGTCAAGGTCATATCTGCACTTCCAAGGTCACTGACCACTGTGCGTCCGGCCAAATGACGTTACCCCGTCTGACATATATTATGCTATGACGTTATCGGTAGGGTACCCCAATACAAAGGTCAAGGTCAAAGGTCAAGGTCAAAGGTCATTGGGAAAGGTCAATCCTCATTTCCCGCCAAACAGTGGCTACAGTGTTAGTCAAAGTATAAATAATAAGTAGTATACCATATGGTGACCTTAAAGGTCAATGACCTTGAATGACCTTGACCCAAAAGTTGTGGGGAAGCCTCTTTGAGACCTCTTCTCTATGAACCTTGTCCGCCTTTAGCTTATTCCCGCCATTTTCCTGCATAATCCCAGCATTTATCAATCGATACCAGCATGGCCAATACTTGACCTTTACGACATCGTTTGACCTTGAAGATATTGACCTAGGTCAATGAAAATTGGTCATCATGTAGATCACCATAGCCCCCACCCACCTACTAAGTGGCGTTTTTCTAAACCTCTTAGTTTCCGAGACCTTAGGGGGGGCCTACCAGGCCCCCCTCCAGTGCGCGTTAGTGCCAGACCCCCTCCAGTGCGGGTGTTAACCCTTCTTTTAGTTATGCGGCCCTAAGAATTTTTGGAGGTGAGGTCACTTCACCTGGCCTGGTGACCTGACCTGATATGACCTTGAGCTAAAATTTTCAGGAAAGATGTAAAAATGATGGAGGAACAGCTAGACCAAGTTTAGCAGCGCTGCGCGCCGCCGTTTTTTGGTCGCTTCGGAAAAACCCGAGGGGGTCTAAATGACCCCCACCCGGACGAAGGTTAAAACCATTTTTCCTGTGTATTTCCAGTGGAGAGGTCATGACTCGTACCTGACCTTGGGTTATCGATATAAAAAATACCAGCACTTATTTTAGAGAACTTAGTGCGCCCATTATGTGCTATGAGTTTCAATCGGATAAGTTCTTCCTATTGCGACTTATGCTATCTTAAACTGTTTTGAGGTTAGGTCACTTGACCTGTACTGGTGACCTGACCTGAGATGACCTTAACTTAAAATTTAAAAAAAGTTGTCAAAATGATGGCAAAAAAGGGATACCAAATACGGCGGCGCTACGCGCCGCCGTTTTTATGTTTTGTCTGAAAAACCCAAAGGGGCGAGTACCGGCCCCCCTCAATGCGCGTGTTAAGCCCGGTTGACCGTGTCTACTGCTAGCATTTAGTAGACGATAAGATGACATCATATTTGCGCTGTCTACCCGTGAGCGAAGAGTTAGCCTGATGCGCTTGACCCCCGTCGTAACCGGATGCTACCTGCTTGTCCCTTGTCTACTTATGGTGGCGCATCGTTTGTCTTTAATGTATAAATCTAGAAGTGATTTCATTCGATGAATTCAAACTTAGATTTTGGTTGTGCGTCCGCTTTGGCTCATGACGAATTACTTACTTTTAATAAACTTTAGTTTGAAAATATGTGTTTTGAGCGTTTTTCAACACTTTCGAAGATGCAAATGATGCAGTGTGTAGATAGTCACTGTATCATATGTTGTCTCCAGCTAGTGACTTACTGAACCAATGTTACATACCACAATTTTACAACACATTACATCGACCAACTAATATATAACACGAGTTACGGCACGACCTAAATAATCAGAGATCACCTATCTATTTCATACAGAAAATTTAAGTGTACGTTAAGGGTAGACAAAGAGTGTTAACGCAATCCCTTGCGGTCGATACTTTTATCAAACTGGTAAAGCATGCAGGGTATGCGCAGAGAGGGAGAGAGAGAGAGAGAGAGAGAGAGAGAGAGAGAGAGAGAGAGAGAGAGAGAGAGAGAGAGAGAAAGAGAGAGAAAGAGAGAGAGAGAGAGAGAGAGACACAATATGTTTCAATCAGATTTGGGAGCATGCAGTTTCCCAGCTGCTAAGGTTCCTTTCCGCCGGGGGTACATCTTACAAGAGAAAAAAGCAAGTTTTTACTGTCATCTAGGTAGTTACCTTGGTACTACCACCCAGCCGTCAGATGGCGGGCGACAGTGCCTGCCATCTGACGGCTGGTCCGGAAATGTAGCGTGCTGAGCCCGCCTGATAAGGACAATAGCCATCAAATGTCAAACCATGAATCGCGAGCAGTTGAAGCTTTTCAACCGTGATCTCCGAAAATTCATGGAATAAACTCGTGATCTAAACAGCTTCGTTCTAATTTGCTTCACCGATCACCGGACTTCAAAGGAAGCTCGACAGATAAAATTTCACTGACAAACAATGGGTAAAGGTGCAGTTCAAACTAAGGCTTTTCTGGAGTCTTTCGACAAACCTGGAGCTCACAGGGGGACATGCATCAATACAGGCATCTGTGATGCGTTAGCCACCCATTGGAGCGCACCTGCCTCGACCCTCGGCGACAATAGCTGCTGTCGCCTGGGTGTATACCTCGAACCTCCGTGCAGTGGTGAGATGGCTTTTAGACGTTGGAAATCGGAATGGGTGTTTGGAACATTTTTAAAGATACATACAAAGGAAAGGGAAATTGCTCTTTGACTTTGAAGAACCCTTATCCCAAACAGAGTGAAGCTAAACAAGTCAGGTGGTTCCAGCCCATGGTGGGAAAACTATAACCATCGGAGCAGAAACAGCGAATTGAAAAATGCCTTTACAAACTCTTTCCTTTATGGAAGAAGAGCCTTAACACGCGCATTGACGGGTCTTGAGCCATCTTCGCTTCGACGGGAGGGGGGCGGATACTTAGATCACGAAAACCGTGCTAGATAATGAAATACGGCAAACTGCGTTGGGTAGCCAATTCACTTCTCTTTTGAAAATATTTGAACCATTTTTTTAGGTAAAATTTAAGGTAAATAGAGATCAAGACACGCCATCATAGGAATAACACGTAAATGAAGGTTTTTTGTCATTGCATCCGAAAAAGTAAAGATAAAACAAAACTATTTAGACCATTGGAATCCTGGCAGTAAGCAAAATCAAATGATATATAATATTACCTTAATATATCAAATCAGGCCAAATATGTGACTTGACCTGACCTGACGGTAGTTCAAGGTCAAATAAGTTCAAAATGCATATCGTTAGAACAGCAAAGACAAGAAAAATATAAAGTGCAGTGAAAGGAAATGTGGCACCTTGCTCGAATCAAGGAATTGAGTGTTATCAGCGGTATTTTAGCCAAAGACCATTAACACGTTGAAAAGTGAACATTTGCCTGTGGATGATTTAATGATCTGGCACATAACCAATACTCTTCAAGGGCTTCAACTGGCTGACTACTCACCGCGACGCCAGCGCTGTCGTCACACAAACAGCTGACAACTGTGGCCGCCTGGCTGATGTATGTACATTCGGGGCACACATCAGGTAGGTTTTTAGCTTTTCTCCACGGAAATTTTGAGTTTGAAATGTGACAAATTATATATTGAGTACCGGAGTCTCTGGCAGGCTTTACAATCTGGCCATCTCAGTTAAAATCACGTTATAAAGGTGCCAAATTGCCTTTGAAATAAATACCTTATCACCATTCATTACTAAGTTATTCAGTTAAATCCATTTGCCCATGTTTTTCCAATAGAGAGGTCATGACTCGTATCTGATCTTAGGTCTTCGATGTAAAAAATACCAGAACATATTTTAGAGAACTCGGTGGGCCCATGATGTCATATGAGTTTCATTAGGATAAGCTTATGCTGTTCTGACTTATCTATCTTAAACGTTTTTTTAGGTCTCTTCACTTTGCCTGTACTGGTTACCTGACCTGACCTGACCTAGCCTTACAAAAGCCTGCATAGCCTGGCCTATCGGCTGCGCCCTGACGGGCCGGGGGCGTGCCCAATGTAGTTAAAGATGACTAAGCATTTCCGTTAGGGAATGATACGCTTCTATTTTTGTAAGGATGCATTCATTCACACTGCTGTAAGGACTACCGAGATGTGTTGGCTTCGGTCGCCGCGGCGGGGGCGGGGGCGCTGGTTCCAGGTGCCGCCGCTGGGGTGAGATCTTACTATGGAGGAAGGAGTGGCGAGTTTGGTTCCGTCTGTGGCCGCCAGGGGTGAAGGCTTAGGCGGAGTGATAAGTGATTGGCTGTGACGTGGCAGCCTTCCCTGCGTTTTGAAACTGTTCCATGAATTGAAACCTTTTTTGGATATGGATGTCAGCCGAAACCTATTATTGACATATTGTTGGAGGGTGTCGGGGCTGTGTTGGCTGGGGGCATCGCTGTGATGGGTCGACACTTCTCAGCTCTGTCCCCTGCCGGCCGTCCCTGGCCCCTGCCGACTGCCAAAGCGGGACCGATAGTTTTTTACCTTCTTTAAAATGGGCTCAACCTTAGGCGCTGCCGTGAGGATGGGGACGGGCATACTATCAAGGGCGTTTTCATGACGTTTTCACTCAGTACTGACGTTGGAGGCCGCATAGCGATGGTTGTGAACCCGGCGCTGCATGCTGGCATATGTGTGTTTAACCTAAATTAGTTGAACGTGTTGGCTGGATGGCGCTGGAGCGTGGATGGTGATATGGCTGGCATCTCCCGTGCCTGGACCTTGAGTGCCTGCTCCCGGTGCCGGTCGGAGGCCTCGGGCGGCGGGGGAGAGGGGGTTTAATGTTTTGCCATCTGGGACGACTGTACCTGCTCTTCTTTCAAGAACTGCGACTGTCCTGATATATGTCATCATCATTAAATTTTGACAGAAGTTGTAAAAATGATCAGAGGAAAAGTATGTCACGTATGGTGGTGTTACGCGCCGCCGTTTTTATGCTATCTCCAAAAAACCCGAGGGGGCCGTTGCCCGCCCCATCAATACGCATGTTAACCCTCACCCCGGTGAGGGGTGTTTGAACACCCCTCGGGTCCTCCGTCCGCACGATAAAACGGCGGCGCGAAGCGCCGCTGTACTTAGGAAACCTCATCCCTGATCAATTCCGCAACTTTCCCAAAATTTTAGGTTTGGGTCATCTCAGGTCAGGTCACCAGTGCAGGTCAAATGACCTCACATAAAAAATGTTTAAGGTCGCATAAGTGAGAAATGGGTGAATATATCGGATTGAACCTTATACCACATAATGCGCAAATCGAGTGCTACAACATGCATCCGGGATTTTTCATATCGATGACCAAAGGTCAAGTACGGAACATGACCTCTCCATTGGAAATACATGGCAAAAACAGAAATTGGGCTGTACGTATTTGTGTAGATACAGCTGAGAATACCTGCATAATTTCAAAGTCGTAGCATCATGGACTTCTTTTCAGGTGCATGTTGTTATTTTTGATCTGCGACGTCTGAGAGGTCATTTGGGGCCATATAAGCAGTTTCAGACTTATGTCAATATATTTGCATGAAATAATGATACAGCTTTTATTTTTATGTCATTGCGTTAAGGTTGCTAGTCGAGTCAATTGATGTGCATATTGACTATGCCAGGTTAAAAAGTGACCTTCACCTGTCCTGAGGACAGGTCATTGTGTTTTGAACTAGTATGGTCATATTATACATCATTCGATTTGCAGTGAGGAGAGGAATCGAATGGTGCCTAAAAAATGATTCTAACTCAACTTTGTCAGACGCTAGAACCCAAAAACTCTACTCGAAATTCCATATTCTTTGACATGTCCAGGGGTGGAAAAACCCGCCAACTTGCCAACCAGGCATTGCAACAGAATTTGGCTAGGGGAAATATTCAGTGCGATAGATAACGTCTACCAAATTGGAACTCCAGCAGCCGCCGAGAAAACAAAAAAGCTCCAAGGGAGCCGGGTCTTTACGCTGCTAAAAGCCTTGACATACAGCCAGATCCAGGAGACAAGGGGGCACTTGACACCCTCCCCCCTCCACAAACTCCCATAAACTCTGCAATACACTAACCAGTATCGAACATGGGACTTCAGGACTCAGAGGGGGGGGCAATTAAGAACGTGTCTGGCTGTAAATGAATCCATGTTTTTCCCTATTTTAAGAGGCTTTAATTACGCCATTGCACAGTGTTATAAGCGGTCGCGAAAACGGACAGAATACCCCAAAACCGACTTCCGTATTTCAGTAAATAACCTTAACTGGACCGTACAGGATTGTCTGGTGCATGCGTTTTTGATATTCATTTGTTTGTGAACCCTCGCAGGAAACCATTTGGAAAACATTCAGGAACATTTGTTTGCTCAGAAAACCCTCGCAGTCTCCCGACAAGAAATGAACAGCTTTTCAACCCAGACAGAGAAGTTCCAGCCCTGTGCAGTCGACCTCGCTGGGACCACTGCTCGGGTATCCTACAGTATGCAGTTGGCAATGGTAGATGGGAAAGTTGCGAATGCACTGACTGGGACAGCGTCATCTCAAATATGTCACATCTGTGGAGCTAAGAAGACTGAGATGAATGACTTAGAACATGTTCGTCAGAAGGTGGCAAACAAAGAGGCTTATCAGTTTGGCCTCTCAACACTCCATGCGTGGATTATACTTTTTGAGCTCACATCGGCTATCGTCTTAGCTTAAAGTGTGGTCCATGAAGGGAAATAAAAAATCAGCCATCATCGGCCATTACGTTTGGATTACTTTTGCGAGTCGATCGATATGCATATTGATTATGTTAGGTTGGAAAGTGACTTTGACCTGACCTCAGGTCAGATCATTTTTGTGCTATGACCTAGCATAGTCATATTATACATCATTCGATTTGCCGTGCCGAGGGGAAGAGAATGGAGCCTCAAAAATGATTCTAGCTCAACTCTGTCAGACCCTAGACCCCAAAAAATATACCCTAACATGCCACTTTCATTGACCTATCATGACCTCAATATTGACCTGTACCGAAATGTGACCGATATAGTCTCTTCATGAATTTGCATGAGCTATCCACCAGTCTTCGCGTTTTTTCGCTATCTCGCATAGGAGCCGAGTTCGAAGGGGAGGGGATGTTCAAACACTCCCCGCCAGGGTGAAGGTGGGTCGGAGGCCCACCGGGGCGCGGGGTAAATGTCAAATTTGGTGTCAAACGGTGTGATGAGTGTTAAAGTACACATCAGTTTTTGTTTCATGAGGCTCCGTCACTTAGTTCCCGAGATGTTCAATTATGTCCGTTTTCGCGGCCCCTTGCGGCACTGTGTGTTGCCACGCTTAATTATGCATCCACTATTCTTGCTGCAACGCACCTGTTGTTGTTACCCATTCTGTTTTGTTTGAACAAAGGCTGTTGCCCTATTGGCCAATTAGAGGGCTAGAAGTTTCAGACTCTATGGAAACAGGTAACAAGAACGCTTCTTTTGCTACCGGATAGCTGCTTTAGCCTTCCCCAGGCGACACAACACAACTGGTGTGCATTGGTTGAACCTCTGGAGCTTCTCAGTAGAAACACTATACACCGGTCTTGTCAGAGTTTTCGGCACATACACTAGTGTGAGGAACTCGTGAGCAATACAGAGGTGGTGGGCAAAACTGACTCAAGATACTGCTGGGGAATATCACATTCCCATTTCAAAGTACCGTACCTTTTTGCGATATTTTATTCCTAGCTATGTCCTTGAAAATCGTGCTGCTCTCCTTCCTGATTTCTAGTTCCCGTGCCTCGTCAAAGAAATTCTCAATGACACAGGGAAAGATAATCACGTCTGGCACTCCTCTCTATGCAACATCAGTGATGCATACTCTCCACTGTGCCTATTTCTGTTTACGTCAGCAGAAATGCGGGCTATTCAGCTTAAGCTCAAATGGTACTTGCCAGTTGTTCGCCGCTGCTGACGTGTGTGGCTGGGAAGAACCTTCAGCGTTCTTCATCGACGAGCCCGGCGGTGTGTATGGTATCAAGAGTCACATCAAGTGCCCGAAGACGTGTCAACAGTTGCTCCGGATGTTTCCAAAGGAGGATGGTGGTGTAAAGTACCTACCGTCGCTACCAGTGCCTGTGCACTGCACCGGCAGATGGTTTTATAATGGCCGCTTTACAACGCTGCTGGTATCTAATTCATCAACATGGACTCTCAACACCACCCTGCTCCGCAATGAGCACACACCGGAAGCGAACGACTATTCCATCTTGAGTCTGGGAGACCAGCTGCTGACCTACGGTACATCCTCCACCTTCACACTCTACCTGTTCGCTGCTGGAGAAGACGGACAGTACTGGCACCACCTCTGGAGAGTGAACCGAACGGCTTCCCCTGCTGACCTACTCGCCATCTGTCATCACCACGAAAACACATGGATCCGACTTTCTCCCAGTAGATAACGTGCTGCCATGGATCGATGAAGATGCCAACTGGGCCGAGACTCCAGGTCTTGTGATCCGTCTGCCAACCACCACTGCGGGTGAGGTCAGGTATGGCTCTATTACCTCTGGAAAGGCCACGGAGGGGGCGGAGAACAATGTGTGGGACGGTGTCATCCGGTTCAGAACAGGCCGTATCACAATGGGCATAAGGGAAGAATAAGACGGAGTATAGTTGCCCATCGGAAAAGTTTAGTTATGTGTCATATTGGTACGTCATTGCTTATTATACATTCAAATGTACCAGCTTGCCCCATTGTTTTAAATTTCTGTTAAACAATTCAATTCTACTATATTTCAGTTCAAGTCGCAGGCATGGCTATATATTTAGGAACCGTGGGTATGGCCAAGTGACCCGAGCTAAAAAATCATAGTAAAGTAATTTCTGCCCCTTTTAAAAGGGAGATACGCGAAAAATATTGCGGTTTCTTACTATTTGAAAAGTATTGATTACGAAACTATCAATTCTTTTTGTATCTTCGGCAACATTTTTCAAGGTACTCAACCATCATTGTAATATTTTAAAGTGCCGGTAAAAGGCTGGAACCTGCTCTTCATCTCTTAGGTTTCAAAAGCTATTTAAAGTTTAAAAGTAATTATGTTTGTAATACAAATATCTGATCTTACATAGCCTCTAAAATCTAAAAAAATAATCAGTTTTCTGTAGAAATGGAACATAAAATAATTGCTCAGTCCCCAGTCGTACCGTACCTCGGGTCTTCAATCGTTTTCTACAAAATTACCAGGATGACGAAACTTTTGCGTCATATAGGTCACATAACCCCGGTATGAGAATTCCTAGGCTTCTGATTGGTCAATTGTGAAATCTTTAAAGTCGTATATTTCTATTTCAAAAGTGTTTTGGAAAGCTGTTTTTGTTTAGTAATTTTTGTCTGTCATAGTTCGCGGTTCTAAGCCACTGCTTAGGGCAAATATGACCTAGTTCTTACAGAAATTAAATGGTCATAGCCAAGTCTTCCTTATTTAATCGATAGTGAAAATTCTCGATAAATGGTCTAGAAATGTTGACTTTGAGAGCGATTTTAAGCCATTTGGAGGCTGAGTTCGCAAAAATGAGAAAAGGACTTTTGAAACAATTTTTGGTGAAATTTTGATCTAGTCAGCAAAATGCTTTTCGCATATGTCTCTTTAACCCGCGCCCCACCGGGGGTCCGGCGCCACCTTCGCCCCACGGGGGGGCCATCGATGGCCCCCCTCTAACTCCGAAAATATGGGCGTTAGCGCAAATCTGCAAAGTGCAATAGAAAGCTCGCGTGAATTCAGTAAGAAATTACTTCGCATGTTTTAGTGCTCAGGTCAATGGTTTGACCTACAGAGGTCAAATTAGGTCAAGATCGGCTATTTTCACTCAAATATGCAATGATTAAGCAAACTGGGCATAACTCTTATGTCATTAGAGCTATTGAGGCCTGGTAAAGTACATTTGATAGCAAATTGCCAGTACTTTTTCCGCTATGTGGAACGTAAAGACCTCCCGCAAGTGGTTTGACCGCCAGAGGTCACCTCGTGACCTAATATGGCCTGAGGTCACGAAAGGTCAAAAAGTGACCTTGCCGTATATCAGACCTTGCCGTACCAATTTCAGCGTTCGTGAATTGTCCCAGAAGGGCTCCCAAACGTCACTTTTAAGTCCAAACTTCGCCTCTCCCGGGCCCCCTCATCATTGCCCTGTCTGAGTCCCTCCCTCTCAGCATTAAAAACATATTGGCCGCGTCGCTGCTCCTACTATTTAGAGGACAGTGTGACCCAATCAAACCCCGTGGGCAATATATTAGCTGTCCACGGATGATGCGCGACAGCGTATCTGCTCGGTTATTGATGCGCTCTGCCGCCGCTGGAACGAAAACACTCGTGTCGTCTTAAGTGTGACGTGACACCGAATATCCGCTGATGATTGGCACCAGTAGACAGAAGTCACAAAAATTGTTTCAGTGTCACTAACGGAATTCCAAATCAACTTGGGTGACAATCTTGAAGTTCGGCACGAAAAACTTTGCTCTGCCACACCCTCTGAGTCCTTTTAAATCCTAGATAAGGCATTGACAGACTGAACGTCCTCTTATTATCACACTGAAGTGAGCACAATCTTGCCTATTTGTCACCGACTCGATAAGTTTTTTCACCAAACTTGTTGGCGAGTTGGCAGGTTTTTCAACCTTTTCCAGTACATATATTCTCACTAGCTAATGTGAGAAAGCTATCTTGCACGCAGTGACGGAGTTTATGTACCGTGTGTCTGGTGGCATCTAAAATAGATGATGAGCTGAGCTTGCGTGGCCTGTTTTTGGAACAGCCTGCTTTTGCCTAATGGTGGTTTTATTTCTATATTTTTTCGTATATAAGCGTCCATCCACGGGCGGGTATTTGACCCATTTCCTGCATCTATTACTTGCTTTTCCAGACATTAACACGCGCATTGACGGGGGTCTGAGCCACCTTCGCATTGACGGGGGCGGGTACCCGCCCCCCTAAGATCTCGAGAACCACGGTAGGTAGCGAAAAATGGTAAACGGCGTTGGGCTGCCCATCCACTTCTCCATCGAAAACATTTGAACCATTTTTTTGTCAGGTCACATTTAAGGTCACGAGAGGTCAAAACATGCCCGTCATAGGGATAACATGTAAAATTCAGTTTTTCGGGCATTACATCTGAACAAGTAAAGATAGAGCAAAATGACTTGAACTATATGAATCCTCTTAGCAAGCCGAATCGAATGATATATAATTTGACCTTGCTAGGTCAAATCAAGGATTTGACCCGACCTGAGGTCAGGTCAGGTCAAATTATATAAAATGCATATCATTAGAACCGCAAAGCCCAGGCGAGTCTAATGCAGCTAAAATAAATGCTCTATCACCATCCGTTACTGAGTTATTCCGTAAAAACCATTTTTCCCATGTATTTCCAATGGAGAGGTCATGCCTCGTACCTGACCTTAGGTCATCGATATCAAAAATACCGGAACATATGTTAGAGAACTCGGTGGGGCCATTATGTGATATGAGTTTCAATCGGATAAGTTCACCCTGCTCCGACTTATGCTATCTTAAACTTTTTTGAGGTCGGGTCACTTGACCTGTACTGGTGACCTGACCTGAGATGACCTAACCTTAAAATTTTCACAGAAGTTGTAAAAATGATGAGGGAAAAGGTATACCAAGTACAGCGGCGCTACGCGCCGCCGTTTTTCTACTATCTCCGAAAAACCCGAGGGGGCGGGTACCCGCCCCCCGTCAATGCGCGTGTTAAGGCAGTCTAATTTTTGTGTGATGTGTTCAACCATTCGCAAATGAACGTTTGACCCCTTTTACAGTGTGTAATGCTTGCTTTTGCTAGACAGTAAGGTTATATTACATGTTTCGCGTACCCAGCTATTCAGGGAACAATTTACCCAAGCCTATTTAGGGAAGGATGCCCCTGATCCGTGTGTACCGCTTGCTTTTGCAATAAAATAAGTTGATTTGATATTTTTAGCGTAAGCAACTATTTAGGGCAACTAACCTATGGCCATCCATTCACATATATTTAGTGAAGAATGCCCATGTTCCGTGTGTACTGCTTGCTTTTGCTATAAAAAGGTGGTTTGTTCTTGGAATCGTAACCTAAGCAGCTATTCAGGAAACTATTTAACTCAACGATTTAGGGAGGAATTCCCATGTTCCGTGTGTACCGTTTGCTTTTGCAATAAAATAAGGTGGTTTGATATTATTAATATAAGCAGCTATTCAGGGAAGTATTAACCCAACCGTTTAGGGAAGAATGCCCATGCTCCATGTGTACCGCTTGCTTTTGCAATAGAATAAGGTGATTTTACATTATTAACATAAGCAACTCTCCAGGAAAAGAACCTACGCCCATGTTGCGTGTGTGCTACTTGCATTTGCAAGACGGTAAGAAGGTCAGACTTTTTTAACATGTACCCGCTTTCTGCAGAGAAACATTAACACGCGCATTGACGGGGGTGGGTACTCGCGCCCTCCTCGATTTATTTTTCGGAAAAAGATAAACGGCAGCGCGTAGCACCACTGTACTTGGCATACATTTTCCCTGATCAGTTTCAAAATTTTGTCAAATTCTTAAGGTTAAGTAATGTCAGGTCAGGTCACCAATACAGGTCAAATAACCTGACCTAAACAATTTTTTAAGATAGCATAGGTCAGAACAGGGGAACTTGCCCAATGGAAATTCGTATCGAATAATGGGCACCCACCGGGTTCTCTAAAATATGTTCTGGTATCTTTTATATAGATGACCTAAGGTCAGGTACGAGCCATGACCTTTTCATTGGAATTACATGGGAAAATGCTTTAACTGAATAACTTAGTAGTTGATAAAGATTGAGCGCTTATTCTAAGGGCATTAGATTCGCCTTGCCATTGCAGATCTATTTATATGTCTTTTACCTCATTTGACCTTGACCTCACCTCAGGGTAGGTCAAACCCTTAATTTGACCTGGCAATGTCATATTATGTATCATTTGATTTGGATTTCTGCGCGTGTTAATATAGTTTAAATTAATTTGCTCTATCTTTACGTCTTCAGAGGAATTGACAGAAAACCTTCATTTGCATGTTTTCCCTATGATGGAATGTTTTGGCCTCTAGTGACCTTAAATGTGACCTGAACATTAACAAAATTGTTGAATTATTTTTGATAGATTGGCTACCAAAAGCCGATTTCCATTTTTCTCTCTCTAGCGTGGCTCTCGAAATCTTAGGGGGGCGGGTACCCCCTGTCAAAGCAAAGGTGGCTCAGACCCCCGTCAATGGACGTGTTAACGCGCGCATTGACGGGGGTCTGAGCCACCTTCGCTTTGACGGGGGTGGCGGGTACTGCCCCCCTAAGATCTCGAGAACCACGTTAGGTAGCAAAAACAGTAAACGGCGCTGGGTGGCCCATCCACTTCTACATCGAAAATGTTTGAACCTTTTTTCATGTCACATTTAAGGTCACTAGAGGTCAAAACATGCCGGAATAGGGATTACATGTAAATGAAGGTTTTCGGTCATTTCATCTGAACAAGTAAGATAGAGCAAAACGACTTGAACTATATGAATTTTCGCAACAAGCCAAATAAAATGATATATAATATACCCTAGCTAGGTAAAATCAAGGATTTGGCCTGACCTAAGGTCAGGTCAATATCAAATTAGATAAACGACATATCATTAGAACCGCAGAGACAAGGCAAATCTAATGCAGCTAAAATAAACGCTCTATCACCAACAGTTACTAAGTTATTCAGTTAACCCTTGCTCGGTGGCGGGTACGAGCCACCTTCGCCATGGTGGGGGCTAAAAAAGCCCCTCACGATCTCAAAAACTAAGAGAGCTAGAAAAAAGCGCAAAACAGAAATCGAAAGCTCTTAAAAAATGATATCGAAAACACTTCTCTCATTTTTCTTGTCAGGTCAATATCAAGGTCACCAGAGGTCAAAATAGGTTAAAATCGCTAAGATGAGGCGTACTAAGAAAACCTCATATATCTAAAAAAATATGATATGATATAGAAACATGTTTTTTACACCATTCGAAAGCTCTTGAGTTGCTCTTTCATTACAGTGGCATTCATTTTCGTGTCAGGTCAAAGCTTAGGGAGCTACAGGTCCTGGGACATTGGGAATATTCTTGGGGATGTCCATAGCCACCCATGCATAAGGGCGTTTCCTTTTTCGCTAATAACTTCCAAACCAAACAAGATACACCCATAGTTGATGCACCATTGCAATTCTCTCGTGAATACGAATGAAATGATATATAATATCTCTGTCAGATCAAATTTAAGAATTTGACCTGACCCAGGTCGACAGTCTGACCCAACTTGACCTGGTATAGTCATGATGTGTATCATTTGACTTTCAGTAACTATAAGAACACTTTGGTGACAAAATAAAAGTTTCATCTTGGTTTATTCAAAACTTATAGAGTAAAACGGCAAAAATGCCTATTTGACCTGAGGTGAACTTTAAAAGGTCACAAGCCAAAATTTTTGTCATCTACTTCAGAAATGGGCTAAGAGCAAGTCGTAACCGATGTTTGCAGTTGATTCCATCCATACTTACTGAGAAAAGCTCATTTCTTGATTTTGCCCATGTATTTACAATGGGGAGGTCATGCTCTGCACACGACCTTAGGTCACCAATATCAAAAATCCCGGAACAAATGTTGTAGCTCCTGGTGGGCCCAAGATGTGGTATGAGTTTCAACTTGATCGATTAACCCTTCTTTTAGTTATGCGGCCCTAAGAATATTTGGAGGTGAGGTCAATTCACCTGGCCTGGTGACCTGACCTGATATGACCTTGAGCTAAAATTTTCAGGAAATATGTAAAAATGATGGAGGAACAGCTAGACCGAGTTTAGCGGCGCTGCGCTCCGCCGTTTTTTGGTAGCTTCGGGAAAACCCGAGGGGGTCTAAATGACCCCCACCCGGACGAAGGTTAAAATCATTTTTCCTATGTATTTCCAGTGGAGAGGTCATGACTCGTACCTGACCTTGGGTTATCGATATAAAAAATACCAGCACTTGTTTTAGAGAACTTAGTGCGCCCATCATGTACTATGAGTTTCAATCGGATAAGTTCTTCCTATTGCGACTTATGCTATCTTAAACTGTTTTGAGGTTAGGTCACTTGACCTGTACTGGTGACTTGACCTGAGATGACCTTACCTTAAAATTTAAAAAAGGTTGTCAAAATGATGGCAAAAAAGGGATACCAAATACAGCACCGCTACGCGCCGCCGTTTTTATATTGTGTCTGAAAAACCCAAAGGGGCGAGTACCGGCCCCCTCAATGCGCGTGTTAAGCCCGGTTGACCGTGTCTACTGCTAGCATTTAGTAGACGATAAGATGATATTATATTTGCGCTTTCTACCCGTGAGCGAAGAGTTAGCCTGATGCGCTTGACCCCCGTCGTAACCGGATGCTACCTGCTTGTCCCTTGTCTACTTATGGTGGCGCATCGTTTGTCTTTAATGTATAAATCTAGAAGTGATTTCATTCGATGAATTCAAACTTAGATTTTGGTTGTGCGTCCGCTTTGGCTCATGACGAATTGCTTACTTTTAATAAACTTTATTTTGAAAATATGTGTTTTGAGCGTTTTTCAACACTTTCGAAGATGCAAATGATGCAGTGTGTAGATAGTCACTGTATCATATGTTGTCTCCAGCTAGTGACTTACTGAACCAATGATACATACCACAATTTTACAACACATTACATCGACACAAGCGTGACACAAGCGACACCAGCTGATACTGTACACATGTCTCTCAAACTGCTCCGTTTCATCATTGACGTCAGTGTCGACTGGACTGCAGACCCTACTTAAGCTGTCTGGTACTTGATTCTGGACACCCCGTCGGTACACAATCTCATAGTTAAATGACTCCAACTCCATGAGCCATCGTGCGAACTTGTGACGGGGGTCACGCTGATTCCTGAGCCAGACAAGCGGGTTATGATCCGTGACTAGGATGATCTTTTCTGCAGCCAGGAGATACTTCTTCCACTTCCTAGTCGCTGCCACCAGTGCCCAACACTCGAGTTCACTGTCACTGTAGTTCTTCTGGGCCGGGCTGAGTCCAGAAGAGAAAAAGGCAAGCGGCCTTCTCAGACCATTGTCAGACTCCTGGGTCAGAACTCCGCCGACACTGATCGCACTGGCATCCACTTCGACCCAGAAAGGCTTGCGCCACTGTGGGTATGCCAGCACGGGTCTTGATTTGAGCGCACTGCGAAGCGCCTCAACACTTTGCTCACATTCAGGAGTCCATTGCCACTCCTGGTTTTCGCGAGTCAGTTTGTACAGAGGCTCTGCCGTCTTGGCCATATCTTGGAGGAAGTGTCGGTAGAAGTTTACGAGCCCAAGGAACCTCTGCAGTTCCTTTTTGGTACTTGGTCGTGGGTACTTCGCGATGGCTCTGACATGACACTGAAGCGGCTTGAAGCCCTCCCCACTGATGGCGTGACCAACGAACTCTCCTTCTGAGTAACCAAACCTACACTTATCAAGGCGGAGCTGCATGTTGTTGGCCCGGTACGCCTCCAACGTCTTTTTGAGCCACTTCAGGTGATCCCCCATCGTCTCTGTGTACACGCAGGCGTCATCGATGTATGTGTCGACGTGGGGAATATCTCCCAGCACCTCGGCAATCGCGCGCTGATACGTGGCTTGACTGTTGCAGAGGCCGAAGGCCATGACGTTCATTTCATACTGTCCCTTGGGCACCGAGAAGGCAGTCTTCTCCTTATGGTCCTCCTTTAGGGGGATGGACCAGTATGCACTGGCTCCATCTAAGAAGGAAAATACCCTGCTGCCATGCATCCGGGCCAGAATGTCTTGCCAGTTGGCAGCTGGGTAAGCATCCTTCTTCGTCACCTTGTTCAAGTCGCGGTAGTCCACAACAAATCTGTAAGACGAATCCTTTTTTCTGACCAAAATCACACGACTGCTCCACGGCGAGCTTGATGGGCGACAAATACCGTTCTCCAACATCTCCTCCAGCTGTTTGTTGATTTCAGCCTCCACAGACGGTGACACCCGTGCCGATCGCTGCTTAACAGGTTGCGCATCATTTGTCTCGATTCGGTGCTCTGCCACTGTTGAGAGGCTGGGTTTCTTCGGGTTAGTGGCAAAGACTGAGCGCTCCTCCAGCAGAATATCCATGAACGCCTTGTGGACTTCCTGGGAAAGCGCTGGGTTGATAGCAGCACTGAGGTCAGAATCTGCCGGAACCACCCTCTGTTCCAACGCAGCCACAGCAACCCTGTCAGCATGGCCACCTCCACTGATCATCACTTCTGGGACTTTCCATACACCACCCAGCCTAATGCGGCCTTCCTGCCAATCAAACTCGGTGGAGGGGAACTTAGCAAGGAAGTCACGACCAAGGATTAGGACCTTTTCATCTCCTCCCAGCACTTTAAGAGTGTGATCAACCTGCTGACCATCCCCAGTGTCTACATTCACAGTCAATGATCCCAGCACAACAACAGGTCCGCCTACTCCTGTGGGATGGTAGCCAGACAGACTGATAAGTGCTCGGGGGGTTTACAAGAGGATCACGAGGGTCCTGATGCTAGTGCCTCACCATCTGTATGTGCCACAGATGTGTCGATATATAATATATAACACGAGTTACAGCACGACCTAAATAATTAGAGATCACCTCTCTATTTCACACTGAGAATTTAATTTTACGTTAAGGGTAGGCAAAGAGTGTTAGCGCAATCCCTTGAGGTCGATACTTTTATCAAACTGGTAAAGCATGCAGGGTATGCGCAGAGAGAGAGAGAGAGAGAGAGAGAGAGAGAGAGAGAGGGAGAGAGAGAGAGAGAGAGAGACAATATGTTTCAATCAGATTTGGGCGCATGCAGTTTCCCAGCTGCTAAGGTTCCTTTCCGCCGGGGGTACATCTTACAAGAGAAAAAAACTAAGTTTTTACTGCCATCTAGGTAGTTACCTTGGTACTACCACCCAGCCGTCAGATGGTGGGCGACAGTGCCTGCCATCTGTCGGCTGGTCCGGAAATGTAGCGTGCTGAGCCCGCCTGATTGGGACAATAGCCATCAAATGTCAAACCATGAATCACGAGCAGTGGAAGCTTTCAACCGTGATCTCCGAAAATTCATGGAATAAACCCGTGATCTAAATAGTTTCGTTCTAATTTGCTTCACCGATCACCGGATTTCAAGGAAAGCTCGACAGATAAAATTTCACTGACAAACAATGGGCAAAGGTGCAGTTCATACTAAGGCCTTTCTGGAGTCTTTCGACAAACCTGGAGCTCACAGGGGGACACGCATCAATACAGGCATCTGTGATGCGTTAGCCGCCCATTGGAGCGCACCTGTCTCGACCCTCGGCGACGATAGTTGATGACGTGTTGAGATGGCTTTTGAACGTTGAAATTCGGAATGAGCCTTCGGTGCAATTATTGGAAAAGTATACATATAAAGGAAAGGGATGTTGTTGTTTTTTACTTTGAAGAACCGTTATCCCAGACAGAGTGAAGCTTAACACGCGCATTGACGGGGGTCTGAGCCACCTTCGCATTGACGGGGGGGCGGGTACCCGCCCCCTAAGATCTCGAGAACCACGGTAGGTAGCGAAAAACGGTAAACGGCGTTGGGCTGCCCATCCACTCCTCCATCGAAAATATTTGTACCATTTTTTTATCAGGTCACATTTAAGGTCACGAGAGGTCAAAACATGCCCTTCATAGGGATAACATGTAAAATTCAGTTTTTCGGCCATTACATCTGAACAAGTAAAGATAGAGCAAAACGACTTGAACTATATGAATCCTCTTAGCAAGCCGAATCGAATGATATATTATTTGACCTTGCTAGGTCAAATCAAGGATTTGACCTGACCTGAGGTCAGGTCAGGGTCAAATTATATAAAATGCATATCATTAGAACCGCAAAGCCCAGGCGAGTCTAATGCAGCTAAAATAAATGCTCTATCACCATCCGTTACTGAGTTATTCCGTAAAAAAACCATTTTTCCCCATGTATTTCCAATGGAGAGGTCATGCCTCGTACCTGACCTTAGGTCATCGATATCAAAAATACCGGAACATATGTTAGAGAACTCGGTGGGGCCATTATGTGATATGAGTTTCAATCGGATAAGTTCACCCTGCTCCGACTTATGCTATCTTAAACTTTTTTTGAGGTCGGGTCACTTGACCTGTACTGGTGACCTGACCTGAGATGACCTAACCTTAAAATTTTCACAGAAGTTGTAAAAATGATGAGGGAAAAGGTATACCAGGTACGGCGGCGCTACGCGCCGCCGTTTTTCTGCTATCTCCGAAAAACCCGAGGGGGGCGGGTACCCGCCCCCGTCAATGCGCGTGTTAACAAATTAGGTGGTTGGAGCCAATGATGGGAGCACCAAAACCATCAGAGCAGAAACAGCGAAGTGAAGGATGCATTTACAAGCTGTTTCCTTTATTGAGGAAGTGCCTTAACACGCGCATTGACGGGGGTCTGAGCCACCTTCGCTTTGACTGGGAGGGCCCCCTAAGATCACGAGAATGACGCTAGATAACGAAAAATGGAAAACGGCATTGGGTAGCCCATTCACTTCTCTATCGAAAATATTTCAACTATTTTTTGTCAGCTCACATTTAAGTTCACTAGAGGTTAAGACATGCCGTGACAGGGATAACATGTAAATGAAGGTTTTTTCGGTCATTACATCTGAACAAGTTAAGATGAAGAAAAACAATTTAGAACATTGGAATCCTCGCAGCAAGCGACATCGAATGATATCTAATATGACCTTGATAGTTCAAATCAGGTGAAATATGTGATTGGACCCAACGTGAGGTTAATTCAATGTCAAATTAGGCAAAAATGCATATCGTTAGAACTGCAAAGACAATAAAAATATAATCCAGTTAATAGGAATGTGGCACCTTGTTCGAATCCAGGAATTGAGTGTAACCAGGGGTATTTTTAGCCGTAAATCATTGACACGTCCCTGATTTGTCTGAAAAATGTACAACGAGCCCAATATTTGGATTGTTAAAATGTTGCTCTAGGTTGAAAAATTAACCTCTGCCTGTGAATGATGTAATGATCTGGCAACTACTAACATATTCAATACCCGTCAAAGGTTTCAGTTGGCTGATTACTCACGGTAACGTCAGCGTTTTCGTCACACCAACAGCTGACAACTGTGGCCGCCTGGCTGGGGTACTTTCGGGGTACGATTCAGGTAGGTTTTTAGCTTTTCTCCGCGTAAGTTTTTGGTTTCAAGACAAATGATATATTGAGCACCGGGGTTTTGCGGCATGCATTTCAATTTGGCTATCTCAGTTAAAATCACGTTATAACGGTGCCACATTACCTTTAAAGTAAAGGCTCTATCACCATGTATTACTAAGTTATTCAGTTAAAAACATTTTTCCATATATTTTCAATAGAGAGGTCATAGCTCGTATATGACCTTAGGTCATGGATATAAAAAATACTGGAACATATTTTAGAGAACTCGGTGAGCCCATTATCTGATATGAGTTTGAATAGGATAAGTTCACTCTATTCTGACTTAATCTATCTTAAACTTTTTTTAGGTCAGGTCACTTGACTTGTACTGGTGACCTGACGTGAGATGACCTAGCCTTAAAATTTTGACAAGAGTTGTAAAAATGATTAAAGAAAAGGTATGCCAAATACGGTGGTGCTACGCGCTGCTCTCCAAAAACCCGAGGGGGCGAGTACACGCCCTATCAATGTGCCGTTAAGATAAACTATGTATAAGCTATGTATATGTATAAGATAAGCTATGTCATTAACCCGCGCCCCACCGGGGTTCCGGCGCCACCTTCGCCCCACGGGGGGCCATCGATGCCCCCTCTCACTCCGAAAATATGGGGTTTAGCGTAATGTGTGGGGTTCTGCAATGTGCATTAGAAAGCTTGCGTGAATTCAGGAAGAAATCACTTCACATGTTTAAGCACTCAAGTCAATGGTTTGATCTCCAGAGATCAAGTTAGTTTACGACAGGCTATTTTCACTCAAATATGCAATGCTTAAGAAAACTGCGCATAACTCTTATGCTATCAGAGCTATTGATATCTGGTAAAGTAAATTTGATAGGAATATTCCAGACCTTTTTCCGCTCTGTCAAATGTAATGACCTCCCGCACGTAGTTTGACCTCCAGAGAGCACCTCGTGACCTAATATGACCTGAGGTCACTTAAGGTCAGAAGGTGACCTTACCGTATATCAAATGAAAGCCAGTGATGATACATACACCATGATGTTTGAATCAGTGCTCTAGCTTATTTAGGTCAAAAGATTGAGATTGAGATTGAGATGTATTGAAAGTTATTGCCAAAATACTGTTTTTGACCCCTGGTGACCTTGGATGGCCTAGGAGAGATCAATGGGGAAATATAGCCCCTGGGATCCGTAAAAGGTGCCCAAGAACGCTTTTCTGAGCACGGTGAGCATTTTCAATCGTTTTTGTGACTTTTAGATCATAAGACAGCTTTCCCCATGCTTTTTCAATGGGAGAGGTCACCTCGTGATATCCTCAGGTCACGAAATCGAGAAACCCCGGATAAACACCTTGTAGACCCTGGAGGGGTCATAAAGTGCAGGAAGTTTCAAATCGATCGACTGAGAAATGTAGCTCCTTCAGAGCTAAAAATAAATTGAAGTGAGGTGACCCTGGATGACCTCGCCTGTTAACCTGACGTTGAGTGACCCGGGAAAAAATTCAGGGATAGTGGGAAAATGATGGGGTGGTAGATAGAACCCTCAACCGCTGCGCTGCGCTGCGTCTTTTTTCTGCTATCTCGAAAAAACCTTAGGGGAGGCTCCCGGTGGGGCGAGGGTTAACATGAAATACATAGCAGTGTTCCCGATACATACAAGCGTGTTCATTCTAAAAAAGTTTTTCCATAATTCTCTCACTACCTTCTTGTCTTTATTCCTTCCTTTCTTCATCTACCTCTCCTTTACCCCCTCTCTCTCTCTCTCACACCCGCAAGCGCACGCACACGCGCACACGCACACGCACACACACACACACACACGCACACGCACACACACACACACACACACACACACACACACACACACACACACACACACACACACACACACACACACACACACACACACACACACACACACACACACACACACACACACACACACACACACACACACACACACACACACACACACACACACACACACACACACACACACACACACACACACACACACACACACACACACACACACACACAGGCACACTGACGTCATCAATGCTGTTGCTTTGACCACCACTTCCAATGCTTTACCGATCTTAGTATATTAGTCATTTATATCAATCTTGACGTCACCACTTCCATTGCCTCACCTGACTCGGAGTATCTCCGTGACGTCATCAATGTCGCTGATGACGTCACTGCTGCCGTAAGCTCTGCTGCCGATGCCGTTGAAAAAACCGTGTGTGTTATAGCTGCCGCTTAGGGCAGAGCCGAAGCCTCCCACAGAGCTGATCAGTAAGGACGACTGCAGCGGCTTGATGTCCTCGAAAATCACCTCTTCGCTCTATTCAGATCTGGTGTGGGGAACGGAAAAGTTAGATGAAAGAATGTACAATGGACACAACATTGAGAGCTCAGGCAATGGTGTGAACCTTTAGTTAGATAATTCCATTTTACGTGGTTTTCCCACTATTTTAGTGATCCTCCCAGTCACCTCTTACAAGTAAAATAAACACAAAACATATAGAAAGTTCTTCCAGCCCGGGGAACAGTTCCCACCCTAGAAGAGCTGAACGTTTAATACGAACACTTACAGTTTCTGAAATGGTAATACAATACTAAACAAATATCTTTGAACCCTGAATTTTAAGCAATAGACACCTTCATCCTACAGAACAGCTCAGAATTAAATACGCTATCACCTTATCCAGGTGCGAATCACGTTTGTGGTAAATTACTTAGTATAGTAGAACCACGATCAACTGCAGGTAGCAAGACCGGCAGGGGGCACCTTTTCCGCCTTTGGACGGACCAGAGGGGCACTGCTTTTGAGGTGCTCCTCCCCTCTAAATTGGCAAAGACAGCAATGAAACGGCGCCTTTTCCAGGCTTTCGGAAATGAATTTTGAGGCAGTATTCACAGGCCCATAAGAAGCTAGCAGCAGACCCGATCAGTTGGTGTTATTGACATGTTTGATGTTTGACATGTGGTTTGACATGCTGGACATGTTTGTTCATCTGAAATGTTTGATACAGAACATCCTTAATCTCATTGTGTAGCCTCTCCCAAGATCTTAAGTGGACTGGGACTCAAACGCTGTTACTTATTTCATTTCATTTTCATTTCATTTATTCAGGCTTATCAGCAACAGGTATGTGGAAACCCAATTACAGCTGAAGTCAAGCAATAAAACAGCACACCAATGAATATTTACAATGCAACCGTGTAACAATGTAGTGCAACATATTCCTGCAACAGTAATATAAAACACTCGATATAAAATATACACGAAGCTATGAATATGAAGCAAATGAAAATACATCAGAAACACTGCAATACATTAAGACATGAAAAACGGCATAAAATAAGATAAGAAGCCTAAAATGGATGAGCTTTAACATATTTCCTCACCCTGGCTCTAAAACTACTAAAGGTCGAAGCGTAGGGGTCTGCCTCGGGACAGCGTCCAAGATGGCCATTAAAAGCAATCGCTGCCCTGCGAAATAAGCCTCTTTTGACGGCCTCCACACGAGGCAGGGAAACATGTAAAAGGTGGCTTTGCATCCCCCTGGTTCGCCGCTGAGGTACATGGAGTGGGAAGCTCCCGAGCAGACAGGCGGAGTCCACCTTCCCGGTCATGATTTTGAGTACGAAGCAAATGTCGTACTGGAGTCTCCTCTGGGACAGACTGCTAATTTTGAAGAGCTTTAAGAGCTTATAGGCGTTAAAAGATGTCGGCTGTTGGCAAGCCATGCAGTCTTAGGTTGGTATCTTTGTCCGGTGTAAACTATCAGAGGCACCGACTTCAAGCTGTTCTCAATTAAAGGCTACAGCAGGACGGAAAGGGAAAAATCGTTTTAGGAAAATGAAAACAATTTTTTGGGCTCTAGCGCTCCTCTGTTTGGGGGTCCGATCGACCCACCCCTCGGTTTTTCGCAAATGATTAGGAGGCTATTCAACACGAGTACTGGAGGCGAGCCTCGGGGGCCTCTTCACTAGGTAGAGTTGAAAATAACAAACATAGGATTTTCTCCTTTGCCTAATGTTTTTTGTTTGCCTTTAAGTGTGTAGAAACTGGGAGTAAAATTGTTTTTTCCCAAAAAAGAATTTCGATTGGTGGAATTTCAGTTGAAAAGTTGGTGTTTTGCGCGTTTTTCTCTGTTTCGGCCGCCTGGTATTAAAAAATACAACATATTTAACCGCTCATAAAGGTAGCTATAAATTTCACTGGTTTAAAAGTAATGCCAGTTTTGAAAACTACAGAGCAAGAGCTTTCTAAATATGGTTTTATTTTGTCAATGCAGATTTATTTAGATGGGTAGAATCCAGATGAAACATGTTGCATTTTTGGTATAATTTCCCAGTGTCGGCCGCCATTTCTGACAAAACATACTACCTTGAACTAATTGCATACTTGTTCTAATTATGATGCTCAATTCGCTTGGATGAAATTGTCATTGCTGCTTTTACCTTCAAAAGTTAAATTGCACTTTAAAATAAATTGTCTCAATGTATTTCATGACGATATGATCAGGAACATTCCATTGTCTCAGTCCAGAGAGAAATCGAACAGAGCCTTGTAGTCAGCTTTGCTCTCTGGCCTCTTCAGTATCTTCCTAGAATGCTCAGTGCGTTCAGGGGTAAGTCCAGCGAGGTCTCCAGCTGCTCCTTTGTGATTGTGCAGATGTGAGCAGCGGCTCGGTTAGTTTGAATCCCAGCAGATCAGAGCTTGCAGGGTTTCAGCCTGGAAGTTGATGGGGAGAGCTCGGAACTGGCGAGTCAGTGACAAACCGAGCTCGGGACCCTTCCTGATATTGTCCATAATCACCTGCAATGCCAACCTTTTCTCATCCTTCTCGTCTGAGGTCAGTATGGTGATCAGCAGCAGCTCCTGGTGGGCACCAGCGAGGTCGCCAGCTGCTCCGTGGCGATGGTGGATGTGATCAGCAGCTCCTGACGATGTAGGGCTCCATCACGGCCTAACTTCATCTGAGCAGTACTTTTGCGCTATCTGAAATTGTCTCGGCATATATCGGAGAACAATCCACCAGCTTTCAGTCCTTCTTTATAGCAAATCACTGCTTTTACCCCATTGATGAACAAAGAGAGATACCTAAGGTCCTACCCCACTAACACATTCTCCCTGGTACACAGGTCTAGTAATCGATTTGTGGTCGTAAGCCAACGGCTGTGATCCGGGGGCCGTTCACAATGATCTGGAGGGATTGGGGGTCGGTGCCTGACTCCAGGGCCCACATCATCTTGTACCCGCACTGCTGGTCCCAGCTCAGGTCTGCTAACACCCTAGGAGGAAGAGTGACGAGTGGTTCACCACAAGATATCGGTGGGAAGTCACTGTTGTAGGGTAGGGGCTGGGTGTGCGGGAGGAGGCAGCTGGTAGGTCAGTCCAGGTTGGTGATCAAGTGTGAGGAAGCTGGTGATCCTCAGGGTGATCACCTGGCCTGGCTCATATATTTTACCTTTTCCCTGGTGAAGTGCGTGAACAACTCACCCTGGCCGTCTGTGAGCGTGACATGCTTTTCCTTGACATACCTGACGACCCTAGTGCCGCACTTCGGAGTGACCCAAGCCTTCGCCGTCTCCCTTTTTATCAAACTGTATGAAACTGATCCCAGCGGTCCTCGTTCATTCCTCCGCCTTTATCGTCACCCTTGCCATACCAGATTGCGCTCCCTTTCCTCCCTCTTCTGTTCATCCAGCAACTCCATTTGCAGAGCCTTCTCTTGTCTTGCCGTCTCCACTGCATCCATTCCAGCAATTACCACCTTGCCCTTGAAACGAACCTTACTCCGCTGGTCGTACATGAAATCCAGCTCTAACTCAGATATTTTGGACTCCTTGGGGCACCTGCACCGGATGTGAACCATGGACTTGCAGCTGATGGGGCAGCCGAGCTCAGCGTAGAGGGTGATAGGGCAGTGGCAACTGGATATGTCGAATAGTTTGTCCAAATCTTCCACGACGCTCTCCCTCTCCCCCAGGCTTTCCCATATTTCTTCCTCGTACCTTTTGGCTTCTATCCTCCACTGGCTTCTCTCTTAACCCGCGCCCCACCGGGGGTCCGGCGCCACCTTCGCCCCACCGGGGGGGCCATCGATGGCCCCCCTCTAACTCCGAAAATATGGGCGTTAGCGCAAATCTGCAAAGTGCAATAGAAAGCTCGCGTGAATTCAGTACGAAATTACTTCACATGTTTTAGTGCTCAGGTCAATGGTTTGACCTCCAGAGGTCAAATTAGGTCAAGATCGGCTATTTTCACTCAAATATGCAATGATTAAGCAAACTGGGCATAACTCTTATGTCATTAGAGCTATTGAGGCCTGGTAAAGTACATTTGATAGCAAATTTCCAGTACTTTTTCCGCCATGTGGAACGTAAAGACCTCCCGCCAGTGGTTTGACTGCCAGAGGTCACCTCGTGACCTAATATGACCTGAGGTCACGAAAGGTCAAAAAGTGACCTTGCCGTATATCAAATGAAAGCCAGTGACAAGACAAACACGATGGTGTTTGTTTCACCGCTCTAGCTCAATTAGGTCAAAAGTTATTGTCAAAATACTGTTTTTGACCTCTGGTGACCTTGGATGACCTTAGAAAAGTCAAAGGGAAAATATGACCCCTGGGATCCGTGAAAGGGTGTCCAAAAACGCTGTTCTGAGCAGTCTGAGTATTTGCAATCATTTTTGTGGCTTTTATATCATGAAATAGCTTTTCCCCATGCTTTTCCAATGGGAGAGGTCGCCTCGTGACCTGACCTCAGGGCACGAAATCGAAAAATCCCGGATATACACCTTGTAGACCCTGGAGGGGTCATGAAGTGTAGGAAGTTTCAAATCGATCGACTTTGAAATGTAGCTCTTACAGAGCTCTAAAGGTGAAGTGAGGTGACCTTGGTTGACCTCGTCTGGTGACCTGACCTTGGGTGACTCGGGGTAAAAAATTTCAGGGATGATGGGAAAATGATGCAGTGAGAGGTAGAGCCCTCAACCGCGGTGCTGCGCCTCGTCGTTTTTCTGCTATCCCGGAAAAACCTTAGGGGGGCCATCGATGGCCCCCCCGGTGGGGCGAGGGTTAACTCTGGTCCACAGCATTAACACTATCCTCGCTACCTCTCTTCTCTTCGCCAGCGCCCCCACCATATTACTGTTGACCTTTTTCCACGCTGAGGGGACAGCCTTTTCTACCTTCTTCGCCACCTCCATGTTGGGGATGTACCTGTAGTACCTACCTCGGATCCCTTATCCTTTCCAGCAGTATTATCTGGAGGACACTCCTACTAGTGGGGTGGAAGGTAAAAAAGCTCCTCAGAACTACCCACAAAATTTGCCAGGTGAGTGTCAGCGATTGACCTGGTCCTAGCACCACCAGACATACCAGCGGCTAGGAGAGGCTAGGATGCTAGGAGAGTATGAAGGGAAGAAAGTATATAGAGGAGAGTATAAGGTCAGGTTTACACATCTTTTAATGCATATTTGAAAAAATTGCACTTAATTTACACCAATAAAATATAGAAAACTTTTTATATTTGGGTGAAGGTATTACAATTTAACAAGATGGCGGCCGACACTGGGAAATTATACAAAAAATTATACATGTTTCATCGGGATTCCACCCATCTAAATGAATCCGTATTGACAAATTAAAACCATATTTAGAAAGTTCTTGCTATGTATTTTTCAAAACTGGCATTACCTTTAAACCAGTGAAATTTATAAGTACTTTTATGAGTGGTTAAGTATGTAGTATTTTTTGGAACCAAGCGGCCGAAACAGAGAAAAACGCGGAAAACACCAACTTTTCAACTGAAATTCCACCAATCGAAATTTTTTTTTTTGGGAAAAACAATTTTACTCCCAGTTTCTACGCACTTAGAGGCAAACGAAAAACATTAGGCAATGGAGAAAATCGCATGTTTGTTATTTTCAACCCTACCTACTCTTCACCTACCGTAGAAACGCTCGTAACCTTGAAAATTCAGAAAATTTCAGCAGTAATGGCTTGCATGGAAAGTCATCTTCATCATAGTTTATGGAAAATATAGCAAAAACCTTGCGTGTTAATGCAGCATTCATAAAGGTAGGACGAATGTATATTTCCACAAACGTAAATAAGGTAAATTAGCATAGACTGCAACGGACCCCGGATCGAACGGCACCCTCTCATTTGCAGAATTGCATTATCTGTACGATGATATTCATAGAATGGGAGAAACAATTTTTTCGTTCCGGGGATTCATAATGACATGGTCATTTATGATAATGTAATACTAATGATCTTCAATAAGCTATAACATAGTTGTACCTCTCGTTTTAGGCGAGCATGGTTATAAACAATTCTTAACAGGTTAGCTTCGGGTTTGATCTGACATCAGTCCTAAATAATACATCCATCTTGTAGTCGCATTTTCAGCCTACAGCCCTAGCCAGCTGGTCTTTCTTGCATGAATATAAAATTGAAAGAATACAGATTCAGTGATATGAAAAGTTGTGCAATGTTCACAGAAGAACACATCAGCAAAAATATTGTCCCTATCACAATGGTCTATTAATTGTTGATCACCCTAAAATGACGAAGTTACCATCATCGATCAAGCGTCAATGACGTGCTTTGTTGAAAATAAAGCACGTGCTACCGGCACAAAACCATTCTGTCTTGAATTAGAATCATTTCTATAATGATGTCTGTGTATAGTTATATTCTGTTCTACACTGAAATAAAAAATGACACCCAGCCCTAAGATGACCCTAAAATACCTATAGCGAATGAGACACCCCTTTTTGGTGAACTGATGACCAATTTTGGGTATTAGATCCAGTTATTTGGCGCCAGTAACCTTTAGCCGGTGTCATTTCTGAAAGTAACGCGACTCCTCATTTTGAACACCATTTCTGACACCACTTTCTGGCGTCAAAACAATGCACACATGGTTGGTTACTACATCATTAAGGGTACCAGGCATTGTAATGGAGGTGTCCCGACCACCAAATGAGGAATTTGACTCTTTTCGTGGGTGTCGGTAGGGTGTCTGACTCTTTCAAGAAAGGTGCCCGACTCCTTTCGTAGGGTGTATGAAGGGTGTCAGACTCTTCCAAGAAGGTGTCTGACTCTCTGCACTTAGCTTGCGAGTGATCACGACACTTTTGTAGAGAATTGTGCCTCTCACTGGAGCGTCTGACTCTTCTGTGACGTCACAGCACGTGCTATTTCCGTTTTTGTTGCTGCAAAACGGCGCAAAACCGCCTCATTCTGTGTGCAGAAGCAATGGGAGCAGGGTAAGGTAAGTGAAGATACAATGCATTTTATCGTTTGATTTATCTAGCATAATTCTCGAGATTTCAGGGCGGCGGGTACGCCCCCGTCAAAGTGAAGGTGGCTCAGACCCAACTCAATGCGTGTATTAAAGGGAATGTGGCACTTTGGTCGAATCCTGGAATTTAGTGTTATTAGGCGCACTTTTAGTAAAAAATATTGAAACCACTCACGATTTCTCTGAAAAATGTACAATAAGACAATATTTGGTTTTTAAAAATATTCCTCTAGAAAAAGAAATAAATATCAGCCTGTGGATGATGTCACGATCTGGCAACCACTACCATACTTGAAACGCTTCAAGGGCTTCGATTGGCTGATGCTCATCGTGATGTCAGCATATAACGTCACACCAGTAGTTTACAACAATGGCCGCCGGCGACGGGGGGGCTGAGGGGGCTGGTGTCAGCTAGGTTTTAGCTTTTTTTCTACTGAAATGTCAAGTTCCAAGACAAATGAAATATGGAGTACCGGGTTTTCCGACCTGCTATACAACTTGGCTATCTCAGTTGAAATCACGTTGTTAAGGTGCCACATTCCCTTTAAGGCTGCAGCAATCGGCTATTGGTGTTGGCTGCAGTCATACGTCGAAAACTCACAGCTTCAGTCCCTGTAATTATTCATGTCCTTTGTCCCTTTACGTTGCATTTGGCCTCCATTTCTCTTCAGAACCCCGTGTCATTATGTACCATGTGCTATACGAGCCCCACATGCGAACATTTACGATGCATTTCCAGAATTTGATCTAACCAATTCCATCCTTTCCAGGGCGTAGACTGAACCTGTTTGTAATATTTAGCGTTGAACACCAGCACAATGTTTTTTTCTTCCATATCTGCGTAAACAACCTGAACGTGCTGTCCTTGCCAAACATTTTCCAAATCATGAGCAGGATATTCCACTCAAAATTGTGAGTACCTCCCATCGTAGGTGTTGAAAAGGCATCAGATATTTCAGTGACTACGTGCGGGGGTGTTCTGAGTCCCTAGTTCGAGAGACCGACCCGATGGTGCCGAAAATGATGTAGAAGCTAGTGAGAGCGCTGTGCATTTTGTCACTGCGTGTGTATGATGATAATGCAAAGGCTTTTCCAAGACAGAGCCCACGTGTTTATATCCGAATTTGGTGACTGCATATTCCCCATCACCGCCCCCCCCATCAACCCACTGCAGTGCATAATAACTCAGAAAACTTTGATATGGGTGCAGCATTTCGGCATCCATGTGTAAAATTATTGCTGATAGAATGTGTCTCGTGGTTAAGACCATGTTCGGTGATTGTGTGTTAAACTGGTGAGCTAATATGAATACAGAAATGTTCATCCACCATTATTTTTACGACTGATGAGGTGGAGAAAGGGGTCACAAGAAAAAGAACGCTAAGATACGGGGTCACAAGTGAGGAGTCAATCTACAATTACACCATAAGACGGCATCAATACATGTGTATTGACACCCTGATTTAGAGTAAATTGCAAGAAATACACCGCAAATTAGTGTTAGGTACCCTTGAAATGGTGGTCAGGAAAGGAGTCAGATGGGTGTTGTGACTCCTTTTGATGAGGGTCGTGACTCCTTTTGGTTGGAGTCATCTCTTCTCCCAATCCTACAAAAACTCTCGAATATGGTGTCTGACTCTGTGTTGACACCGGATTCGGGGGTAGTGATGCTACTTGGCGGAGTTGGCCGAACTCCCTTCCAGAGGCTTTTTTGACGGTGTCACCAAATAGCGAAAAGGTGCCATTTTTTCTATCAGTGTATATTTATGTATGTGTAGGGTACTGGCTGTAGGAGGCGCCACACGGATCACTGTTGATTAATGTGTGCTCTACGGAATCAGGTCTGACAGGCCGCTATAGCCGTCTCAAAATCCAACAAAATCATGGGATCCATCAAGCGATCTTTCGTCCATCTTGACAACTTCACACTACCTCTGGTGTACAAGGCCCTAGTCAGGCCCAACCTTGAATACGCGAAAGCTATCTGGGCCCTTTCAACAAGGCTGATCAGCTGCTGGTCGAAAGGGTGCAACGACGAGCCACAAAACTTGCTCCGCAACTGCGAAACCTTGACTACCCAGAAAGGCTGAGAAGAAGAGCCGCCCCGGTGGCTCAGTTGGCAAAGCGTTGGGCTCCGGCCCGCTGCTCAGAAACATGAAGTGGTAGTGCATGTCCAGGCTTGGGATCGGTTACCCTGAGACGCTCCGGCGCTCAATAGTTTACCCGACGTACAGGTCGACTGGCAACTGACTGGTGAGAGGGTGACCTGAACGGGGCGGCCGGCCCTCTGCTTTGTGGGATGTTAAACTTTGGCTTCTAAATTAGCCCCTCATTGTGGGAGTTGCTCGTTCGGGTGGTAGGGTCGGGGTCTCCGTGACAAGTCACTTGATGACTTTAGTGAGACTCCGACTCCATCAGCCGTACTGGGAACAACTTGGACAAAATGTATAATAAAAAATAGTTATTTCAGGATCCACCTGCCGCAACCACGAGAGGATACGGCTTCAAGAGCGCCAAGCCTCGGGCTGTCTCCAGAGTCCGGAGGAACCACTTCGCTGTCCGTACCGTCACGGACTAGAACAGCCTTCCCGCTTGGGTAGTAGAAGCAACGAGCACCAATGTCTTCAAGACTTATATTGATAAGCATTGGGTGGGGTTTTTGTATGAGACCCCCAACTAGATGCCTGAATTGTTGTTAAATCGATTTCAACGCGGCCGGGTGAGACAGGCACCTGTGAGTGCCTTCCAAAGACCCGTATAATCTTATCTTATCATTTTTTACAACTTTTGTGAAAATTTTAAGATTAGGTCATCTTTGGTCAGGTCACCAGTATAGGTCAAGTGACCTGACTTCAAAAAATGTTTAAGATAGGTTGGTTATTTGGGCTTAGGCGGCGCATCAGTCTGGCAAGGTCATATAGTGCCCAAAGCCCAGCAAGCTCTCTAAAATATGTTCCGGTATTTTCTATATTGATGATCTAAGGTCAGGTACTACCATACCCTTTCCATTGGAAATACATGGCAAAACGTGTCTCAACTGAATAAGTTAGTAACAGGTGGTGATGGAGCGTTTATTTTAACTGCATTATATTTGCCTTGTCAGTGCAGTTCTAATGATATGCATTTTGCCCAATTTGAAGTTGACCTGACCTCAGGTCAGGTCAAATCCTTGATTTAACCTAGCAAGTTCATATTATGTATCATTTGATTCGGCTTGCTGCGAGGATTCATATAGTTTGGCTCGATCTGTTATTCTGTTATTCTGAAAAACCTTAGGGGGCCATCGATGGCCCCTCGGTGGGACAAAGGTTAAAGAAAAGGCTACAAAGTCACGAGGTCAAAACCTGAGCTGAGGTAAAAGGTTTTTTCTCGTATGTCCCATTGTATCTTCTATCCAATATTATCCATTTTAATTAATTTCGCCCCGCCACTTTTAAGATAAGAAACTATTTTTTGCTTCAATGTTTGCGTTGACCTCAAAATTTGATGACCTCTATCTGGTGACTCTTTGCCTTTCGGACATAATGGGCCAAATTTTTTGTTTATATAGGGGACCTTGGGTGCAAAATTTGGTGGAAGTCTAAGGGGCGATGCTAAAATCGCCTGGACAATTTGTCCTAGAAAGACCAAAATATATTATATTGCGACATGATAGAGTAATTAACTTGTCCGATCTCGACTAAAACGTTTCGGATAACATTGAATGGAACCTTTCCTTCATTAACTTAGACGGTTTTCAATCGATTCGTAACTTTCACCTTTGTAATCACGGCATTTCCCGACAGGTTTCTAGCATGTTAAAGATCTGGTCATTATGATCTCGTTTGTCCTTGAAAATATTCACCTCGTTCAATGAAAATTTGCTTTGATTAAGATCATGATGACCCACACAAAACCAAACCACCGTATTTCTAAATACTTGGTTTTTAGAAGGTCTAAGAGGACAGTTTATGACCTTCTCTACTGCGAGTTGACGCCGGACCCCTTTCCACCACGCGTGTTAAGCCATCTGTTTTTCCTGCTCGTCTGACAAGTAGGCCCACCCATCGACGGATCCACGAAACGACAAAGCTGTTATTGACCGGGGAATTAATACTCACCCGTCCGGGATCACAACAGACACTGCCAAACATCTTATTACCAAGATCACACCAGGTCAGTTTTAGCCATGGGCTACACAACAGGAAATAGCCTAACCCACAGTTGTGGCCTGCTGTGAATAGTTTCAATAAAAAATTAAATTCAAGCATTCAGACGAAAATTGATTGAATACGTAGTTGTAAGCTGGTATTTTAGAGTTTTTATCGATGAGCTTGTAACCTAATGCGGTAAAATTTCACCGAAAATAGTGCTGTCCCAGTCTTTGCTGTATCTTGGGGCACTATTGACCACCCACATTCTATTCCTGTGTTAAAAGCATGAGTGTAGCTTAATCAAGTCATTCACTCACGAGTACTCACATAGCAGGAAATCCAGGAGGCATCCGAGACCCGTTGAAGAACCCGAACGGGAAATCCATCATTTCGATTTCTCCTTGAAACGCCGCCGTTGCTTATATGCTGCCTCACAATCCTCGCTACCAGCTGAAAGCTACATCATCAGAGCAGGTTAAATTGTTTGGTTTTGATGTGTGACTTGGAGACTGAGATTTTGAACTGCTAACTTGAAGCTGCAAGCTGCATGGCAGAGATATTCTTCTTGTCGGAGTGCTGTGCCGTTTTCTGTTCTTACACACAGTTCACACACGGTTTTCGCGAGACAGAAATGTCCTGCAGCTCCTTTGAATTTCCACAATCTTGTTCACAAGTTCACCATCTCTAATGCATCCATGGGTTCTTGCATTAAACCCTGTATTTGACACACCCTTTACCACGATATCAATGCACGATCCAACCACTACAAGTCGCGTGAGCTAAAACGCAGTACCCTGCTTATAGTGATTGAGTGTCATGTGACCACTGCAGTGTCGTGCAGTGGTAGGTTTGATATCACGTGACCTATTGCCTCAGGTGTCTGCTGCGTGACTTGAGGCCCACCAAGGTGAGCTGATGACGGTTTGAAGAGTCGTGGCTCGGTGCGGAAGCAGTGAGCTGAAAAAGACGAAAACATGATGTTAGCGTTTCGCCGCAAGTGAAGTATCAATGCACGTATAAAGCTCTACATTTACAGTCGAAAATTTCACCAGCGATGCATATGTAATCTATTGATCATAATTTTATCGGTACCTGGGCCACGAGCCCACTTTCGGATTTATATTTGCTCTGGACACCTCCGTTGTACAGTTCCGGTAATTCTGTGAATCTGATTCCGATTTAGTCTCGGCGCTCACACCCAATGGGCAATTTTCATTACCACAGCTACGCTGGGCAGCCCCGCGTCGGCATTACGTGACCTTTGACCTAACCTGTGACCCTTGACCACAGGCGAAGCGGGCAGTGTGAGTAGTCGAGCCTGACGGCGACATCTGACAGTCTGGCCACTGCACGTGCTGGTCCTGAAGATATTCGTTTTCTATTTTCCAATGAGTAATTTTTCCAGTTTTAAGAACATAGCCCTGTTGCTTTGCTTTTCCTGAAGTGAGTTTTGCCAATTTATGCATGTTTTCCTAGCACTACCCGCTCGGATAGGTACCCGTAGAGCAACGGAGAGTCGCAATCCTGTGCAATAACCGACCTAAGGACAGAAAACCTCAAAGAAAACCACGATGCCTGAAATTCCACGTCGGGTCATACAGGTTGTTCCAGTGTAATACAACTCTTTGGAACACTATAAAACTACTACTGAATTCATGACATTAAAATTTTACCTTCTAAAACTAGTTAAATTTTATTTCGGGCGCTTTTCAGTTTCAGCACTTTTCAGCTTTCAGTACTAGTAGCTCCAAAGCGTAAGAAGTCCATACCCCTGATCCAGGGTATGATACTTACCACATAAAATTGCGTTAAACACTAGATCAAAGGACCTTAACGTTAAATGCAGGCACTTATTAAGTTCAAATATTACATCTAGCAACTCTTCAAAGACTATTGCCATACCCATGGCTATTTTTCTTTCTTTTATTCTCGATGTTCACTATAGTTCACTGGCCACAGTTCACTTTATGCCGGTTATCCTTCCACCATTCTGTCGGCGAACAGGCTAACAGACAATGCCGGTAAAAAACCCAGCCAGAGAATTATGTTTACACAGCACTAATACAAAACCCAGTAGCTTCAAAAACACAGCTCCAGCCTCCACACTTGTGCGGCGAATTGAACATGACTGTGCAGCCTGTTGCGATGGGAGAAACTAAACCTTTTGTAAATCGTTTATATTACCGATCAGTCATTGGCCCAATGAGGGATTATCATAGCTTATTGCTTGCAATATTCCCTGTAAATAAATACATATGGCGGAAACTATCGAGTAGTGTGTCCGCTTTACCTCTTTGGATTGGTGCTGAAGTGTATTTATATAAGGTAGGCTACCGTTCGAGATGAATTATGCAACAGCCAAATCTGTGTTGCAGGACCTAAAAAAAGGTAAGTTCATGAGCGTATTGCCAATCTTCGTGTTGAACTGTTCCATCACAAAATACAGCCTTGCGCTCTCAAAAACATGCTTTTTACGGTCCGGCACTAAAAATATTATATATTGCATAGTTCATACCGAATGATAGCTCACAGCACAACTTTACATAGATACCTACAAGGTTTAGGCGTTCGGTCCTTGTTTCTCTCTGAGAGCCTGACCTCAAGTATTTTGGCTCGTTCTTGTCTGACAGCTTTAATGCATGAGGGCAACTGTGGGGGATAAAAACCTAGTTCTTTTGTGTGTCTGATACTGGACCAGACAACTTAGGTTTTTTTAAATATAAATTACCTCCGTGTTCCCATCTAGAGCGGTGATGGCATTCAGGCCAGTGACGGAAACATTTTTGTGCAACTGTTCAAACCAGCTACCTTGCAGCTGCTGTTACATAATTTAAATCCACTTACAGGATGACATGTTGATTGTATCAGTACCGAACTCAGCAAAATCAAAATCATGCAACTACAGGGTGTTTCAGAAAGAATGATATTTTTTAAATGTTCAGTAAAGGACTCAAAATCCTTCAAACCCGCCCACAAAACGCTCATTTTAATGGTAAATTATAGGACATTTTGCTATAGACATTTTTCATTTGCATCAAATATTTTCCCCCGTCTTAAATGTACTCGGAAAAAATGATGCAAGAGACATAATACATGCCCGCTTATCCTCGAGAAAACGGAACTGGCAGGTTCTAAAAAAGGTTTTAGCACACAAAAATGGCACGTGAGCATGCACATCAAAGGCACAAGTTTCAGTAATATTACAAATTTAAGGTTGTTGGCTCAAGCTCCAAATGGCTCGTTGGCTTACCTTCCATATGAATGACTGGATGCGGCGGACACGGCGCAGAAGACCCCACCGTTCACCGCAGAACAAGGGACATGGACCAATTGGGGATTGCTGGCTTGGACCTAAGCTTGAGAGGTGTGTTTTTTTTAGAATTAATTTCCAGAGGCAATGTGCCTGTGGACTGTGATGTACCGCAGTGACGATGTAATGTTTGCAGTGTCGTTGGCGTGATAATTGTCACGTGATACGCGCGTGATTTCTACGAACATTTCGATGAAGACAAAACAGACAATATTTTTCAGCTCATTTGAAGACTACTTTTAACTAGTAAACATATAAAAATAGTTATCAAAATACAAATAACCGTAAATGTCCCAAAATTTGCTTTCGATTGATATGTAAATCATACCACAACAACCTATTTATAACCGTATTATGATCAATTCAAAAATATCATTCTTTATGAAACACCCTGTAGCATGATGTAGAGTGGGTTATGGATTGTACATCCAAATGACTCCCCAATCCTGTGTTGGATTGGATTGGACTGCATTGAATTGTAATGGATTTGTCAGAGAATTCACATAATTTCAAATCTTGATATGTATATAAATTTTTATAGATACAGCAGTTTTTTCATCATTTGGGTCGGATTTGGAGCCAAAATAATGGTGTGTATGAAATTTAGCCTGGATTTGTCGAATTACCAAAAAATTACCCAATTTAATCTGATTTTTTTGTGATCATGATTCACTCTGAGGAGAACCATTAGTATGGAAAAATTAAAGTTTACCAGTTCGACGTGATTTAAGAAACTTTGTGATCCGAGTGACATATCTAAAGGTATGGCATATGAATTCAGTGTTGCAAGTTTGGGTGTCTTTTGACTTGACTTATTTTTGATAATTTTGGCTTCACATAATGACAGATTTTTGAGTGCTGAGGTGAGGAGCATGATTATAAGCGGACGAAATATTTGATGGTTTGCCTCCTCATATCCTGGATGCAAAATAGATCGAATACGCCAAAAGTGGCCCAAAAGTGTATCAGATCCATTTTGCATCCAGGAATGGAGGAGACACGCCATCAAACATCTTACCAACTTACTTGATAATTTTAGTTGTTAACTAAGACATGCTGATCTGTCCCTTGGACTGCGTATTTGATACTTCTGAAATTATCTTAGCCACCTCTAATTGAACCGAGAGGCATTCCTGGTGGTGTATTACTTCACTGTGTGCCAGCGTTTGGATTAGGGGCTACAAGCCAGGGCGGATGCAAACATTGCGGACCCTGACAGGGGGTGGGGCAGGCCCCCTCGAAAGGCCCGGAATAGCTTTGGGGGTCAGACTGTGCAAGGTATACATTTCATAAAACGTAAATACACATAAAAATATATAGACCAGTGAGCAAAAAAACGTTAAACACCCTTTTGGGGGAAGGGGGGGCGAAAAACCCGAGAACCCAAAAAAATCACGAAATTATAAACTGACTCTAAAATCCCTGAGGTCCGTTCAGCATTTGATTAGATCTCTACAAATCCAGGGACTCGACAAATTTCGGCAAGGGTCACTGATCGGGACCATCTCAGATAGCATACAATATCAAGTGGCCTACATGAATTAAGAGTTTAGCCTGCGCCACGGTGGGCCTCTGAGCCACCTTTGCCCAGGTGGGGGGTGTTTGAACACCCCCATCGAACTCGGCCCCTATGCGGGATAGCGAAAAAAACACGAATGCTGGAAGATAGATCATACAAATTCATGACGGAACTATAGTGGTCTCTTTTTGGCTCAAGTCAATATTGAGGTCATGACATGTCAAAGAAAGTGACATTTTGAGTAGAGTTCTTTGGCTCTAGCGTCTGACAGAGTTGAGTTCAGGGCATATTTTAAGCTACAAAGTGGTGGGCATTTTGCCCACCAGTCCCCCGTGCTATGTCCACCAGTGAACGGCCCTGAACGGCCCAGTGCCCACCAGTCACCAGTCATTTGATGCTCCTGGAGTGCCCTTTTGGTGGGGATTCGTGCCCTTTTCAGCCGAATGCCCACCAGTCCCAATTCCTTAAAATATGCCCTGGTTGAGTTAGAGTTATTTTTAGGCACCATTGGCTTCCTCTCGTCACGGCGAATCAAATAATGTATAATATGACCATACTAGGTCAAAACACAAGAATGGCCGGACCTCAAGTCAGGTCAAGGTCACTTTTTAACCTAGCAAAGTCAATTTGCACATCAATCGACTTGTTGTAGCAATCCAAACGCAATGATATCAAACTAAAGGCTGTATCATCATTTCATGCCATGTTATTGACCTAAGTCTAAAAACTGCGAATGTGGCCCCAGATGACTTCTCAGAGGGCACAGGTAAAAAATTTGCAACACGAACCTGGAAAGGGGCCCAGAATACTAAGATTTGGAGAATATGAAGGTATTCTCAGACGTATTTACACAAACGCAGTCCAATTTCTGTTTTTCCCATGTATTTCCAATGGAGAGGTCATGGTCCGTACTTGGCCTTAGGTAATCGATAAGAAAAATCCCGGAATATATGTTTTAGCAACCGGTGGGGCCATTATGTGGTGTAAGTTCCAATCCGATAGATTCACCCATTTCTTACTTATGCCATCTTAAAAATTTTTGGAGCTGAGGTCACTTGACCTGTACTGGTGACCTGACCTGAGATGAATCAACCCTAAAAATTTTGGGAAATGTTGCGGAATGATCAAAGATAAGGTATGCCAAGTACGGCGGCGCTCTGCCCCACCGTTTTTTCGTGCCGCCGGAAAAAAACCGAGATGGGGTGTTTAACCCTCGCCCCACCGGGGGCCATCGATGGCCCCCTAAGGTTTTTTCCGGGATAGCAGAAAAACGAAGAGGTGCAGCACCGCGGTTGAGGGCTCTACCTCTCACTGCATTATTTTCCCACCATCCCTGAAATTTTTTAACCCGGGTCACCCAAGGTCAGGTCACCAGACGAGGTCAACCAAGGTCACCTCACTTCAAATTCAGAGCTCTGTAAGAGCTACATTTCGAAGTCGATCGATCTGAAACTTCCTACACTTTATGGCCTCTCCACGGGTCTACAAGGTGTATAGCCGGAATTTTTCGATTTCGTGCCCTGAGTTCAGGTCACGAGGTGACCTCTCCCAGTTGAAAAGGCATGGGGAAAAGCTGTCTTATGATCTAAAAGTCACAAAAGCAATTGAAAACGCTAAGCTTGATCAGAAACGCGTTCTCGGACACCCTTTCACGGATTCCAGGGGCCATATTTGCCTTTTGACCTCTCCAAGGTCATCCAAGGTCACCAGGGGTCAAAACAGTAATTTGGCAATAACTTTTGACCTAAATAAGCTAGAGCGCTGAAATAACCACCATCGTGTTTGTCTCGTCACTGGCTTTCATTTGATATACAGTAAAGTTACTTTCTGACCTTTAGTGACCTCAGGTCATCTTAGGTCACGAGGTGACCTCTGGAGGTCAAACCACTATAATAATAATTGTTGGGGTTTAACTACGCACCAACTGCCAGGGTCATACGGCGTCGCCAACTCTCACCCTGTTGGAAGGGATTTTGGGGATTAGATCGACTTATTCAGAGGCTACGCCGGGACTTGAACCCGGGACCGGTGGCTTAGAAGACAAGGATGCTATCCACTAAGGCACCTCATCCCCTGGTCAAATCACTGGAGGGAGGTCTTTACGTTTCACATTGCGGAAAAAGGACTGACAATTTCCTATCAAATGTACTTTACCAGACCTCAATAGCTCTAATGGCATAAGAGTTATGCTTAGTTTGCTTAAGCATTGCATATTTGAGTGAAAATAGCCGATCTTGACCTAATTTGACCTCTGGAGGTCAAACCATTGATCTGAGCACTAAAACATGTGAAGTAATTTCTTACTGAATTCACGCGAGCTTTCTATTGCACTTTGCAGATTTTCGCTAACGCCCATATTTTCGGAGTTAGAGGGGGGCCATCGATGCCCCCGGTGGGGCGAAGGTGGCGCTGGACCCCCGGTGAGGCACGGGTTAAACACCCCCTACCGGGGCGAGGCTTAAGATGTTACACCTACTACTCACTAGCAGGGACTTGTAGCCACAGAGGGACGAGACCAAAGGAGGCCGGCAAGCAAGGCAGGGGGCCGACTGTAGCCACTGGAGGCCCAGGTAGACCACGGGAGGGGGTGGTACGGATGCTGTAAGTAGGGGACTGGCTTGGGCCAAAATATGTCTGAGATTATCGTGAGGGGCCCGATCGCAGACACAAAGGTCCCAAGTGAACTATATGGGCCCCGGAAACATTTCAGGGGCCCGGATAGCCACAGGAGGCCCTGATGAACCGCAGGGGGCCCGGTTGGGGTCACAGAGGGCCCGGGTGGATGACAGGCTACGCTAGCAGTGGGCTCGGGATAGTTCTAAGGGGCCCGGTCGCATACTCAGAGGTTCCAAGTAGAATAAAATGGGCTCAAAAGTATGTTCGGGGTACCTATATAACCACAGGGGTCCCGTGTGAACCGCAGGGGTCCAACTGCAGCCAGAGGGGGCCCGGGTGGAAAACCGGTGACCTGCAACTGCTGAGAATAGGGGGCCCGGCTTGGGCAGCAGTGGACCCCCGAGACAATTGTTAGGGGCCCCGTCGTGGGGCTCGTGGAACCTTCGAGACGGGCGCCCGGGAACAACTCTGGGGTCCACTGGAGCGGAGCCAAATTATTGTGAACTCCTCAAACAGCTAGTTGGGGGCCCGAGACAAACTCTGGAGGTCTCCGAAATTAATTCAAGGGCCCGGGTACACTATAGGGGCCCCTAGAGCTTCCGTCGGGTGGCATTTGGAGGGCAACTTGTGGGGCCGGGACACAGCGGCTGCAGCCGGAGGTGTTGCTGTCCAGTGCTTAAAGGGAGTGAGTGTGGCACCTTCACAACGTGATTTTAACTGCGATAGCCGAGTTGTAAAGCAGGTCGGAAAACCCGGTACTCCATATTTCATTTGTCTTGGAACTCGATATTTCCGTAGAAAAAGCTAAAACCTACCTGACACCAGCCCCTCATCAACCCCTCGCCGGGCGGCCATTGTTGTGAGCTGATGGTTTGACGACATATGATGACGTCACGACGAGCATCAGCCAATCGAAGCCCTTGAAGCGTTACAAGTATGGTAGTGGTTGCCAGATCGTGACATCATCCACATGCTGATATTTATTTCTTTTTTCTAGAGGAGTATTTTTAAAAACCAAACATTGAGCTTATTGTACGTTTTTCAGAGAAATCATGAGTGGTTTCATTATTTTTGACTAAAAGTACGCCTAATAACACTAAATTCTAGGATTCGACAAGGTGCCACATTCTCTTTAAGGTCGGCCTAAGGGAGGGCGATCGCTCCATCGCCCCCCTTGGATCCTCCCCTGGCTACAAGCACACAGTAAGCTAGTGTGAGAAGCGTGGGTAGATGGGTAGCTTAGGTAGATATGCAGCGTGGGCAGATGGGCAGCGTGGGTATATGTGTATATAGGTGTGGTGTGAGTGGTCTCAAGTAGTACTGTCAACGAAATTCAATACCGAAAAGGCGACACAAAAGAGTGAGTCAGGACGGTCCGGTAGGATTGCAGGGCGCCATCGATCGGGAAGTTCACCTCGGCGACCGCTAAACTCTGAATAAACTATGAACTCAGTCTGCAGTTGGGTATAATGAGGACCGGGTAGCCTGGTTGATTCATTGCCCGTCTTGATCGGACTGCATGAATTAACGGTGGGCTCAATACCAACGGTGGAAACTGTCATCCATGTCCGATCTGACCCGGTGAAGAGGGTCCTTAAAACGTGCACTGGAGGGGGCTCGGAGGCCCCTACCTATTTTTACCAAGGTAGCCGGAAAACCGCTCTTAGCCGAACAATGCTACTTGGTCACATTGGAGAGAATGTACCGTTGCGTCAATTGGTGAAAGATTTGGAAATCTGTCGCAATATTTTTTGACTTAAAGGATTTCAAAGTCAGATCTGCATTTTCAGATCGCCACAATCGGGCGGTCGGACCCGTTCGCTTGCATTAGAGACCGAGTGGGGACGATATAGCGCCATATAACCGGGATGATATATCAAATTCACCTCACTTAAACATCAAAGTCAGGTCAAAGGTCACTGATGAAAGGTCACAGGTCAAGGTCATGTCAGCCCTTTCAAGGTCATTAACCCCAGTGCTTCCGGTCAAATGGCGTTACCCGGTTTCATGTTTAGGTACTCTTTACTCATGACCCCAGTCCGTATTTTTTTCTAAAAGGTCCGCCACCCCATTTTAAAAGGCAGCCAGGCGTGCCCCACCGCGATCCCAGCGACAACAGCACCCTTACGTTAACACCAGAAACATAAAATTAAACGAGTCGCGGCACGCCCTGCTAGGAAATGAAGCAAAAACATAAGATAGCAAAAACAACTGTGTTACTATTTAAGTAATTGTTATAAAAAGGTTGCTTAAAGAAGGCTTCTGTAAAATGTTACAGAAGCCTTGACCATTAACCCACTGTTAATAAAAGAGAGAGACTGATCACACATAATCGTTTAGTGTTAGTGCTCATTTCCATGCAGACTACCTCATGCGGATCTAAGTTATTAGTTCCCTGGAATCTAGCAGACGAGTAGACGAACTAGTAACATCTACTAGAAAACAAGGACTGACTGAGGGGATTTTCTATATGATGATGAGGTGAGAGTGACTTAAGATGTGAGCATGATTTTTGCGAGTCCCACGTGGCAACACCACAGTGCGGACTACCACCGCGTGCTGAAACACTTTATGACATTATAGTTGAGGTAACTCAAGTTTGAGGTCAAGGTCAAAGGTCATGGTTAATGGTCAATCTTCATTTTCCGCCAAATAATTTATATAGTGCTAGTTATGGTTTGCCTTATAGGTAGTATACCATATTGTGACATCATAGGATCTTCAAAAACCTTGACCCCAAACTTAAAGGAAAGATTATTTGCAATCTTCCCTCTATGACCCTGGTTCCACTTGAGCTTATTCCCGTCTTTTTCCTATAGCCCCCATCCACCCCCGTCAAACGGCGTTTTTTTCTGCCGTTCTTATTTTTGGGGATCTTAGGAGGAGTGCCTACCATGCCCCCCTCCCAGGGGCGCAGCCAGGGGGGCACAGGGGGCACGTGCCCCCCCCATCGGTGCCGGGGTGCCCTTTTGATTGCCAGGTGGTGTACCCTCTTTGGGCCGTGCCGCTCGAAATTTAGTGCCCTACGCCGTTGAGCCTAGATGGAACTAGACTGCATTTGGCGATTTAAATTATTGTTTGACAATTAAGTGCCTTTTTGGTCAGTTGGGGCATTCTGTCGCCTTTTCAGGCACCCGGGAAGAGTATAGGCACGTAATCCGTTTCCAGATAATGCCTCATCGTTGCCAATAATCGAGGGGCGGAGCTAATCTGGTGCCCCTTGAGCTCATCGGGTGCCCCCTGAGCTCTGGTCTTGGCCCCCGGAGCTGATTACTTGCCAGCTAAGCCGATCTGGTGCTCCTGAGTCAATCGAGTGCCCCACTGAGCAAATAATTGTGCCTCCTGAACCCATAGGCGTAGGAACCGGGGGGGCCAGGGGGGCCACTGACCCCCCCACTTTTCTGTGATGGGCTTCCCGCAACGGAGGTAAGAATATCAACAACTGTAATATCAAGCGAGAAACTCAAACTGGCCCGATAGCTTGCCCCGGAACCCCGTTAAACTTACCTGTGCCCCTAAATTAAGTTGAGGTCCTTTGAGTTGATTTTAACACGCGCATTGACGGGGGTCTGAGCCACCTTCGCATTGACGGGGGGGGCGGGTACCCGCCCCCCTAAGATCTCGAGAACCACGGTAGGTAGCGAAAAACGGTAAACGGTGTTGGGCTGCCCATCCACTTCTCCATCGAAAACATTCGAACCATTTTTTTGTCAGGTCACATTTAAGGTCACGAGAGGTCAAAACATGCCCGTCATAGGGATAACATGTAAATTCAGTTTTTCGGCCATTAAATCTGAACAAGTAAAGATAGAGCAAAACGACTTGAACCGTATGAATCCTCTTAGCAAGCCGAATCGAATGACATATAATTTGACCTTGCTAGGTCAAATCAAGGATTTGATCTGACCTGAGGTCAGGTCAGGGTCAAATTATATAAAATGCATATCATTAGAACTGCAAAGCCCAGGCGAGTCTAATGCAGCCAAAATAAATGCTCTATCACCATCCGTTACTGAGTTATTCCGTAAAAACCATTTTTCCCATGTATTTCCAATGGAGAGGTCATGCCTCTTACCTGACCTTAGGTCATCGATATCAAAAATACCGGAACATATTTTAGAGAACTCGGTGGGGCCATTATGTGATATGATTTTCAATCGGATAAGTTCACCCTGCTCCGACTTATGCTATCTTAAACTTTTTTGGAGGTCGGGTCACTTGACCTGTAATGGTGACCTGACCTGAGATGACCTAACCTTAAAATTTTCACAGAAGTTGTAAAAATGATGAGGGAAAAGGTATACCAAGTACGGCGGCGCTACGCGCCGCCGTTTTTCTGCTACCTCTGAAAAACCCGAGGGGGGGGGGGTACCCGCCCCCCGTCAATGCGCGTGTTAAGGTCCCCTGAGCTTCTCGGGGCCCCTGAACTGGCCTCTGATACCATACGAGCTAATCTGGGCTCTTTTAGCTGAACTGAGCGCCCCTGAGATGGTTTGGGCAGCATGAAATTGCCTAAACTGAGCTAGGAGCCGTAACCTTAAACAGGGCCCCGTGAGTTGGCCAGAACCTATATCCACCGACCTGGGGGCCCCTGAGCTGAGCTGGGACCGTAAAGTTAATATTGTCCCTTGAGCTAATCTGGATCCCCTGTGATGCACAGAAGACCCTAAACTTATCTGAGGCCCCTGCACAGGAATAGGGCCACGGCTTTGAAATTTGGTTATAAGCTTTAATTGAAACCCTGGACTGTTCTGAAACCCCAAATATGCCAGCAAGGGGCCCCTGGATGATCCAGACCCTTAAGCTTATCTGGTCATCAGAGCTAATATGGGCTTCTGTGTTGAACTGAGGGCCCCTGAGATGGTATGGGACCCCTATAAGGCTTTACAGCCACTGACCTGGCGGCCGTGAGCTTGAATGGGTCCCTTGAGATGTTCTGACAGTGGTGTAGCCAGGGGAGGGTTGTCCCTGGGGTCCGCGGACCCCTTGGGCTGACCTTATGCACTAAAAACACAAAAATTAATCTCGGGGGGCCTCTGAGCTTGGTCTCGGTGGGGGAGGGGCCTCCCGAGCTTGGTCTCAGGAGGCCCCCGATAATCGGTATCGAGGGCTCCAGAGTACCGAATATTGATCTTGGGGGACCTCTGTGCTCAGTCTCAGGGGGTCCCGAGCTTGGCTCAGGGGAGCTTGGTCTCAGGGCCCCTCCTCCCCGAGCTCGGTCTCACGGGCCTTTCGATTTTGGTCTTAGGGACCCCCGAGCTTGGTCTCAGGGGCCCTGAGCTTGGTGTCTGGGGGCCCTCCGAGCTTGGTCTCAGGGAGCTCCCGAGCTTGGTCTCAGGGGGCCTTTCGAGTTTGGTCTCAGGGCCCCCGAGCTTGATCTCAGGGGCCCCCCGAGCTTGGTGTCAGGGAGCCCTCCGAGCTTGATCTCAGATAACCCCGAGCTTGGTCTCAGGGCCCCCGAGCTTGGTCTCAGGGGACCCCCGAGCTTGGTCTCAGGGATGTCCCCAAGCTTGGTCTCAGGCCCCCTCTCCCCAAGCTTAGTGTCAGAGGCCCTCGAGCTTGGTCTCAGGGGGGCATCCGAGGGCATCTGATGCATAAGGCTGACCGTATGCACTGGAAAACACGAGCATTGGTCTCGGGGGCCCTGATCTTGGTCTCAGGGGGCCACCGAGCTTGGTCTCAGGGAACGCCCGAGCTTGGTATCAGGGGACCCCCGAGCTTGGTCTCAGGGGCCCCTGATCATCGGTATCGAGGGCTCCAGAGTACCGAACATTGATCTCGGGGCCCCCTGAGCTCGGACTCACGAACCTTTCGATCTTGGTCTCACGGGCCTTTCGATATTGGTCTCAGGGTGCCCCAGAGCTTGGTCTCAGGGCCCCCCGAGCGTGGTCTCAGGGAACCCCTGAACTTGGACTGAGGGGCCCTGAGCTTGGTCTCACGGGTCTTCCGAGCTTGGTCTCAGGGGGCCCCCGATCATCGGTATCGAGGGCTCTGGAATACCGAATATTGATCTCGGGGACCCGTGAGCTTGGTCTCAGGGGCCCCCGAGCTTGGTCTCAGGGAACAACCGAGCTTGGTCTCAGGGGGGCAAGCTTGGTCTCATGGGCCTTTCGATGTTTGGTCTCACGGGCCTTTCGATCTTGGTCTCACGGGGTCTCGAGCTTGGTCTCAAGGAACCCCCGAGCTTGGTATCAGTGGGCCCTCGAGCTTGGTCTCAGGGAGCATCCGAGCTTGGTCTCAGGGTCCCCTCGAGCTTGGTCTCAGGGGCCCCCGAGCTTGGTCTCAGGGGTTCAGGATCCCCCTCTGGGTGCCCCCGACTATTGCTATCGAGGGACTCATGAGTGAAGCACGAGCGTTGGCCTCATGAGACCCACAGTTTGGTCCCAGGGGCCCCCAGACCTGGGTTCAGGACCCCTGAGCATCGGCATGGAGGGGCTCCAGAGTACCAAGCATTAGTCTCGGGGGGCTCGAAATATTGATCTTGAGGGCCCCGGAACATCGGTGTCGAGTTACTTCTGAGAAAAGCGCGAGCATGGGTCTAAGGGTGCCCCTGAGCCTGATCTAAGTGGGACCCCGAGCTTGGTCTTAGGACCCCCGGGCATCAGTATCAAGGGGCTCCGGAGTATTGGTTTAGGGGAGCAGTTATATTATGGGCCTCCAAATGGTGATTTCGGAGGGCCCCCGAAAGTGTGGATACAGTGGTGTAGCCAAGGGGGCCCTAGGCGTCCGCAGACCCCCACCTCTTGGGCCAATCTGAACCACTGCAAAGGATTCTCTGATCACGTGGCCCCCAGAGTTAGTCTCAGGGGCCCCTGAAGATTCGTTCTCAGGGTGTCCCGAGTCGGCCTCACGGTCCCCGCCCTGAGAGTCGGTCTCAAGGCCCCCCGAAAGTAGATTTCGGGGGCCCCTGAGGGTTGGTATCAGGGGCCCCAAAAGTCGGCATCAGGGGCCCCGGGAGTCTGTCTCAGGGGAGGGGCCGAGCTAGTCCCAGCCCCCCCCAGAGAGTGGTTCTCAGGGCCCTGCAACAGTCTATTTCAGGGGGACCCCTGAGAGTCAGTCTCAGGGAACCCCAAGAGTCGGTCAAGGGGACCCCAAGAGTCTGTCCTAGGGGACCCCGAGATTCGGTCTCGGGGTCCCCCTGAGAGTCTGTCTCAGAGAACCACAAGAGTGAGTCTCAGAGCACCCCAAGAGTCGGTCTCAGGGGGCCCTCATAGTCTCACGGGTTTCTCTCTCAGGAGTCAATATTTAGTTTCAGATGGCCCCGAGAGTTAATCCGGGGGTCCGAGAGTTAGTCTAATTTGATCTGCAGAGTGCTGGTTTCAGGGGGCCCCAGAGGGGTAATTTTGGGAGCTCTCGATATTTAGCCTCAGGCTGTGCCCCCCCAAGTTTTGGTATAAGCGGCTCCAAGAGTCAATCTCAGGGAGCACTCAGAAGTTAGTCTCAGAGGGCTCCCGGTTGTCAGTCTCAGAGACATCCGAGAGTTAATCTCATGGTTCTGAGAGTAATTTCCAGAGGTGCTCCCGATTTTTGGTCTCACGGGCCCGGAGTTAGCCTCAGGCCCGCGAGAGCTAATCTGGAGCCTCCGAGAGTCAGTCTCAGGAACGCCAAAGACTCAGTCTCAGAGGTGATTCCACCCCCCCCGGGTGTTTGTCTCAGGGGCGCCCTAGAGTAAGTCTCAGAGGGCTGTCGGAAGTCATTCCCAGCCCCCTCCCCCACCCCAAAGACAGCCTCAGGGGACCCCAATAGCTAATCTGGATGGCCACGATAGTCAGTCTCAGCCCCCCCTCCAGAGCAAATCTGGGGGGCCCAATAATTTGTCTCAGAGGTGCTGCCGATAACTAATCTCAGGAGCCCCGAGAGATTCTCAGGGCCCCCCAGTTTTGATCAAGAGGCGCCGTGAATCAGTCTCAGAGACCCCTTGAGATATAATCGGGAGAGCGGCCGAAAATTAGCTTTGTGAGCGCCGCCAAGTGTTGGTCTTAGGTGGCTCCAGAGCTCAAATACAAATTTTCAAAATCATATGCCTCGGAAAAAAATGTACCTACCCCTATTGCGTACTAAAGAAGGACAAAACATGTCGATCAGGCACCATTATCGAAGGAAAGGCAAAAATTAATCTAATTTTACCATAAGAGCAAATCGAACAGGGCTAGTCAATTTTTAATGTAGTAGCTTAACACCAATAAAAACATTCCTAAATATTCTGAAATAAACAACTTTCCAATATTTTCGTAGGAAACCAGACAAACTAGGGTAATGACAGAAATTGATGAGCATAATCCCAAAAAGAAAAATAGGTATGAAAGGTTGAAAATAACAATAACAGAGTGAGCCAAGGCGATAGATATCTTGGGTGCCTTTTGTCTTGGTAGTTTGCTCGTTTACAAGATAGCAAGGGTAAGAAAGTAACTGGATCTCAACAGGATCTGTCGACGGAATAGAGGTTATGTAACGTTCAGGACACACTTCCATAACCCTTGTATCTGTATTTGTTTTTTTCGTTTCTTTGGAAATTTCCTGATTAAAGAGTTCATGGATTCGACACCGGGAAATAAATTGCTAATCATTTCCCGTAGATCATTTCTTCGTACTCAAAACGACTGACCTCCAATAACTTCATGTCTGATTACCCGAGTGAATTGAGGTAGACTCAGGTTTAACATCATGCGCGCATTAACATTAAACTTCCCGAAATATGGCTCAAAGCTGTTATTATAGCCACACTACAATATAAGTTATGGGCCATCCTTAATATTTGGTGACCTTAGTTTACCAACACTTGGTCGGATCGAAAAACCAAGCTATAAACAAAATAAGAACGAATGCTTAAAAAGCCATAACAAAATTTCCTTCGTGTGAATGTTATAATGTTAAAATACTATACAAAAGATATAGGAGATGGGCCCGGTTACTAAGGGAACCCCGGCCTGTGGCCCCCGACGGTAGTCGGACCCCTCCTTGGCCGAATCCTGGCTACGCCACTGTGTTCTGAGACTCTACATCAGCCACCCTGGGACCCCCTAAGCCTAGCTGGGGCCCTGAGCTAATCTGGGTACCGCTCTGCTTAACTGGGGCCTCTGATCTGGTATGGGGGCCCTGAACTCTTCTAGGGTCCCTGGGCTAAGCTGGGGCCGTGAGCTTGAATGGAGCCCCTGAGCTGGTATGAGAGGGGACGCTATATCAGCCGATCTGGGCCCCTGAGCTGAGCTGGCCTGTACTGAACAAGAGCCCTGAGCTGGTCTGGGGCCTCTGAACTGTTCTAGCATCATTGAGCTAAGCTGGGATCCGTGAGCTTGAACAAGTCCCTTGAGCTGTTTTGAGATCCTACATAAGTCGACTTGGGGACCTCCGAGCTGAACCGGGCCCCTAAGCTAATCTGGCTCCCTGTGCGAATCTGGAGCTCCCCTGTGATGAGCTTCTAGGGGTGCTGTGGTTATGTGGGGTCCCTCGATAAGCTGGGCCCGAAGCTAATGCACTGGTCTGGGCCCTTGAGCTGACTGATCTGGGTTCCTGAGCCATGGTCTGGACTTTGGGGCCCTCCAAGATAATTTGGCGGCCCCTGGGCGGCATAGGCATAGGAACCGGGGGTCAGGGGATACTGCCCCCCCTTTTGAGGTGGGCCCCCGCAACGAATATACAAATATCAGCAACTGTAATATAGAACAAGAAACCCAAACGGCCCCGATAGCTTGTCTGGGAACGTTCAAGTTCGGTAGTACGCTGCCTGCAAGCCCCTGGAGGAGGAGCGCTTCGTAACAAAGCCAAGGAACCTACTACCCGAGTGTTTCCAAATGAGTCCCGAGAACTGGGCCCAATCAAACTCCATTCCATATCAATCCCAAAACAAAATATGAATCGGACACGGACCCTGCACTAAATGCCGAGCAACAGTCGTCCCTGAGCCATCGAAAGGCGCGACGTCTTTCGATGGCAGGCTTATATGGCGTCGCCAACTCTTTCCCTGTTGGAGGGGTTTCTTGGGAGTCAAATTGCTCCTTGCACAAGGAATCTGCCGTGCCTTAAACCCGAGTTGGTCGCGTGGAAAGCAGGGTTGCTAACCACTATAACACCATGCTCACACCTCCTCGGCATCACAAAGCTGGCCATCAAGTACCAACATTGCACTTACAGTCATGCTGGAACTCTGCATTTTAGGCATCGAAATATAGCTAGGCGTATTTATTGTGATCAGTCTTTACCTAAATCAATATCTAATGATGGAAAGAATAGATCCGTAATAACCTACATAAATTTTCCCATTTTCGTCATTAAATAAGCAAATACAAGTTGATTAGGCATAGCAAAGTGAGGCTATTTGGTATCAAAGCATTGTCTGTAGTGTTCTAAGCAGTTCTTAATTTTGTAAATGTAATGAAAAGGGCCTAAACATATGTAAATATAAAAAAACGCGCTCGTGGTAAAAAATGATTGAAATCCTCCAAAAAAGCTTAAAAATTTATTTCGTATTTGAAAAGGGTCTAGGTAAAAAACCAAAACATGTTTTTTTGGCGTTTTTCTATGATTTATTACATCATAATAGGTACAACTCGAAATCATAGGGAAAAATTTAATTTCTCAATCTACCATATATTGATATCCTTGTTTGCATGCATGCCTTATTACACTAAATGAGCTATCTAAAATTTTTAAAATTATAGGTCCCCGTGGACTGGGGCCCCCCTTGAGGTGGGGCCCCCTCTAAGGCTGGCCCCCACTTTTCAAACCGTTCCTACGCCCCTGCCTGAACCTATATAATGCCCTCTGAGTTATTCTAATACCTCCGAGCTTGCTTGGTGCCTTAGTAGCTGATTCGGGACCCCCGAGCTGATCTCATGCCTCCCCAAGTTGATTCTGTCTCCTAAGTCAATATGGTGCCTCTTCAGCTGATTAGGTGCCCCTCAGCTGATTATTGATGTCTCCTTAGATGGCCTGGTGCCCCTGGAGCTGGTTTAGTGGGCCCTGAGCCCACCTTGTGTCCCCTGAGCTGTTATGTTGCTCCATGAGCTGATTTAGACTCCTGCCATAGTCTGGAGCGCTGGGAGCTGATCTGGCCCCCGACCGGATCGATCTGGTGCCACCTGAGCTGCACTAATGCCCCTGAGTCGATCTCGTGCCTCCTGAGCCCATCTGATGCCCTCTGAGCTAGTCTGGTGCCCCCTGAGCTAATCTGGTGCTCTTTAAGCTGATCTGGGCCTCCTTACGTGATTTCATGAGCAGCTCTAAAGCCCTGAGCTGGGCCCACAGAGGCTGATGAGGGCCCCTGAGATGGTATGGGGCTCTTGAGCTAATTAAGTGTCTCCTGACTTGATCTGGTATTCCCGAGCTGGTCGGGGACTACTGATCTGATTGTTTATCCCTGAAGCTGATCTGGTGCCCTATGGGCATCTGGTGTTCCCTGAGCAGCTCTGTGGCTTTGGAACTGCTTGGGCCCCGAGCTGGTGAGGAATTCCTGAGCTGATTTAGTGGCCCTGACTTGATCTTGCCCCCTGGCCTGACTTGAGGCCCCTGAACTGATCTGGGGCCCCAAGAGCTGATCTGGGACCCAAGAGTGGGTCTAGGTTTTGAGGGTACCCTGAGCTGGTCTGGGCGCTGAGCTTGTGAGAGCCCCTTAAGTTGGCTTGAGGCCCCCTGAGGTGATCTGGCGCCTTAAGCTGTTCTGGGGTTTCTTGAACTGGTTTAAGGCCCTATGAGCCTATCTGTGGCCCATTGAGCTAGTCTGATGACCTCATCTCTGGGACCGATGAGCTAGTCTAGTCCCTCGGTGAAGCATGAGCTGCTCTGTGGCCTTGATCTACATCAGGGGCCCCTGAGGTGGTCTTGAATAGACTGATAATAAGAACACAAGGCCAACTCCCATCATTTCGGGGCGGGATCACTGAGCTAGTCTAGTCCCTGGAGGCACAACTGGGGGATGGGCGAAGCTGCTCTGGAGGCCTCTGATCAACAGTTGGGGCCCCAGAGCTGGTCTTGAATAGATGGGGAATAAAAACGCAATTGAAACTCCCCTTGTAAAACGGAGCTAACGAGGAATGAGGAATGTCTAAAACGGCTTGTGATACCTAGGCACCCCAGGTAAGGCACCCTACATAAATTGCTTATTATACTGGTGGATTCTGGGAAGGGATGATAAAAGGCATGTGCCCTGACCTCAGAGCACAGTCCCCTAAACCAGGGTTTCTACTAATTAATTTAAATGGAGAACTAGTTTTCACAATTTTCAGCCATGTCACACCATCCCCATCCAAACCACCGGCCTGTTCACCTTTTATTTACTCTTAACTGGGACCGATGCTTGAGAACATGGAACTTAATAAACGTGTTCAAAAGGAATCTCACAATTTTTTCCGGCAGCAAAGATGTGTTCTTTCAAAGACACTATGCCACTCCTCGTCCCACGGCGATTGTGGGAGGCAAGGTACTTAATCCGCGTTTAGCCAGGGCTCACTCGTCACGACAAAACCAGCGGGCATAACAAATGAATTTTCGACTCCAATATGCCTTAACCTGCACACTGTAACAGATATCACATGCTCCGCTGATTTCTCCAATGTTAAGTACTTGCATGAGTTGGCTGATTTGTCCTTAAATCTATCCAGAACAGTCGTGTTCGGGCTACTTCCATGACATTTTGGTGATATTTTTCCTTTTTCGGTTTTAATCGCATTTTCCTTCTCCTTCAATGATTTATTTGCATTTTTATTGAAGCAAAGATGCCCAAAAATGATATAAATAAAGATATAGTAAGTTTTTTTAGGTTACGTAAAAAGTGCCCTTTTTCCCCGGGTGCCCCTCAAAGTTGGTGTGCCCCCCATACCAAAGCTCTGGCTGTGCCCCTGCCCCCTCCAGTGCGCGTTAGTGTCAGACCTCTCTCCAGAGCGGGTGTTAAACACCCACACCAATACTCCCTGTTATTGGACAAGTGTTCGTGTTGGGAGTGGCCCTAAAACAAAAAAATGTAAAAAATATTGAATGGAATTGACGCTCCCACGGGCCTCTGAAGAGTGGGTTCATTAGATTTGGTTATACTTTCCAGAAAAGTTTGAAAATTTGAGACCCAAGTAGACATTTTGGCGCGTATTTCTTGCTGAATAAATGTTGGCAGTGGATAGGGGGGATGATAAATATCAATGTTATCGTTGCTTAGTTGCTACTTAGCGCATGATTCTATATGAAAAATGATAACTTTTGGTGGTTTTGTTAAGAGTCTAGCTTTCAAAAAAACTTCGACCATCGGCAATTGAAAATTTGCCTTTCTGCCAGTCATTTTCCGGTACCGCCCGGGTGTCCAATCGGTCCTGTCCCTCTCAGTTTTTTTGCGAATATTTGTGAGCTTAATTACATCAAAGAAACAAAACTTTGCAAAATGTCTAGTTGAAGAATGTTTAAACTTAAAAAAATCGTGTCAATTCAAGTTACTGACTTATTACGTCATTATTTAACACTCGCACTGGAGACGGGTCTGGCACTAACGCGCTCTGGAGGGGCCTGGTAAGCTCCCTTCTAAGATCTCGGAAACTAATAGGCGTAGAAGAACGCCAGTTGGAGGGTGGGTGGCGGCTGTGGTGGTCTAAATAATGACTAATTTTCATTTACCTAGCTCAATATCTTCCAGGTCAACCCAGGTCATAAAGGTCAAATTTTGGCCGTGCTGGGCACTTACTGGAAAATGATGTGATTTTGAGGGAAAAAGACGGGAATAAACTAAAGGCGGACCAGTGTCATAGATGGAAGATCGCAAATAATCTTTCTTGCCATTTTTAGGTCAAGGCCATTCAAGGTCATTTACCTATAAGGTCACAATCTGGTATGCTACCTATAATGTATGTTATTTGAAGCCATACACGTTTATTATTACACACACACACACACACACACACACACACACACACACACACACACACACACACATACACACAGTTCCGTGAAAAAGAGCTTGAAAACATTTGAGGACGGAGCTCGCTACAAGGCAAGACAGGAAATTAATAAGATAGTTCTCACACGATTTTAGCCGCAGATGTTTGCCTTAGTATAGTAACCATGACCTATATGGTATCCATACAAACACTTTTTGACAATGCAATTATCCAAAAAAGAGCCAGTTTGTGCATCCCACTGGCTCAGTGCTTCCACCACTGGTATAACCAGCTGTAAACCTAGTATTTCGAACACTATAGCAACTGTTTGATGGGATATGAGGATTGACCTTTACCAATAGCCTTTGACCCCGGCCTTTGCCCTCGACCTTTACATGAGGTATGTACCTTAACTATGACGTCGTAGCATAATATGCGTCAGACCAGGTAACGCTATATGACCGAAAGCACTAGGGTCAATGACATTGAAAGTCTTGATATGACCTTGACCTGTGACCTTTGAAATTGACTTTGAGCTTAATTTGAGGTGAACTTAACATATCATCCCGGTTATATGGCGTCATGACGTCACCACTCGGTCTCCAATGCAAGTGAATTGGTCCGACCGCGCGATTGCGGTGATCTCAAAATGCAGGTCTGACTTTGGAAGCCTATAAGTAAAACGAAATTCAACCGATTTAAAAAAATGTCTTCGCTAATCGACACACCGTTAAATGCTCTAAAATGTGTCCAAGTATCGCCTTTCGGCTACGAGTGGTTCTCCGGCCACCTTGGAAAATAGGTGAGGGGGGCCGAGGTAACCTCCAGTCCGCGTGTTAACGCTTTAAGCCAATTTTGTTATCCTAAATAGTGGAAGACTAAGCCAGAGTGCAACTCGGCTGCTAAAAGAGCTAGATTTCAATTTTGCCGATCATTCGAAAGTTCATGGAATAAATAATCGGAATGCTGACAATAATTTTGAGGTCAGGTCAACAATGAGGTAACCAGATGCCACCAACGTTCACCATTATGAAATACATTTTAAACTTTATTTTTGAAGACAAAGATACAGCAATCTTTTTTCTTCATGACACGGGCCTTCAAATGGTATGCAACATGACCTTGACATGTCGTTATTTGACCCTGACCTGAGGTCCTTGATCTCAGGCATTGGTCAAATATAAGGGTATATCATAACCTTGGAAGGCCATGTCGCATGTCATTCGACTCGTTGAACTGGAAAAAGCACATTATTGCCGCCGGATACCTTCTAAATCTTCGCACCGGGCCGTCGGAGCGAAGATGAACCTTGTCCGTTTCATTGCTGAGGCCAGATGAAGCTTCCCTTTCACGCTTAGACACATTGTAACAGTGGCAATAAACGTGAAATCAAACGGAAATAACTACTTCTGAAAGCCCCTGCAGACAAAAATCAGCTAGTGCCCAAGCACCTTAAATCAAATCAAGTTAACCCGCGCCCCACCGGGGGTCCGGCGCCACCTTCGCCCCACCGGGGGTCCGGCGCCACCTTCGCCCCACCGGGGGGCCATCGATGGCCCCCCCCTCTAACTCCGAAAATATGAGCGTTAGCGCAAATCTGCAAAGTGCAATAGAAAGCTCGCGTGAATTCAGTAAGAAATTACTTCGCATGTTTTAGTGCTCAGGTCAATGGTTTGACCTCCAGAGGTCAAATTGGGTCAAGATCGGCTATTTTCACTCAAATATGCAATGATTAAGCAAACTGGGCATAACTCTTATGCCAGTAGAGCTATTGAGACCTGGTAAAGTACATTTGATAGCAAATTGCCAGTACTTTTTCCGCTATGTGGAACGTAAAGACCTCCCGCCAGTGGTTTGACCGCTAGAGGTCACCTCGTGACCTAATATGACCTGAGGTCACGAAAGGTCAAAAAGTGACCTTGCCGTATATCAAATGAAAGCCAGTGACAAGACAAACACGATTGTGTTTGTTTCACCGCTCTAGCTCAATTAGGTCAAAAGTTATTGTCAAAATACTGCTTTTGACCTCTGGTGACCTTGGATGACCTTGGAAAAGTCAAAGGGCAAATATGACCCCTGGGATCCGTGAAAGGGTGTCTAAAAACGTTGTTCTGAACAGTCTGAGTATTTGCAATCATTTTTGTGGCTTTTATATCATGAAATAGCTTTTCCCCATGCTTTTCCAATGGGAGAGGTCGCCTCGTGACCTGACCTCAGGGCACGAAATAAAAAAATCCCGGATATACACCTTGTAGACCCTGGAGGGGTCATGAAGTGTAGAAAGTTTCAAATCGATCGACTTTGAAATGTAGCTCTTACAGACCTCTAAAGTGAAGTGAGGTGACCTTGGTTGACCTCGTCTGGTGACCTGACCTTGGGTGACCCGGGGTAAAAAATTTCAGGGATGATGGGAAAATGATGCAGTGAGAGGTAGAGCCCTCAACCGCGGTGCTGCGCCTCGTCGTTTTTCTGCTATCCCGGAAAAACCTTAGGGGGGCCATCGATGGCCCCCCGGTGGGGCGAGGGTTAATGCAGTAGCATTCTTATGTACAACATTCCAACTCCACCAGGGCTGTCCCGGTACCCGTCACCATCTGGGGAGAGGAACAAGGCCGAGAGTTCAGGTAGCAGGGTGATCTTGATGTAAGGTCAAAGGCATGAATTACCCCTAACAAAGCAATAGCATGCCTAACCCTGATTAATATAGGCCAAATGGTCTCCATGACACCAAAATTATAGATATACTGCGTTTAATTGCAATATTTAATCCTATCAGATAATTTTTTACCCTTGGTGACCTCTGTTGACATAGCTATGAACCTAACCGGACATCTGACAACCGGAGATACGCAGACTGACATTGCTTTAACCCGCACCCCACCGGGGGTCCGGCGCCACCTTCGCCCCACCGGGGGCCATCGATGGCCCCCCTCTAACTCCGAAAATATGGGCGTTAGCGCAAATCTGCAAAGTGCAATAGAAAGCTCGCGTGAATTCAGTAAGAAATTACTTCGCATGTTTTAGTGCTCAGGTCAATGGTTTGACCTCCAGAGGTCAAATTAGGTCAAGATCGGCTATTTTCACTCAAATATGCAATGATTAAGCAAACTGGGCATAACTCTTATGCCATTAGAGCTATTGAGACCTGGTAAAGTACATTTGATAGCAAATTGCCAGTACTTTTTCCGTTATGTGGAACATAAAGACCTCCCGCCAGTGGTTTGACCGCCAGAGGTCACCTCGTGACCTAATATGACCTGAGGTCACGAAAGGTCAAAAAGTGACCTTGCCGTATATCAAATGAAAGCCAGTGACAAGACAAACACGATGGTGTTTGTTTCACCGCTCTAGCTCAATTAGGTCAAAAGTTATTGTCAAAATACTGTTTTTGACCTCTGGTGACCTTGGATGACCTTGGAAAAGTCAAAGGGCAAATATGACCCCTGGGATCCGTGAAAGAGTGTCCAAAAACGTTGTTCTGAGCAGTCTGAGTATTTGCAATCATTTTTGTGGCTTTTATATCATGAAATAGCTTTTCCCCATGCTTTTCCAATGGGAGAGGTCGCCTCGTGACCTGACCTCAGGGCACGAAATCGAAAAAATCCCGGATATACACCTTGTAGACCCTGGAGGGTCATGAAGTGTAGGAAGTTTCAAATCGATCGACTTTGAAATGTAGCTCTTACAGAGATCTAAAGTTGAAGTGAGGTGACCTTGGTTGACCTCGTCTGGTGACCTGACCTTGGGTGACCCGGGGTAAAAAATTTCAGGGATGATGGGAAAATGATGCAGTGAGAGGTAGAGCCCTCAACCGCGGTGCTGCGCCTCGTCGTTTTTCTGCTATCCCGGAAAAACCTTAGGGGGGCCATCGATGGCCCCCCCGGTGGGGCGAGGGTTAATACAAACACTTTTGGAATTATTTGCAAGAGAAACTGAGAGTAGCAGGTCCAATGGAACACTCAGTGGGTGCCGGAAAACAAGCATCAGAGACGAAATTTTCAATTGCCCATGGTCGAAGTTTTTTGCAAGGTAGAAAAATATCTTCTGCACTCAAAGTCTCCATTTTAGCCCTAGAATCACCTCCTGAGTGGCAACGGGTATATTTAAAAAAATAATTTTTCACCATCCTTATCATCCCCCTACAGTGGAGAGCCCGTTTTAAGACGGGGCACCATCAATTTTTAGTTCAAAATTCAATGAACCCCATGCAGCTGGTGTCACTATTCAGTATTTAAGCGGTACGGTGCCCCGCTCCCTAGTTACGCCACCTATGAATGTATGGCAATATGTTTTTGGACACGGCTCAGATTTTTATTGATATTCATGGATCACAAAAACTGGCCTAGGCTAGTCGCAGAGGTTTTTGGTGTGGACCAAACTGGATTCAAATGGTGTTGGCCACCACGTGCTCTGACTTACGGAAAACCACCACCGTCATACTCGCCCGACGCACAGAAGCGCTACAGTAGCGTCATCTATACCACTGGTAGGGAGGATAGAGGGCAGTGACGTCGCATCGGCGCGTGCGACGCATGTCTGAAATAGCCGGAGGCTTATAGTCAATCCACAGCAGACTGGAGATATAAGCGGACCAAAAGCTACTTTTCAGCGTTGTTCGGCTCTTCGCATTTCACAGGAAGGTGAATTAGCCTGATTTGGGTTAACTTTGTGGACATTGCCTTTGTTTTCGCTTTAGGTATTCATAATTGCCTTTGCGGCTTTGGGGCTTTACGATACACTGACCGTTGAGATCATATGGTGCTAAAAACTCCCATCCTGTTGGGAGGGTATTATGGGGAGCGGAATGACACAGTCTGAATACCCACCCGGGGATTTTAACCCGGGTCAGCAGCGTTGACGTCGAGTGCTTTCCACCCGCGCCACCTCACCCCCTTCCTAACTGGCTTTCCCTCTTTCCCTGCCGCCTTAGTTGTTTGTTTGTTTGTTTTTTTAAGTGAAGTTCCATGATAAGCCCAATTCAGGTTGCCGCCCCTGTGAATTATTGAATGGGATAATGTCTATTGGATCTATTGCGTAGGCAACTGCACTTTCTCCATCTGTAAGGAAATGAAGGAGAGAGGCTATGTGGCCAATATACTCCCTCTAGGTACTATTCAAGGAGGGAAAGCATGCGCGCAGGACAAGTGCACAAAACGCACATATTTTTATGCTTTGCTTCTTTACTCACCTATTTATAAGTATTCAACCTTACCATAGGCTTAAAAGCAAGTGCATGTCAGCCACACCTTACACCCAGATTATCTTCATTTATCATAAGTACGAATCAATTTTGTTTTATTGTGAGCTTTGACCATGAGCCTAGAATTTGTATGGGAGTATGTCAATACTATCAGGTCCCAGGTACACATTGGCAGACAGGATTATTGTTTAAAGGGAATGTGGCACCTTCATAGCATGATTTTAACTGAGATAGCCAAGTTGTAAAGCAAGTAGGAAAACCCGGTACTCCATATATCACTTGTCTTGGAACTCGATATTTCCGTAGAAAAAACTAAAACCTTCCTGACACCAGCCCCTCATCAACCCCTCGCCGCGCGGCCATTGTTGTGAGCTGCTGGTTTGACGACATATGATGACGTCACGATGAGCATCAGCCAATCGAAGCCCTTGAAGCATTTTGAGTATGGTGGAGGTTACCAGATCATGACATCCACAGTCTGATATTTATTTCTTTTCCGAGAGGAGTATTTTTAAAAACAAAATATGGAGCTTATTGAACATTTTTCAAAGAAACCATGAGTGGTTTCATTATTTTTGGTTTAAAGTACGCCTAATTTCACTAAATTTCAGGATTCGACCAAGGTGCCACATTCCATTTAATTCCTCGGTTTTCCACTGGAACCAGCCAGGGCCTGCTGGTACCACATCAACGATACCTCTCGCAAGGAAGTGCCGGCAGTGACAGTAAAGGGGACAGCAGCGGAAAGACTGTGTAATAGGTATCTGCACATCCAGGGGTGTAATTTTCCCAAAATCTTTGGGGGTGCTCAGCCGGTGGGGGGCGGCACCCCATAGGGGCGGTAGCGCTGGGGGGCGGCACCCCTTCATTGCACCAAATCTGTTATTCATCGCTGCTTTGCGCCTTTTATAGTACATGGAATATTCTATTTTAATGTTGGGCAGGTATTCTACAACTTTTGCCAAACGTGTTTGCTTTTTAGGCGACATCCCAAAGCTACATACACGCCTAAAAATAATCCAATTTGAGCTTTAAATCTTTCCACGATCAGGGGCGCAGCCAGAGCTTTGGCATGGGAGGGCACACCACCTTTGAAGGGCACCCCAGGAGAAAAAGGATACTTTTAAAATAACCTAAAAAAACTGAATATATATTAGTTAATATCAACTTTTGGTTACCTTTGGTCCAAGAAAAATGCAAATCAAGCATTGACGGAGAAGGAAAACTGAATTAAAACCAGAAAAAGAAAAGTGGCACCGAAATATCGTGCAAGTAGCCAGAACACGAGTTTTTGGGATAGACTTAAGGACAAATCAGCCGCCCCGGTAGCTCAGTTGGTAGAGCGTTGGGCTCCGGCCCGCTGCTCAGACACATGCAGTGGCAGTGCATGTCCAGGCTTGGGATCGGTTCCCCTGAGACGCTCCGGCGCTCAATAGTCTACCTGACGTACAGGTCGGCTGGCAACTGACTGGTGAGAGGGTGACCTGAGCGGGGCGGCCGTCCCTGTGCTTTGTTGGACGTTAAACTTTGGCTTATAAATCAACCCTTCATTGTGGGAGTTTCTCGTTCGAGTGGTGGGGTCGGGGTCTCCGTGACAAGTCCCTTGATGACTTTAGTGAGACTCCGACTCTAACAGTCGAACTGAGAACAACTTGGACAAAATTTATAAAAAAACTTATGCTAGTCCTTGACATCAGAGAAATCAGCGGAGCCTGTGATATATGTCACTACGTGCAGGATAAGCCATATTGGAGTCGAAAATCCATTTGTTATTCCCACTGGTTGTGTCGTGACGAGTGAGCCCTGGTTGAACGTGGATTAAGTACTGCGGCTCCCACAATGGCCGTGGGAGGAAGTGTGGCGTAGTGACATTGAATGAATACAATTTTTGTTGCCGGAATAATTCGAGAGATACCTTTTTAACGGATTTAACCCTCGCCCCACCGGGGGCCATCGATGGCCCCCTAAGGTTTTTCCGGGATAGCAGAAAAACGACGAGGCGCAGCACCGCGTTTGAGGGCTCTACCTCTCACTGCATCATTTTCCCATCATTCCTGAAATTTTTACCCCGGGTCACCCAAGGTCAGGTCACCAGACGAGGTCAACCAAGGTCACCTCACTTCAACTTTAGATCTCTGTAAGAGCTACATTTCAAAGTCGATCGATTTGAAACTTCCTACACTTCATGACCCTCCAGGGTCTACAAGGTGTATATCCGGGATTTTTTCGATTTCGTGCCCTGAGGTCAGGTCACGAGGCGACCTCTCCCATTGGAAAAGCATGGGGAAAAGCTGTCTTATGATCTAAAAGTCACAAAAGCAATTGAAAATGCTAAGCTTGATCAGAAACGCGTTCTCGGACACCCTTTCAAGGATTCAAGGGGTCATATTTTCCCTTTGAATTTTCCAAGGTCATCCAAGGTCACCAGAGGTCAAAAACAGTATTTTGACAATAACTTTTGACCTAATTAAGCTAGAGCAGTTAAACAAACACCATCGTGTTTGTCTTGTCACTGGCTTTCATTTGATATACGGCAAGGTCATTTTTGACCTTTTGTAACCTCAGGTCATATTAGGTCACGAGGTGACCTCTGGAGGTCAAACCACTGGCAGGAGGTCTTTACATTCCACATAGCGGAGAAGTACTGGCAATTTTCTATCAAATGTACTTTACCAGGTCTCAATAGCTCTAATGGCATAAGAGTTATGCCCAGTTTGCTTAACACGCGCATTGACGGGGCGGGTACCCGCCCCCTCGGGTTTTTCGGAGAGAGGAGAAAAACGGCGGCGCGTAGCGCCGCCGTACTTGGTATACCTTTTCCCTCATCATTTTTACAACTTCTGTGAAAATTTTAAGGTTAGGTCATCTCAGGTCAGGTCACCAGTACAGGTCAAGTGACCCCACCTCAAAAAAGTTTAAGATAGCATAAGTCGGAGCAGGGTGAACTTATCCGATTGAAACTCATATCACATAATGGCCCCACTGAGTTCTCTAAAATATGTTCCGGTATTTTTGATATCGATGACCTAAGGTCAGGTACGACGCATGACCTCTCCGTTGGAAATACATGGGAAAATGGTTTTTACGGAATAACTCAGTAACAGATGGTGATAGAGCATTTATTTTAGCTGCATTAGACTCGCCTGGGCTTTGCGGTTCTAATGATATGCATTTTATATAATTTGACCCTGACCTGACCTCAGGTCAGGTCAAATCCTTGATTTGACCTAGCAAGGTCAAATTATATATAATTCGATTTGGCTTGCTAAGAGGATTCATATAGTTCAAGTCGTTTTGCTCTATCTTTACTTGTTCAGATGTAATGCCCGAAAAACTGAATTTTACATTTTATCCCTATGACGGGCATGTTTTGACCTCTCGTGACCTTAAATGTGACCTGACAAAAAAATGGTACAAATGTTTCCGATGGAGAAGTGGATGGGCAGCCCAACGCCGTTTACCGTTTTTCGCTACCTTCCGTGGTTCTCGAGATCTTAGGGGGCGGGTACCCGCCCCCCGTCAATGCGAAGGTGGCTCAGACCCCCGTCAATGCGCGTGTTAATCATTGCATATTTGAGTGAAAATAGCCGATCTTGACCTAATTTGACCTCTGGAGGTCAAACCATTGACCTGAGCACTAAAACATGTGAAGTAATTTCTTACTGAATCCACGCGATCTTTCTGTTGCATTTTGCAGATTTGCGCTAACGCCCATATTTTCGGAGTTAGAGGGGGGCCATCGATGGCCCCCGGTGGGGCGAAGGTGGCGCCGGACGCCCGGTGGGGCGCGGGTTAAAAGTTCCATATTTTCAAGGATCGGTCCCAGTTGGAGTAAAGAAAAAGTAAACAGGCTGGTAGTTTGGATTGGGATGATGTGACAGGGCTGAAATTTGTGAAAAACTAGTTCTTCATTCATTTGAATTAATTAATAGAAATCCTGGTTCAGGATACTGTGCTCTGAGCTCAGGGGCACATGCCTTTTATCAGTCCTCCCCAGAAACCACTAGCAGAACAGTCCAGACCTTATCGTTTCCACCCTGGCATAAGGTACGTGTAGGAAAGTTCATGGAGTACATGGAAAGGGAAGCTCCCGAGCAGGAGGGCAGAGTCCACATTGCCAGTGAGAATTTTGTGAGCGAAAAGAACATCGTACTGATATCTTCTATTTGCAAGACTAGTGATTTTGAACAATTTTAGAAGGTCTGTGTATGCCAAAGATGTTGAGGGAACGCGGGCCGTAGCAGCGATCCAAATAAGAAATTTATGCTGAATTTTTTCGAGTCTGTCGAGATGTGTCCTGGCAGCTCCCCCCAGATGACGCAACCGAATTCTAAAACGGACCTGATGTTGCCGAAATATGCTGCCAGAAGAGGTTCCGGTTTCAGTCTTCCCACTGCATGGTTCGACTGGAGAGTCCTGATCATTACGCCCAATGCTCTGTTCGCCTAGCTAATAGTTGTGTCAATGTGTTCGCTGAAAGTCAATTTTGTATCAAGCCACACGCTGAGATCGCGAATTTTGGTAACGTTTTCTAAAGCAGTACTTTGAATTTTGTACGTGGATTGGATCGGTTTTCGCTTCAGGATAATCGTAAATGATTTGCATTTATCAGGATTCAGCTTCAACTTCCAATCGTTGGACCATTTAGCTAAAGACGTGAGGTCGGCCTGGAGCAGTTCTGTGTCCTGGACAGAGACTATTTTGTGGTAAATTTTGACATCGTCGGCAAAGAGAAGACAATTCGTTTTGATTTTGTCCGAAAGATCATTCACAAACAGAGCAAAGAGCAATGGTGACAGAATACCGCCCTCAGGCGTTCCAGATCGTACTGGGGTCCAGTCGGAACATTTCCCGTTTACGATGACGCGTTGTTTTCGATCAGTCAAATATGAGGAAAGCCAGTTCAGGGCGTCACCGGTAATTTGGTATGAATTTCGGAGTTTATAGACCAGACGCTTGTGGTTTACGCTCTGAAACGCCGCGGAGTAGTCGGTGTATATGACGTCCGTTTGGATGCCAGAAGCGATTGATTCCCAAGCCGTTTTTAGAAGGCAAGCTAAATTTGTGTCACAAGAGCGACGTGGGAGAAAGCCGTGCTGTTTGTCGGTCAGGACAGGTCGAACATGAAGAAGTAATGCGTCACATACACACCTCTCCAGCAACTTACCAAACAGCGGGAGCAATGAAACCGCACGATAATTTGAATGACATTTTTGGAACCTTTTTTGTGTATCGGGACAATGTTGGCCTCAGCCCACCTGCTCGGGAACACACCCTGACACACTGACTGGTCAAAGAGTATGCGTAATGGGACTACCAACTGTTCTGAGCATTCTTTGATGACGCGGGCGCTGATGTTGTCGGGGCCGCATGCCTTGTGTTTCTGCAGGTCACGGAGAGCAGCTCGTACACCAGCCTCCGAGATCACAAAACGATTTAGGTGTGGGATACTGTAGGCGGAGGTGAACGGGTATGCCTCTACCTCTGGTGCTGTGAATTTGCTAGCAAAGGTTCGGTTGAGCAAATTTGCCTTCGCAGTGTCGTCACTCACTTCACGGTCACCGTCCAATAGTACGGGCAGATGGCCTTTCGATCCTGTGACAACTTTTAAAAAAGACCAGAAGCGTTTCGGATTCGACTTAAAATCACCGACCAGTCCTTTGATGTACTTGAAATATTTCAAACACGCTAATTCTTTGAAATTTCGGCGTTTTTCACGAAAATTGCGAAGTGTGTCAGGGTTTTTGTTGCCTTTTGTACGATTGAAGGCCGCTTCTTTTTCACGCAGGGAATGTCTTGCCTCGGCATCAAACCAGGGTGGAAATTGGCGACGCAATACGACCCTTTCCAGGTTCATGTGGCAATTTTTGACCTGTGAACTCTGAGAGGTCATCTGTGGCTACTTAAGCAGTTTTCAGGCTTCGGCCAATAACTTTGCTGAAATGATGATACAGCTTTTTTATACCATTGCGTTTGGATTACTATTGCAAGTCGATTGATATGCATATTGACTATGCTAGGTAAAAAAGTGACCTTGACCTGACCTGAGGTCAGGTCATTTTTGTGTTTTGGCCTAGTGTGATCATAGTATAAATCATTCGACTCGCCGTGACGAAAGGAAGCAAATGGTGCCTACAAAATGATTCTAACTCAAATCTGGCAGATGTTTGAGCCCAAAAACTATAATCAAAATTTCAACTTCTTTGACCTGACATTACCTCGATATTGACCTGAGCCAAAAAGTGACTGATATAGTTTTGTTATGAATTTGTATGAGCTATCCACGAGCGTTCGCGTTGTTTCCGCTATCCCGCATAGGGGCCGAGTGCGAAGGGGGGGGTGTTCCAACACCCCCACCCCACCAAGGTGGCGAAGGTGGCTCGGCTCGGAGGCCCACCGGGGCGCGGACTAAAATATTAATCCTAGAGATAGGGTTGTGGATTGTTTTTTTTAAATTTATCGTAGGTGCCCAAATTGTTGCTGTGAGAAAAGTTTTTGTCCCATTTTTGAAACGATATATGTTTCTTTTGCCTCCATTTTTGGGGAGCATCAATGTCAATAACCGCCCTATTAAATGGTGATGATAGAATATCCGAGTCGCCCCGGTAGCTAAGTTGTTAGAGCATAGGAACCTCTGTGACAAGTTCTTTGATAATTATCAATTCAATCAATTAATCAATCAATTATCAATTAATTATCAATTATAATTGATAACAAGCACCAAAATCTACATGGTAATTTAACATGATTTCTACGTTTCATTGGGGTTATCCGAGCACTGGAAACGATATATAGATCGAAGTTCCTGCTCCGGGAGGGCTCGAATCGAGGTCATGGGCCCCCGAGCTAGGATCTGAGAGGCTAGGTGCTCGCAGCTTCCTGGACGTGCCATGAAAGCAGCGCTGAGTCGACATCAAGATGTTTTGACCTATAAACCAGGCAAAATTTTGTGTTGATTAACAAAATCATTCTTTTGTTAATAGAGCAGAATAGCGATCGATTTAAACAATCGAGTGAAAGCCTCACATTTGGCGGGGTGAGCAGGAGTGCACACAAAATTCGCACCTACGGGCATACGTCCCGGAGCAATGTTAGGACGGTTCGACCGCTTACTGCAAAAAAGTTCACCATCACTTATCATTCGATTTCGGAAAATTTTTGCAAGCTAGCATGCCTATTGGTTCCATTGTATGTGACGGTATTTGATTGACCCAGGTCAAATAAGTCTCGAATAGAAGAGGCAAATGACATTTTGAGGTCAGGCGTCAAGCTGCGGTACATTTGGTTTTATCGACATGATGAATTGAATAACTTTCAGAAAGTTGTCCATCTTTAGAAAGATATTGCATGGGGCTATCCAGGAAACACAATTCTGGACTCAGGTCAATTTTTGACATGATCAATTCTTGACCTTTTATTCAAACTATTATGTAAAGCTATTACTACTATTCTATAATAATTTTTGGGGCTTATCGACGCACCAACTGCCAGGGTCATATGGCATCGCCAACTCTTTCTCTGTTGGAAGGGTTTCTCGGGAGCCAGCCTGCTCCTTGTTCAGGGAAGCCGCCGGGCCTTGAACCCGGGTCGGCTGCGTGGCAGACAGCTGCACTGACCACTTCACTACCGCGCCCCCTATTACTACTATTCAAGTATTAATGAAACTATTTGTTAAATGAATTAATCTTTATGGATTTTGTATATTTTTGGTATACATTTTTGGTGATAAATTTTCTTAGGGTAAAGCTAAACGCCTGTAGTGATATGGTTTGTTTCTGGAAACTTTTGATAGGGTGAATGAGGTCATGAAGAAGGTCATGTCGTAGGCATTTTGGTAGCTGGCTGGTGACCACTCCGGATCGTGGTCTATATGTATATAATATTAAAGCTCGTGAGCTTCTGAGTCCATCAAGATATGTGAAGCTGCAAGCAATATAAATTTGAGCAGTCTCGACCTTGTTATATGATCTGGCATGTCCTTGAATTTTTGTTAGATTTTTTATACACTTTTGATTGTCAAATACATAAGGTAGGGGAGAGGGTGGTAAGACGGGCATGGTAGGTAAGACGGGCATGGTAGGTAAGACGGGCACAGGCTCTGTGGACCAGATAAGTTATGGTATAAATGTTCCATTACTTGCATTAATGCGTCTTGGAATGTCCTATCATGAGACAAAAACACAAAGTTCTAACCTTTATTGTTTTGTCAAAATTTTAGAAATACGAAATTAGTGGTTCACCCTACCATTGTTAGTAGTTTTGCGTGTAACATTCTGGCAGTGTCTGGTCTTATTTGGAAGGCCACCTATGCAAAACCTGTCTCGGGAGAGCGTTAACATACATTACGTGATTTAAGTTTTATATTACCACAGCTCGGTGACCCCCAAGAATGATATTTTCTAACATATTATCATGGGGTAAGACGGGCACGGAGTGAAATACTACATCACCATACAAATTATAATCTTTATCGCTGCGTTTTTGCATGGTTGAAAGGAATCTGAGAGTCTGCTGCAAACCGGCTGAGGAACTTTAAATGATTGACTGTTAGATTCCAATGAAAAATTATGATTTTATGAAAATTCAGCAAAATAATTTTCTCTCGACTATTTAATCGAAATAATGCATTGCAAAGTGTTTCAGAACTCATTTTTGCTCAACGTGGTAAGGCTTATGTCAAAAAGTTCTTGCATATGATAAACTACTTTCATAAAACCATAAAACCACCCGTCTTACCCCGCTTGTTGGGGTAAGACGGGCTTTTTGCAGCATTCTACGTTAAACGTTACTGCTCCTAGGAATATGCACGGATCCTAGTATGTTTAACCTGCGCCCCACCGGGGGTCCGGCGCCACCTTCGCCCCACCGGGGGCCATCGATGGCCCCCTCTAACTCCGAAAATATGGGCGTTAGCGCAAATCTGCAAAGTGCAATAGAAAGCTTGCGTGAATTCAGTAAGAAATTACTTCGTATGTTTTAGTGCTCAGGTCAATGGTTTGACCTCCAGAGGTCAAATTAGGTCAAGATCGGCTATTTTCACTCAAATATGCAATGATTAAGCAAACTGGGCATAACTCTTATGTCATTAGAGCTATTGAGGCCTGGTAAAGTACATTTGATAGTAAATTGCCAGTACTTTTTCCACTATGTGGAACATAAAGATCTCCCGCCAGTGGTTTGACCGCCAGAGGTCACCTCGTGACCTAATATGACCTGAGGTCACGAAAGGTCAAAAAGTGACCTTGCCGTATATCAAATGAAAGCCAATGACAAGACAAACACGATGGTGTTTGTTTCACCGCTCTAGCTCAATTAGGTCAAAAGTTATTGTCAAAATACTGTTTTTGACCTCCGGTGACCTTGGATGACCTTGGAAAAGTCAAAGGGCAAATATGACCCCTGGGATCCGTGAAAGGGTGTCCAAAAACGTTGTTCTGAGCAGTCTGAGTATTTGCAATCATTTTTGTGGCTTTTATATCATGAAACAGCTTTTCCCCATGCTTTTCCAATGGGAGAGGTCGCCTCGTGACCTGACTTCAGGGCACGAAATCGAAAAATCCCGGATATACACCTTGTAGACCCTGGAGGGGTTATGAAGTGTAGGAAGTTTCAAGTCGATCGACTTTGAAATGTAGCTCTTACAGAGCTCTAAAGTGAAGTGAGGTGACCTTGGTTGACCTCGTCTGGTGACCTGACCTTGGGTGACCCGGGGTAAAAAATTCAGGGATGATGGGAAAATGATGCAGTGAGAGGTAGAGCCCTCAACCGCGGTGCTGCGCCTCGTCGTTTTTCTGCTATCCCGGAAAAACCTTAGGGGGCCATCGATGGCCCCCCGGTGGGGCGAGGGTTAAGCGCAGGGACAAATAAATGTTTACTGAAGCATAAAACAAAATTGCATCACTGTCAAATGAAAAGCGAATGAGACACACAGCCTCAAACACAACTATGCCCGTCTTACCACCCTCTCCCCTACCTAATTTGGGCATGATAATATTCTGGATTTATTTCAGGAGCTATTTAAGAGATCTTGACCTTAAATTGTGACCCAATTAGGGACATCGTTATGGGTTGTTATTACCTAGCCTTAGAATGGATGGCAGCGTGCAGATTTTTCTTTCAAAGAGCTTTCGAATGATGCTTAGGAACTTGAGAGGGACAGTTTCTAAACTTGAGAGGGGTAGTTTCTAAACTTAAGAGGAGTAGTTTCTAAACTTGAGAGGAGTAATTTTTAACCTTGAGAGGGGTAGTTCCTAAACTTGAGAGGGGTCTTTCTAAACTTGAGAGGGGTAGTTTCTAAACTTGAGAGGGGTAGTTTCTTAACTTGAGAGGGGTGGTTTCTAAACCCGAGGTCGGTAGTTTCTAAACTTGAGAGGAGTAGTCTCTAAACTTGCGAGGGGTAGTTTCTAAACTTGAGAGGGGTAGTTTCTAAACTTGAGAGGGGTGGTTTCTAAACCTGAGGTGGGTAGTTTCTAAACTTGAGAGGAGTAGTCTCTAAACTTGCGAGGGGTAGCTTCTAAACTTGAGAGGGGTAGTTTCTAAACTTGAGAGGGGTGGTTTCTAAACCTGAGAGGGGTAGTTTCTAAACTTGAGAGGAGTAGTCTCTAAACTTGCGAGGGGTAGCTTCTAAACTTGAGAGGGGTAGTTTCTAAACTTGAGAGGGGTGGTTTCTAAACCTGAGAGGGGTAGTTTCTAAACTTGAGAGGAGTAGTCTCTAAACTTGAGAGGGGTAGTTTAGTTTCTTATGAGTAAGAGCAGAGGCGTAACTGGAGGTATTTTTTCACTGGAGAAAACACTCTGACCTAGCGATGACGGGAGAGGGGGAAGGTGGACACCCAATTTTAATAAATGTCTCAGAGAGCTTTGGCGAGGCAGCCAACCAACAGCTCAATTTTGGAACATTTTTGCAGTCACACGCTCACAAGGGAAATAAAGTGAGAAGGCCTAGGCCGAGATTCAAGCTTATCAGTCAGGGTGTCCCCCTGGTTCAATAGTTGGGGAACAGACTCCTGTCCATCACCTCTGTCCTGCTGTAGACGCCCTGGCTCGAGAGATGGTGGAACCACCAGTCCACCCACTTTTTCTTGGTGGTAAGACTCATGGTTTCAAATCCGCTACATTGCGGTTGGCAAGCCCTCCTGGCTTATCTTTTAAATCACTGGTGTCGATTATTCATAATAACCTTGAATTGCCCTTCGGCAGGCACGAGTTCCAGCAATGCGGTGGAGAATGACCAGCAGAGTCCGGCAGTAGCAGTGACAAGGTGAGTGTAGACTCATACACACTCGTGACTTAGAAATCATACACACTCGTGTCTTAAATATCATACACACTCGTGACTTAAATGTGATACTCGCTCGTGACTTCAATAGCATACACACTCGGGGCTTAAATATATCATACTCACTCATAAATTAGATATTATGCACACTGGTGACTTGAGTATATACACATTCGTGACTTAAATACTCTATATGCCTGAAAATCTAAATAGAAGGCAGCGGCTAGAAATTCACCAAGGAGGGACAGATGGGGGGGTGCATTACTTAGGAACAGAAGCAATATCAGGGTTGGGGGATTTGGCAGGGTCTTTGGTCTTCGAGGTCAGCCTGGACCAAATCAAAAACTCAGCCGCCCAACATTTCGTATTTTCCCCTGCTTGACCTGAAGGCGCTGTTATCACCCGGTCCAGTGGGCCTAGGATGCACCTTCATCACTGTGGGGTGGGAGGTCAAACAAACCTCTGAAACCCGGCTCCTATGCGGGATAGAAAAACAGTGAACGGTGTTAGATAGCCCATATGAGATGATGAAGAAACCAAATGCGCAACTTCTAATATCGCTAACTTTTGGCTGATGTCAATATTAATGTCTTGGCAGGTCAAAGAATATGAGAAGTTCGAAGATGTTATATTGCTCCATCATCTGACTGAGTTGAGTAAATGTTTAGGTGTCATTTGATTCCTCTCGTTATGGCGAATGACCCTACCAGGTCAATGTTTTAAAAATGACCTGACCTGAAGCCAGGTCAATCCAAACCTCAGGTCAGGTCAATACTACTCACTCTGACCTTAGTCAAAAGCACATCATTCGACTCGCAGTGATAATCCAAACATATTTGTATCAAAATGAAAACTCTATCACCAATTCCTGTTATTCGGTTATTGACTCAAGTCTGAAGGCCTGCTCAAGTAATCACAGATCACCTCGCAGGGCTCACAGTTCCAAACTGGCTTATGACCTTAGAGAGTGATCTAGTCTCGTACGATTTCGAGAATAAGACAATATCCTCCGGCTCTAGTGGTTTTCGGTTTGTCTATGTGATATCAGTTATATTAATATATTAAACCTGATTTCATTAGTGCCACTTGAAGCATGTTTGGAGATAAGTTCACTTGATCAAACCTGGTGACCTAACCTGACCCGACCCCCATTAAAAATTTTGGAGAGAAGTTGTACAATAGGTTAAGAATAAGTTGTGCCAATTATGTGTACGGTGGCCCTTCCCGTCGCTGTTTCCTGGTACCGTCGGAAAATTCCGAGGGAGATGTTTAAGCCCCCACTGGGGCGTAGGTTATTTCACTTTTCAATCCTCTTCAACGTCTTATAAGTTTTTTCGTTTTTTCTTCTTAGTATGCGTAAGCCTATTTATCGACATATGACTTAAATCATTCGTTTGAATTTCCCTTGTGTACCTTAACCGTACAGAAGAACCACTGTCCATCTTCGCTGTGATAAAGTTCTTATGTTTATTGGTGTGGGAATGACCTAGGACCCTAAAAAGATGATAAAACAGAAGATAGCAAGAGAGCTAAAGGACTTAAGGCCTGACCGTCGGGAAAAAGGCCAAAAAAGCCAAAATCTAAAATCATAAGACAAATGCAGCCAAAAAGTAGAAAAATTCAAAATCCAGAAACTAAAACGTCTAAACCCTAAAAAAGCCCAAAAACGCTAGGAGTAATAAAGATAAAAAGCGTGGGATGAGGTAAACACAATGTTTCGGTCATTGACCGTCGTCAGACGAGGAGTGTCTTACTGTCTTCTGTTTTATCACCTTTTTAGGGCCCTAGGCGAGTCTCACAACACTCTGCGGCTTATGGCACCCTACTTCCAACAGGCCTTCCAAAAACTTAATATCTTACGTTTATTCGGTACTAACGTCGGAAAACGTCCTGGTGCGCTAAAAATGGATAAAGTGTTTGTATTTGTCTGACATCTCAAGCGCCCCAGACTGCTGATTGTGGTCGTTCGATCGAACCAATCATTAAAAACGTGAAAACCACACTGTGTTGATATTTTGAACAAGATGACATTTCCGGTGGTCTTGGACCTGCTGTCCCTTCTCCCTCCGAACTGCCATATCCCGGCATGCCTCAAACTGTCAAAAATTAAACAAGTAACCCACCAGGTTCCGAATCAAGCGTACATACTGGCTGCTGCCAATCAAATGCCAATCATAAACTAAAAAGACTCAAAACACGTCATCACGTTACGGATATTAAAACATGTCTGTGGTCCAGCACCCGGTGTGAATACGCTCCGTGGTGTTTCCACGTGGGACAAACATCATAAGAAATGTGCATCGTGATTCCTTTGCACACCGGCTGCAGGTACGGCGGCTGACGGAAAGACCGTGGGGTCGCACATCGGTCAATAGTGCAGCGCGGGTGGCTGGAAGCGCAGGTGCTGGTGGAGAGCGCGAGAGCGCCGACAGAGAACCGCCTCAATACTTGTTGACAGAGTCTAGCTGTTGATTGTTTCTTACGAAATTGTCATCAAATATCACGGACAGCGATGTGAGAAGTTGACAGTACATTGTTTGAGTGGTAATGCCGTATGCTGTCCGGTATATTGTATGAGCTGAGACTTGCGCAGCAGAGTAGCTAGGGCGGCTCCAACTTGACACCCCGCCACGAAACCTGCCTGTTCAACACCAAAATGTCCGACAGCCATCTCTCCGTGATCTCACTAGTACTGGCGATGACGTCATCAGCGGTGCCCGGCGGGTGCGGCGCCTCCTCTGTGCCTGCGGCGCCTGTGTCCGTGCTGCCATTGCCTCCTCCTAGCTGGGCTGAAACCTCCTCCCTCACCAGCGGCAGCTTGTCTCGCGTCCAGTGCGCTGCCCTCTGCGCCCGCTCTGAAGCCTGCGGCGCCATCTTCAACCAGAACGACTGCCAACAGCTGCGGATCGTAGCCGGAGCAAAGCTGTCCCATAAAGCTTATCTGATCTCAGTCCGTGCGTTTTGGGTAGATGGAGCCTCCGTTTGCGCTCAACTCGGTCCTACCGGCAAGCACGCAGCCATCGCGTCGGATGAAGAGAATGTGGCTGCCAAGACCGCTACTATTACCGCAACTGAGGGCCCTGTTTCTCTGGCTCTGGTCAGGCCTGCCCCATATGGAGAAACTCCGTGGGAATGGGCCGGTCACCCCGAGATCTCACCCGTCTCCTACTTGAATTTCGGTGGACAGCCCGAGGGGATGAATCGGCAGGAAGATTTGTACGGTTTTATGCGGAAATCTAACGGGAAGTGGTACTCTAAGTTCTCTTCGATGCCAAAAGAGAGACCAGTTCTCTGCCAGTTTTCGATTCCGTGATGAAGAGTATTTTTCTGCTTGCTTGGAAAACGAGACGGCCAGTTCTGTCATCGGCCTATGTGCATATCGAATATAAATGTTTTATCACATTAATGTAGCCATCTGCATTATTATCATTGAAGTAACGACTATTGACTATAGTGATGAATTCATATTTCGACAGTTCGTTTAATTCATTGACAACTCTACCCATGGTATTCTTTGTCTCTATTGCACCATGCTGTGTCAATCGGTTCAATCTAGGAACATATTGGAATTAATGATCGATGATTCGAATCCATTGCGTACGGGATTTGTATTTTATTGCTTTTTTACTGTTACAAACCTGCAACGGGTAGATTGTTCACTTACCAACGAAGTGATTTGGATAGGAGTACAGGTAGCCTTCACACTGTACATGGCATAATATCATGGGACATTTCCGAAATTTATTGGTCTGAAACAAGCTCGACCAAAAGGGATGAAAAACTTAAAGAAACTTAGATTGTAAAATGTTAAGAATACAGTCTGTGTTTTGTAAGAACTATTTCTTTTGAGACAACACAGCGCTGCTATCCAAAACTGGTCACTTGTAACAACTCAAATAGGTCCATAACAAAATATTACAATATAGTTCGTTTAATCCAAGAAATCCGTGCTTCAAATTGGTGAGAATTACAGATACACATGATTTGTGGCGTGTAGCTGTTAAGACCCCAATTTTTCCTGCTGGGGTTCTGCTTTTTTTAAACATTCTTTCTCAAAAGGAAGCCTTGGAAATCTTAGAGATCTAGGTACTATAACTAGAGAGGACAGCACACCTGTGGTATAAACCACTAAAGACTGGATAGAGCTCTAGAGGTCCGACTTCTTGCGTTCGTGATTTTAAGACTGCATGAAACTGTATGGCAAGCTAGTGAACATTCATCAGCATAACAGCCATATATTGCAATAGGAGCATGCTTCGAGTCACCGAGGAGCATGGTAAAGTGCTTCGTTCCATCCTGGCAATCTGAAAAAAACTTTCCAAACGTAACATTGCTAGTTATAACATACATTGTAGTAAAACATAGCGTGATAAATATGAGTCTCGGACAACAGTGACCTCCACAAGCTGACTGAAGCCAGTGGACCCTCACGAAATCACATCTGCTGAAAAATCAACCTAGAAAAATCAACAGATTATGAGAGGACGAAAAATCAGAGGCAGTATATCGAGGTCCGACACACCAAGAACAGCAGCATCGCCAACCCAAGAGCTCAGAGTTGTTTCGCCTAAAAAGACTTTAAGAATTTCCCATTGGATGTTTACGCCAAGAATCACCGTTTGCTCCTGGACAAGATCTCCTTCAAAGAGGGCCATTGGGGATTTCCAGCAGGTGCTGGAGAGTTAGGATAAGGAGTGAGCATCCAGTAAACGCTGTATTCTGTTTAGTAAATGGTCCACCTGTTACTTGTCTGAAAATTTAGGAGTTCAATACATGAAGCTTTGTCCTGGCATATTGTATCGTATAGTAGAAGCTTAACCTTCTTGGCAGTGGTGGATTCTTCATTTGGGGAGGGCGGGGGCGGGGGGGGTTGGGGCTCGTGCCTGCTCCGACATTGCCTCGGAATAGCCTCCGGTTATGCAGTTTCAGGCACTCTGGCTTTTTTTGGGGGAGGTCTTAACTCTTAAGCACCCTATAGCACCCTTGTATACGCCTCTGCTTCTTAGCGTGCATATTGGTCATGCTTATCGGTGCATAGGCGGATCCAGGGGTGGCCAGTCTGGCCCTGATCCTCAAAGCGGGCACGTTATGCCCACTTTTGACCGGTTTCGGACAACTTTCCTCAAAAGCACCGTTTTACAATTTAATCTGGGTTGGAATGCCCCGACTCGTTTTGTTCAGGCCCATCCTTGGACTGATGCATTAGCGGCGGAACTGGGGGGAGGGCACCGGGGCACGGTGCGTCTCCCTTAAACCATACATTTTAGCACTGACCCTATGGCATTGACTGGAAATAAATGGGTTGAAAAGTCAATGGTGTAAGTAATGGGAAACAAAACTGTAAGTCAATGGTCAATGGTATAGGTAAAAAAAAATCAAACGATTTTCAAAACTCTTTCATCAGTCGACGCGCTATTGAATTGTGTTAAATGTGGTCAAGTATCATTTTTGGCTATATGTGGTTCCGCAGCCACCTCAGAAAAACAGGTGGGGGGGCTCCTTGAACCCCTCCAGTGCGTTTTTTAACCCTCACTGTGGTGGGGGGCGTTGGAGCAGCCCCCTCGGGTTTTCAAGCGGCACGAAAAATTGGCGGCGTGAAGCGCCGTCGTACTTGCCATGCCTTCTTTTTTATCATTTTCCGCAGCTTTCCCTAAAATTTCAAGGTCATGTCAGGTAAGGTCACCAGTGCAGGTCACGTGCCCTGACCTCCAAAAATGTTTAAGGTGGCATAAGTAATAAATGGGTAAATCTATCGGATTGAAACTTACAACACATAATGGCCCAACCGAGTTCAACAAAAACATGAATTTTTTCATGTGGTTCTGACTCCGGTATTTTTTATATCGATGACCTAAGGTCAAGTACAAACCATGACCTTTCCAATGGAAATACTTGGAAAAACAGAAATTGGGCTGTATTTGTGTAGATACAGCTGTGAATAACTTCATATTCCCAAAATCGAAGTATCCTACTAATATTTCCAGTTTCATGCGGCAATTTTTACCTGTGACCTCTGAGAGGTCATCTGGGACTACTTAAGCGGTTTTCAGACTTAGGTCAATGATTTTGCATGAAATGATGATATAACTTTATTTTGATACCATTGCCTTTGAATTGCTATTGGGAGTCGATTGATATGCATACCGCCTATGTTAGGTGAAAAGGTGACCCTGACTTGACCTGAGGTCAAGTAATTTTTGTGTTTTGACTTAGTATGGTCATATTATACATCATTAGATTTGCCGTGACGAGAGGAAGGGAATAATGCTTACAAAATGGTTCTAACTCAACTCTGTCAGATTCTAGAGCCCAAAAACTTTACTCAAAACGCCACCTTCGACCTATCATGCCTCAATATTGACCTGAGCCAAAAAGCGACCGATATAGCTTCATGAATCTTCATGAGCTATCCACCAGCCCTGGTGTTTTTTGCTATTGTGTATAGGGGCCAAGTTCGAGGGGGTGTGTTCAAACACCCCCCACCAGGGCAAAAGTGGCTCGGAGGCCCACCGGGCGTGGGTTAATGGTGCTCCAAACTACAGGCATAAATAAAAATTCTTATGCTATCCAATCACAAATTTTCACGCCTCAGAGCTCGTGATAATTTGCGAAGGGGACCATCGTCCACACAGTTCAGCCCCTTACGGAAGGTACAAAATTTCGTGTAATGTGTTATATTATCTTTGATGTGATCATCGTTTTGCTCAGTGTTCCATCCCATATGCGAGGAGACATGTCAAATGAAGTCTAACCAATTTTTAGTACAATTTTACCCTAGTGGTGTCTGGTTAGCGTGTTCAGTTTCCACTTTGCTGACCCGGGTTCAAATCCTGGGCGAGTATTCTGCAAAAAATTCCTATCACCATCCAACCCTTCTAACGGTGCGAGATTTGGCCACGCTGTATGGCCTGAGCAGTCGGTATATTGTAAATCTCCAAGGAAAAAAAATTAACTTGCGAGTGTGTGCCAAATGCGTGCTTTGTATACATCAGTATGGGCTCCCTCACCGAGGTGTACTATGAAGGTGTCACGTTCTCTTTAACTCTGCCATATAAATAAAGAAACAGTTAAACTTCTCACTGACTTAAAAATGACTCAGACAATAATTATGTAACTACCCAGGGGCACGAGGCCCCGATTTCAGAAGCCGAACGTGCGATGCCTTGTTAAAAATGTATATAAAAAGTACGGTATGCCGTCGATAACACAGCTGGAGCGTCCGGTCTTTTGGTGCCGCATGCAGTTGTGATTACCTTTAAATGTCACTCCGATAACATCTGAGCTGGCCGAAGAAGGCAGCGCCATTTCTGAATTATTCACCTGTTAGTGCACTGTCCCGGGTTCCGGCTCCGAAATGGCAGGCCGGCGTGGCTGGCAGGGTAATTAACCCGCGAGGCAATGGGCTCAACGGAGCAACCGTTCCTCCTTTGCTTTGCGGGGACACGCTGCTGGGGCGTGCAAACTGTCCCACCGGTAGCACGAAGGCTGATCGCTGGGATCATTAGGCCGACATCTGCAGTTGCAAATCAACTGAAGTCCAAACGAGCCTTCGATTTTGAAGGTAGGCCTTGAATAACAGTGGTCATATGAACACATCTATTGAGGACAGCCGTGTGGGCATTCCTCAATAGATGTGTTCATTTGACCCCTGTTATTCAAGGTCTACTTTCAAAATCGATGGCTCGTTTAGACTTTCATTGATTTGCAACTCCAGATGTCGGCCTTATGGTCCCAGCCAGCAGCCTTCGTAGGGGTCAAATGAACACATATATTGAGGACAACCGTGTGGGCGGTCCGTTTCCACGGAGTCCGAGAAACTGAATACACGGAGAGCTAGTTGTTACACCTGTTTGTTTCCTTGACCGGTGGGAGCTCAGCACAGGCGCGGTTCCAATCGTAGGCTTTGGCACCCTTGCTCGCGTATCGCAGGCAAAACATTGATGTAGCTGCTCGCAGAAACGGCGCGAGAATCCTACCAATGGGGGCCATATGACGGTAGAAATCGGTGCCCCCTTAACTCCAAAAATAATGAAGAGACATACCAAGTTATGGTCCAGAGATCCCAAAAACCCTGATCAGCATGCTCCATGGCAAACCTAAGGTTTTTGCTGGTATTAATAAACATGATGCTCTCTTTTTGTAAAAAATTCAAAAATTATTATTTTATGTTGAAGTCAGTTTTCACATTGCCGTTCAGCCTAAATAACTGATTTGACTCCTGTGTATTTCTTCAGGCTGGGCTGTTGCGTAGTAAGCACGGTTTTTATCTCTGCTTACCATTGTCTTCATTATACCCAGGCAGCACTGTGTAACGAAAGCTCACGTCGTCACTAGATTTAAGCCTGTTATGAAACAGGCTATTCCTACGCGCCAGGGCAGCAGCCTTCGATATGGAGGACGGGTACTCACCCACTAAGATACAAAAACTCTAGGTATAGAAAATCAGAAGACAATGTTAGATAGCCCGCCGTGAACTCTAGCGAAAATGCAATGACCAATTTTTGAGGTCACTGGAGGCCAAAGTATGTTCTTATCGGAATATAATAACACAACACAACAAAAAATATAATAACAATAATAACGTGTGTGTGTGTGTGTGTGTGTGTGTGTGTGTGTGTGTGTGTGTGTGTGTGTGTGTGTGTGTGTGTGTGTGTATGTGTGTGTGTGGCGTGCGCGCGTGCGTGCGTGCGTGCGTGCGTGCGTGCGTGCGTGCGTGCGTGTGTGTGTGTGTGTGTGTGTGTGTGTGTGTGTGTGTGTGTGTGTGTGTGTGTGTGTGTGTGTGTGTGTGTGTGTGTGTGTGTGCGTGCGTGCGTGCGTGCGTGCGTGTGTGCACTAACGTTACAATTGTGGTGAATGCATCTGTGTGCATACATGAATGATGTAGTACCTGTGCTTTCCCCGAATGTTACTAGTTTCACTATTCTTTTCGGGGAGGGTGCAGGGAATCAACTAAACCTTACTAGCAAAAAAAAAGAAAAGAAGATCAGCGCAGACCAGACTCTTCCTCTCCTGACTTGACTATGGCACAACAACATGACGAGACCAATGGATCGGCTACATTCCCTGCTAGGTAACCTTCCTCTCCTTGTTGCCCGTGATTTCCGGTGATTGGCAGGTTCCACCTCGTTCACTGGACTGACCGGGTAACGGAGAGGGGAGATCATGCTCATCTTAAGTCACTCTCACCTCATCATCACATAAAAAGGCCTAAAACATGTCATTGTGTTACGGATGTTTAACAGATATTTAACATACCAGTAGTCGAGCCTCCAGATTGACAGATACTAAATATGTCTGCGGTCGTGCACCCAGTGTTATAACGCGCTGTTGGTGTATATACGTAAGAGAAACATTATTTAAAAAAACTCAGGTGTTTTGGCATAACGGGTGACGGAGAAAAACCATAGAAAATACATAGTACCATTGGAATTATCTCTTCAAGCACGATCAAATGATGTATAATATGGCCTTGCCAGGTCAAATCCTAAATTTGACTTGACCGAAGGTTAGGTCAAGTTAAACATAGGGCATAACGCATCTTGCTGGAACTGCAGTGGCAAGCCAAATGCAACAATAAAAAACGCGTTATCGCCATTCTGTCCGAAGTTTCGAACTTAAGCCAATTTCCCCATACATTTTTAATGGAGAGGTCATGACCCGGACCTACTGGCGGCGGAACAGGCACTAAGGGGGCATCAGGGCACGGTACCCCCTTAACCCTCGCCCCACCGGGGCATCGATGGCCCCCTAAGGTTTTCGGGATAGCAGAAAAACGACGAGGCGCAGCACCGCGGTTGAGGGCTCTACCTCTCACTGCATCATTTTCCCATCATCCCTGAAATTTTTACCCCGGGTCACCCAAGGTCAGGTCACCAGACGAGGTCAACCAAGGTCACCTCACTTCACCTTTAGAGCTCTGTAAGAGCTACATTTCAAAGTCGATCAATTTGAAACTTCCTACACTTCATGACCCCTCCAGGGTCTACAAGGTGTATATCCGGGATTTTTCGATTTCGTGCCCTGAGGTCAGGTCACGAGGTGACCTCTCCCATTGGAAAAGCATGGGGAAAAGCTATTTCATGATATAAAAGCCACAAAAATGATTGCAAATACTCAGACTGCTCAGAACAACGTTTTGGACACCCTTTCACGGATCCCAGGGGTCATATTTGCCCTTTGACTTTTCCAAGGTCATCCAAGGTCACCAGAGGTTAAAAACAGTATTTTGACAATAACTTTTGACCTAATTGAGCTAGAGCGATGAAACAAACACCATCGTGTTTGTCTTGTCACTGGCTTTTATTTGATATACGGCAAGGTCACTTTGTGACCTTTCGTGACCTCAGGTCATATTAGGTCACGAGGTGACCTATGGCGGTCAAACCACTGGCGGGAGGTCTTTACGTTCCACATAGCGGAAAAAGTACTGGCAATTTGCTATCAAATGTACTTTACCAGGCCTCAATAGCTCTAATGATATAAGAGTTATGCCCAGTTTGCCTAATCATTGCATATTTGAGTGAAAATAGCCGATCTTGACCTAATTTGACCTCTGGAGGTCAAACCATTGACCTGAGCACTAAAACATGCGAAGTAATTTCTTATTGAATTCACGCGAGCTTTCTATTGCACTTTGCAGATTTGCGCTAACGCCCATATTTTCGGAGTTAGAGGGGGTCCATCGATGGCCCCGGTGGGGCGAAGGTGGCGCCGGACCCCGGTGGGGCGCGGGTTAAATTAGAAATTTTAACACTAACCCTATGGCGTTGACTGGAAAGAAATGGGTTTTAAAATCCATGGTGCCTCCCCTCCCATAAATTTGGATGTTCCACCGTCACCGCCCCTACCTGACCCCTGGTCAAATTCTTGCTACCACAAATTTATGTACTCATTCGCTTTGCTATGTGATGTGAATCTCAGATCGTTAGATTTAGGGCCTATTCATACTTGACAGAATCTGCCGACAAAATTACCAATATTGTTTGTCATCGATCTTCTCACGTGCTTTTATAAATTCGATCGGCAGAAATCTGGACAATTTCTGCGAGATGTGAATGAACCATAAATTTGATATTTCTGCTGCTCATCTAAGTGTTTGTAGGGCTAGGTCTCCTGACGTGGACTGGTGACCTGACCTAATAGACCTGGACCTGCAATTTGTTTCAAAGCTGCTTAAAGACCAGGTAAAAGATAAACCAAGTACGGTGGCGCTGCACGTCGATTTTTTCCTTTATTTTTACTATCTGTGAAAACCTTATAGGGAAGGGGGACGTTCACCCCCTCCCCCACGTATCGGCGCGTGTTCTGAGAAAGACCGACAAAGAGGACTTATCATTTGTCAGTTATACATTCACATTCCTTGCACTTCACCTGTGGCATAAATACTTCACGCTGGCCGATTGGTATTGTGAATTAAATTCAAAACCTTGTGAAGTGCTAACGCTTTTATTGTGAAGGGTTTTGCAGTATCGAGTGATGTATCTCTTCTATTTCCTGTATCTGTCTGACATAAAGGTGTGAAATAATCATATAGGTATGCATGGTGTCAACCTGAACCGGTCGGTCTATTTGAGCCACGCTTTATTCCCGGTGTTTTAATGGAATAAAGTCGCAATTTTCAAGCCCCATCCCAGTGTGCATGCACCAAGGCCTTTAAATGTAGAGGTAGAACGTTCCCTCTCAAAAATGGCAACCTCTATTTCTAGAGAATTTTAGGTTTGTGACGTCAGCAGTTGCTCTCAAGGTGGAGCCGCCTATTTATTCAATGAGAATCGACTCCGGATCGTGGAGTGTTTTACGGTTTCAAGATGCATCTGGCGAGGGTAGACCCAAGATTTATTACCCCACGTCCTCAAAAACAGTATTATTGCCCCTAACACGCAACTTATCTCCTGATAGCCCGTCTTCTACAATGCTCAGCGACATGCGTTGCTAAGCAACTCTAGGCGATCGCTGACGTCATCACCATGGTGAATGCCAGATTTGTGGTTGCCATATTTGGCATAGGCTAAAAACCGGAGCGCAACCCCGGCATGCACGAATTCTAGTTTCGAATACTGGCCTTCTGATGTCAAAAGTTAAAGGTATTCAAAGCATTTAGGGCAAACCACAATCGTGGCGTGGCTTGAACTTGAAACCACTCTTCGTGTTGGAATTACATGTTTTTATTGAAGCGCGTGCGAACACAATAGCGGTCCTCCAAGGGACGCAACATTTTTATTCGGTTTCTGTATCTTTCCGACCCCTTATCGGCAAATGAAACAGCACGTTTGAACAATTTGTCGGACAGGAACATCCACATACCATGAATGTGACGAGGTAGCCATTGCTAAAAGTGATCTTCCATTTCTTGTGGGTTTTACCAGGGTCCGCCAAATACGAGTCAAAGATCTCATGGAAAGTTCAAATATCGTAAAAACTAAAGGAAACGTGAATTGAGTTCCCTTCATGACTATTAAAAACACATGACTGGACGCAAAACTGTAGAGATAAGAAATGCTACGAACAAATCACACAACACAATTCATCCAGAGCGGCTTGGGTTGCCTAACGCTTTGTCTCAGTCTCCCCATCGTTACCGAACAAGTTAAGGGTAAACGGTATACGTTAGTCTAGTAACAAAACTCAACATTTTCCTTTGTCACACCGCAGGGCATATTTTAACAAATTGTGGCTGGTGGGCACTGGACTGAAAAGGGCACATATTTCCATCAAAAGGGTACTTCCAGGTCAGCGGAAGGGCACCAGATCAGAATCACATTTTTGCGACCTGCATAGAGTTTTGTTGAAATTAATGCCGTACGTAAATAGAATGCAGATAGAAATATACCCTTGTTATTTTCCTAAATCTTCAAGGCGCATTTCTTCTCGATACACGAGATGCTCTAACCGGGAGGCCTCTGTGGGACATAAACGGCAGGAGGCATCCCTTGTTGCCATCGACTCCCTTTACACATTGTCTCTCTTCTACTGAGTTTCTTGGTGTGAACAACGCCGTTTTTCTGCATCTTGAGGCTATCATCTGGCATTCCTCGTGTTTTGATGTTTTGACGTTCTCTCGGCCCTGGGCATAGTTTACAGGTCTGTTAGAACTCAGACCAGACGATAAACTGAAATGAGGTAGATTTATAGGGCTTTAGATTATACTGCCATGAATCTTGTGGGCAATCAGGTAGAGCCGGGCAAGATGGAGAAGGAGGGAAGACCAGGCTCTAGCGGGATGTCGGATGGGGCCAAACAGGGCAGTAAGGAAGGAGCGCGGCGCACTGGGCAGCCAGATGGGGCCAGAAAACGTGGAAAAGAGAGGAGGTTTGTACACTGGTGGCTACTAACAAAGAGCCTGACAAAGCGGAAAAGAGGAGGACAGGACAGTGGTGATCAGTCAGACACGGCCAGACAGGGCAGGAAAGAAGGGAGAGCCGGGCGCTGGTGGGCAGTCAGATAGAGACGCAGCTTAGGGTAGGCTATAAAAGGGACGTCAGGTGTTTGGAAACTGACAAGTGAAAAGAAAAAGACGTAGCATGGCATAAATATTCGATTGTGATAGCTAATATATACAATTATAGACAAAACTCACTGTTGGACACTGGGCCGTTTACTGGTGGGCACAGCATTAGGGACTTGTGGGCGAAATTACCACCAGTTAGTAGGTAAAAATATGCCCTGCCACACTCCTAAAATACCACGCGACTTTCTCACACATAACCTCTGCACTATCTTTAATCACGCATACTTCCCGCGTCGCCACTTTGGGCACAGTTTTGTAGCTTAGGTAGCTGTCCTAAAACGACACTTGTAGACGGCGGCAAACGACAGACTATGCAGTACTCTTGCTTTCAGCTCGGCCATTTTGTGTAGGTCCGGCCAAGTTGTCCACTCCAACGTCCTCCGGCTCCGCCAACGGCACTCCGTTCTTGGCCATCTCCTGACAAGGACAGTGAGGTCGGGTTATCGCCAGTGCCTCAGGACGTTCGAATCTCAGACGCTCTGAGATGAGTGTCTGAGACTGTGCTCTTTGGATAGTCGGGAATCTCATCCATTTCTTATCACACATTCAGCTATTGCTGGGTTGCGTCCAAAAATAAACAAACTTCACCCTGCCCTGCCCAAATATTTTGCCTTTTCTTACCGCACGCCTAGGAAAATTCATGACACCGTCTGTAAGACGATGCGACGAGTTATTTCTTGAACAATGTTCTTTTTGAACACCACAATGTCACAATGATCGCCACCATTGACGGTACTACTCACGAAGTCTTCGCCCACGTGGAAGTTGAGGTAGCGCCGATGCTTCCGCGGGAGATAGCAGAACAGGCGATCCCCCCACCGGCACGATGAGCCGGGGATCCATGCGCCGGGGGTCCCTGGCGCCGGTGACGAAGCTGACCACCAGGCCCACCACCAACACGGTGGCCGAGGCCACCAGAGAGTAGTACATGTAGCTGAGGTAGTAGACGCCCCAGGCGTCCTCCTCACTGCCGATGGGCGGGCATCAGGTCCGGGAGGACTGTCTTTGTACCTAAATGTCTAATGTACCCGGGGTATATCTGTTAGTGCCCCAAAAATACCGTGGGGGAGTGGGCTTCACCGTGTGGTTCGGGAATGGGGTTCAGTGGCAAGGTGCAGACTGTCCTGGAATTGGGACTGATTAGAACCAAAAACATGTATTCGCTCATTCATACAAATACACAATACAATACGCGCTGCAACAAATGGAAACAACAGGTATCCAGATACAAGAATCCGCGGAGGATGGGCTTAGGAACGATGAGTGGGGAGAGAGGGAGGTGGGAGGGACGGCTCACAGCCCACCAGAGTCGACGCGTATAGGATCGTTGATTCATCGATTCACTGCTGAATTGATAATTGATTCACCGTATAGGAAGCACAATTTCTAGCACGCCGTAAAACGAGGTCCCAACAGTTTACCTAGAATCCCATGAAGGAAGAGCAGAAAATGTATGATGATACCATAAACGGAGATAAGAATCACAGAGGTTTTCGAATGAGGTCGGGAGCAAAATACATGTGAAGCCAAACACATAATTAATACTGATTATAAAAATATAAGGGATGAGACCGAAATACAACTTGCGGGACCGCGGATACGACCCGGGGTACATACCTATGGAGGGGGCTGTGTACTTTTTCAAATTCGAATTGGGAACAGAGAAGAGGTCAGAAAAAATGTCCAAGTGTCACCAACGGATTTTGAAACCAGACTTGCGTAACCAAGAATATTGAGCTTTGGCACCAAAAGGTGATTATTTGCCAGACCTTCCGAGTCATTTAAAATCTTAGATAGTGTAGTGTCAAACTAAGCGTGAACTTCTCACGCTGAGATATGTAAAATTGTACACTCTTACCTTTTTGTCTCCGACTTAATATATTTTATTTCACCAAACATTATAGGTGAGGTAGCGGAATTCTCGAGCTCGGGACCAGAGGGGCAAACGGGCACTACGAGGGCGCTAAGGGCACATTTCATTGGTCGAACGGGCACTTCTGTTTTCTTTACCGGATACTTTTTATGCTTTGCACGATGATGCTGCTACATAACTGGTTAAAGGCCATAATGACCTTCGTCCAACAGAAAAATAGCCCTTGCGGAGTTGGAAATAGATCCCTGATATCTGCGACTAGAAAGGCACTAGGTCTAGTGGTGAGAAATCCGGAAGGCTGTGGGACGAAACATGGCTACCAGTTGATACCAAAAAAACTACTGCGGGAGAGTGGCTTCAATGCGTGGCTGGGGCAGAGGCGTCGCCACCGAGGGCGCCAGGGGGCCTAACCCCCGCACTTTTTGGCCAAAAATTTCCTGATCTCAGTCAAAATGGGAGAAAACCGGGACATTCAAATGTCCGGTTTTAAGATCTTATAACCAGCCGCTGCAGAAGGCAACGAGGAGCCCAAATTAGAACAGTATTTGGTCCTAACGTGGAACGTTTTTTGTCAGCGTCAGTTTGAAGTTTGGCTGCCCCCCCCACTTTTTGCCGGTGGCGACGCTTATGGCTGGGGGAATGGGGTTCAGTGGCAAGGTTTAGAATTTGGTTCCATACAGGAGGGCTACCGTGTCTGAAATCGACCTCCCTCCAAGAGCAGGCCCGGTCAGTGGTGTGACGTCACACGCCCATCCATCCAGGCTGGATCAAGGGTGTATCGATGGTATACAGAATATTCCAAAAAGACAGCCATATTAAAACACAGAAAGCTTTATTTGTACATTTATAACACAGTTGAATTTCTTGTGTTCTCTCGCATTTTCAAGCGAGCATCACAGAATTTTGGAATATTTTCAGCAGATTCAGCGGTATAAAAATCCCTTCACGCCTATGTAACGTCACTCAGGCGTGAATAAATACCAATTGAACGTCCCGTTATGTAAAGGTTTATTGAACGGCAATCTCTAGGCGAAGTGTACACCGCTGTGGTGTCGCTGGACAGGTCGTGACATTTTAGTGGGAGTTTTTTCTCAAAGATCTGCATTAATTACATGTTTTAAGCCACAGACGCCAGGACCATAAGGGAGAAAACAGTGAGTCTAGTGAATGGGTTTCTGATTTTTTCGTCAGCTAATTGTGTATTGTGTTTTTCTGCAGGACTGTATTAAAATTATATGTTCGTATATACGACGGTAAGGATCGTTAGGAAGATGAAGTTGCCATGCAAAGAAGAAAATATACACTCCTTAAAATGGCAAAGGAAAGTATCTCTCGGAACCGTTCCCTAAGGCCTCTATGAAAACAAATTGGGCTGCCTAATGCAGGTCGAGCAGCTCATTAAAACAAATTTGACTGATTAAATTCGAAGACAAAGATTGATTCGATAATTTCACGCGACTGTTACACGAGTTTTTCTTGTGTCAATGCAGCATGATTGTGACGATTTTAAGGTTTGCATAATTTTCCTACAAGAAACGAAACGAAACTTTAAAACTCCGAGCGAAAGGGGAACGATAATATAGACTCAATCGGGCATACTTACGCTTCCTGCGGCACCAGGGGCGTTGCAGCGGTAGAAGATGGCGCTAGCGTCGTCGCTATGTCTTCAACTACAGAGGAGGTGACGTTGTACCGCGGACAACCGGCAATAGAAACAGGCAGACTGGAGAAGTGGATCCTGCCCAGGGCTTTCTGCACCTGGAACCCGATCCCGATCCAGAAGACGACTGCCAGGCCGGTCAGTGTGCCCACCATCGCCCCCTGAGGGCATCCAGGTCAGGTCACGGCAGGGGTGGATACAGATCAGGTGGTTTGGGAGGTTCTGGTGGACCTCAAAGAGAATGTGGCACCTTGGTCAAATCCTGGAATTGAGTGAAATTAGGCGTACTTTTAGCAAAAAAAAACCACTCATGATTTCTCTGAAAAATGTACAATAAGCTCAATATTTTGATTTTAAAATACTCCTCTAGAAAAAGAAATAAATATCAGCCTGTGTATGATGTCACGACCTGGCAACCACTACCATACTTGAAACGCTTCAAGGGTTTCAATTGGCTGATGCTCATCGTGACGTCAGCATATGTCGTCACACCAGCAGCTCACAACAATGGCCCCCCGGCGAGGGGCTGATGAGGGGGCTGGTGCCAGGTAATTTTTAGCGTTTCTCTACGGAAATATCGAGTTCCAAGACAAATGATATATGGAGTACCGGGTTTTCCGACTTGCTTTACAACTTGGTTATCTCAGTTAAAATCACGTTAGCCGACCCGGGTTCAAGGCCCGGCGGCTTCCTGAACAAGGAGCAAGCTGGCTCGAGAAACCCTTCCAACAGGGAAAGAGTTGGCGACGCCATTGACCCTGGCAGTTGGTGCGTCGATAAGCCCCAATAATTATTAAAATCACGTTATGAAGGTGCCACATTCCCTTTAAACATAGTGGAAATCAAATCTAGTTTGTTAGAGCAGACTGCAGCTGCATACATGTTTTTCGGTCTATGGAGGGCTAATTACATGCACACAATAGTAGACACCTCTTAACTCTCGCCCCACCGGGGACCATCGATGGCCCCCCTAAGGTTTTTCCGGAATAGCAGAAAAACGAGGAGGCGCAGCACCACGTTTGAGGGCTCTACCTCTCACTGCATCATTTTCCCATCATCCCTGAAATGTTTTACCCCAAGTCACCCAAGGTCAGGTCACCAGACGAGGTCAACCAAGGTCACCTCACTTCAAATTTAGAGCTCTGTAAGAGCTACATTTCAAAGTCGATCGATTTGAAACTTCCTACCCTTCATGACCCCTCCAGGGTCTACAAGGTGTATATCCGGGATTTTTCGATTTCGTGCCCTGAGGTCAGGTCACGAGGCGACCTCTCATATTGAAAAAGCATGGGGAAAAGCTGTTTCATGATATAAAAGCCACAAAAATGATTGCAAATACTCAGACTACTTAGAGCAGCGTTTTTGGACACCCTTTCACGGATCCCAGGGGTCATATTTGCCCTTTGACTTTTCCAAGGTCATCCAAGGTCACCAGAGGTCAAAAACAGTATTTTGACAATAACTTTTGACCTAATTAAGCTAGAGCGGTGAAACAAACACCATCGTGTTTGTCTTGTCACTGGCTTTCATCTGATATACGGCAAGGTCACTTTTTGACTTTTCGTAACCTCAGGTCATATTAGGTCACGAGGCGACCTCTGGAGGTCAAACCACTGGCGGGAGGTCTTTACGTTCCACATAGCGGCAAAAGTACTGGCAATTTGCTATCAAATGCACTTTACCAGGCCTCAATAGCTCTAATGACATAAGAGTTATGCCCAGTTTTCTTAATCATTGCATATTTGAGTGAAAATAGCCGATCTTGACCTAATTTGACCTCTGGAGGTCAAACCATTGACCTGAGCACTAAAACATGTGAAGTAATTTCTTACTGAATTCACGCGAGCTTTCTATTGCACTTTGCAGATTTGCGCTAACGCTCATATTTTCGGAGTTAGAGAGGGGCCATCGATGGCCCCCCGGTGGAGGCGAAGGTGGCGCCAGACCCCCGGTGGGGCGCGGGTTAAGATAAACAAAAACACGTGTTTTATTTTTATTTTATTGATTATTGATTTATTTGTTTCATTCATTCCTGTACACACAGTATTAAAACATTTTTATGTGTAGCACAAAACTAATCAAATGGCAAACAACAGCTGAAACTCCGCAAAAAGAGCAGTGAATTCCCGCTACTTTCACAAGCATTCCTCAATCGCAGTCCAAGCTGATTACTCACGATGTGGTTGGCCCAGGGGAAGAACATTCCAAGAGTGAACAGTCCCAGGAGGGGTCCCCCGACCATGCCGTAAATACTCAGGGCTGCCTGCAAATCAACAGAATAGTGTCACCAGACAGCTTTGGCACGGACCTAATGACTGTATACATGTCTGAGGATCTGAGAACTTGATAAATGCATTGCGATTTTCTCGAATCGTTGTGCGGTTCGGAAATATGTACCTAATCAGCTAGCTTCAAGCCGCCGTTTTAATGTGTTTGTGAAGACTGCGGTTTTGTTTTCTAATCGTATAAGGTACCACATTAGTATCACTAGTTTGTTTTAGGTAATTTGTGGGAGCTTATTTCATCCAGCCTACCATAAATTGAGTATGCAGTTTATCGCGGTATTGTATTATAAATATGAACTGTTGAATACTGTTTCTAGAGGCTCATAGGTCAGTTTTTATACGGAGATGACTATGTCTATAAATTTACCGAAAGCCGAGAGAAACTCTGCAGTACATTGATAGATGCTCAACAGCTACGCTAAATATTGTTTCTATTTATAATGTTCACGCTTGGAACAATCTCTCTCATTTTTAGCCATTGAAAACATAACGTATTGTCTCACTAATCCTTGGAATATTTCATCTGCAAACTATTAACCCTATTTCCGTCAGACACCCGGCTACCCCTATTTCCGGCAGGGAGGCAATATCGGCCCCCCTAAGATCTTGTAATCTATCCGGCCGATTTTAAAAATTCAAAGTGCTACAGATTCCCCTGACGCAAAAATTTATTGTGAAAAAAGAAAATTTCAAAATTTTGATTTTAATGGGAAGGCAATGCAAAATATACAGTTGTTGTGTTTTTTAGATTGTCCATGACCCTTGTCTATGTTCTATGATTTTCACAAAACTAGTTCGAATTTACAAATAATTGTCTCAACATTATCATATACTCGAGTTACGCAAAAAATCGAAATTCAATGGCAGTTCCAGGACCAGGACTATGAGAGGAAATATATACAATCTAAAAAGTTTTTGTTACTCGGATTAGAAGCTGTCATATACTGCTTGGCGTCTTTGACACATAAATAAGGAAGAAAACGAAAAAAAATCAGGGGCCGGATGCAGTAAGGTAAAATAGTGGGGTAAAATGCATACCAACAAAATGCAAGTAGTATGCATGAGTGTATTAGTCCTTCGGCTAGTTGAAATTTATTTCTGATAATTTTTACCCTCTCATGCCACCTCTGGGAAAGGGGTTGACATAGGCGGATCAAGAACTCTCGTCGTGGAGGTGGGGATGATTCAAAACACATTTTCAATATACGACGATATTGAGTTGCGGCGGTGATACTGGCCGGGAAGATATATTTTGAAAATGTAATCATACCCCTCAAATACTGACACTTTTCCGACATTGGTAACACGTTCCGTATGCTCTTGTCTCCGTGATCTGCCTATGGACGAAATATTTCCTTAGTCGTTCCTTAGTCTGTATCCATACAGAGCATGCTAGTCTCTCATAAAGCTCTAAGTGAACTAACATATGCTTTTATATTTCTGATTTACTCTACATTATAGTGACTGGACACGCCTCTGGAAGTCTAAAATTGGGTTATAACTATTTTGTATTTTCATATATCCAATTGCATTCGCCCTGACACGGCTGTAAGCAGTCTTCTCCCTTACTAACGTTTAGTCCTTCTTGATTACATTCCCCCAATTTTGAACTGTTGTAACCGCCCCTGATGAATAAAAATAGTGACAAATGTGAATATACTTTACATCTCACATATCAACTAATATAATAAAACCATATAACTGGTATCAGGATCAGGATCAGAGACGGCTTCCTTTTACAGAGAACCCACCGCATACGATAATACTTGGTTTGTGGATAGAACCTTCCAAAATACCCAGCCATAGCTCCATCCCTGGTAAATATGAAATCTTCAAAATTTCAGAAAGCTTGCCTGTGCTAGTTTTAGGAAAAGGCAGGAAGTTTCAAAGTTCTATCGCAAACTGTTTCGGAGACATTCTCAAAAAACCTGAAGGGGGGGCAATATTGGCCCCCCTGCCGGAAATAGGTTTAAGTCTGCGTCTGCGTAACTTCAAGCTCTTTTTACTATCAACAGTTTAAACATCGTCACATTTCAGTTCCAAATGTTTCATCGGTAAGTGATGCTAACGGTAGTGACACACTTAGCCACTTTACGCACTAATTGGACGTATCAATATCCATTATCCGCATATAATTTCATTTAAAATGCACACTTCACACACTGGGACTGGAAAAGCTAATTCTTCACCTGCAGAATGTCTCCAAGCTGCTCGGCCACGAAGACAAGTGCAAACGCAGTCAATCCTGAAAGTACAGCGGTAATAAAACACGTGATGTGCGTACAATGGAGCATAAACGCAGATGCAGTCAACAAGAGGTAAAAATGACAGTATATTACTTACCATAGAATATTGTTTTTAATTGTTTTGTGGTAGATATTATATAAATAGGATGGATGCTTATTACTGTAGCAATGAAACAGTTAATAACCTTAGACCTACGACAAGGCTCTCTCGGCATTGCCCACAACACAGATAAACAATGAGACAAACTGGGTGCCTCCCGAATGGCTAAGGGTACAGACTGCGCTAGCATTTCTTTGCTCTTTTAAATGGATTGCCACGATTGATGGCTTCTTTGCATGAACTTGAAAAATATCGTTGGTGAATTAAAATATAATAACATCTTTACTCACCGAGCGGATGCGAAACGTCGGAAAGGTCTACCTCTAACTTAGACAATTGGTATACGTTCCCACCCGACCCCGAAATACCATTTTTTGGCGAGCTTTTAACTCTGCGATTAACCATCATAAGAAATGAAATTTGCAGTGTTAAGTAGCTGCATCAAATTATTTCAATACTCTAAATTTTCCTACAAGACCAAACCCGCGCCCCGGTGGGGTGTAACGTTTCGACCTTCGCCCATTTTGAGGAGAATTAATTGATTTCAATGTTGATCTATTAATCCTAGTAATCGCAGTAACATAGTTTGACATGGCCTAGCAGGGTTGCTGAGATTAGCGTCAGCTATCTTTTCTTTTTCCGATTACGGCCGGGCTGGACATCTCCACGCCGTAGTGTGACGTGGATTGTATATCCGAATAGATTCCAGGTCTTGGTGGATAGATTGACCCGATATGTCGGCCAGCTTCCTATCTGGATCTAAATATGGACTCAGATGTTAATTTATGTTGATTTAGTTGCATTTCGACGGAGAATGCATATTTTTATCGATAATCAATCGTGTTGCCTAAACTGGGTGATGTGTATTTTTTATGTAAAAATCGGGTATAGATGACATTGGATCTACATTGTCTTGGCCTTGACACGCTCCACTAAGTAGTGTCTACTCACCAAACACGACCGCCAACAGTTTGGAGAGCTTGGCCTGGCTCTCGCTGGACATTTGTTTGGCCGCGAACGGTCGGATGAAGTCCTCCACGGTGACGGCGGCCAGAGAATTGATGCCGGAGCTGACCGTACTGGGGGTGAAGCACGCGCGGGGGGTCAGGCGGGCACGTGGCGGCTTAGGGCGAATACAGAACTAACAGGATCTGAGGGATGAAGGAAGAGGTGTGCTTTGTCGTCAAGAAAGTTGAGAAACTTTAAAAAGAAGTTAAGACTTATAAAACACTTCAAATTAAAACAGTCCGAGATGAATGTGGTTTTTATTGGGCTCAGGTCTTACTTTTCCGTCAAAACCACTTTGTACTTTATTTTTAGTAGAGTTTCCGGGTTCCAATCTCAAACATGAGAGATTATTCGCATACAAAACTGTATCTGCCGTACAAAGGAACAAAGTATCTCTCATTGCTAATACATCGGAGATACTCTTCTTCTCTTTTACGACAGAAATAGGATAAAAATGAGAGTTTTGGTTTTGAATTATATCCTGGCAAGGTACGCGATGAAAGGTAAATTCCATTGGATATCAGCTAGCTGGCAGCTTTGACATAAATGTCACGCAGCTTTGAAACGCATGCAATTATAAAAGAGGTGTGGATTTCATAATTCTTATATTTTTACGCAAATTTGCAAAACTTGATAGATTTCGCAGTGCTTAGCCGAGGAGCATGATTATAATTTGATGATATGTTAAATGGACTGCCTCCTCGAATCCTGAATGAAAATGGAGCACATTAACTGTGGTTATATAGTCGAGCACAGCCCTTCATCGTAATCTTCACAAGACTCTTGTTCCTGACTCTTTTCCATCCATTAGAATCTTTTTCTCACCTATTGTCTAACTAAGACTTAGAGGAAGGGCTGTGCCCGAATATATACTCACAGTGAATTTGCTCCATTTTGCTTCCAGGATTCGAGGAGGCGCGCCATTTAACATCTCGTCAGCAAATATACAAACAATAGAGCAGGAGGGAATACATTTTCCCGCGCTCAAAAGAGGTCAGTTTTGTACAAATTTTGTTTTGGCAGTTCTGTCCCTTCCCTTAAAGTCCCCACATTGATCCACCACTTGACACACTGACGTCAAACCGCTCCTACCCGGCTCCCACCTGAGCGTGCCGCTGAAGATGCCGGCCACGAAGAGGCCTGGCACGCCGTGCAGCTTTCCCATGGTGTCCATGACGAACAGGGGGAAGAGCTGGTCAGCAGTGGTGACGCTCTCCGAGGTCAGTGGGTCGCAGTCGTGGTACCTGGTCGTGACGTAATTGGTCGGGAAACTGACCACGACCCTGGCAGTGCAAATCGCTAGGAATACCTAAATTATCCAAATAAAAAGTATTTGAAATTTAAAACCCTAAAAATTGTAACACTGGATCTTATTTTGATATAATGACTTAGTTCATATTAAAGTTGCTGATATTGTGCGATTCGTTTGAAACGAGGACATGCCATCAATGTACAGGCAGTGAATAACAAATCGCTGAAGAGAATGCGGAATATTTTGGTTGATTTTATGTCTTTCGATCTTGTGCTATGGATTTTCCGCTGTCCGCTAGTCTTTTGAAAACGGACAGGTCAAAAACCTCATTGTTGGTTGCATTTCCTTGCGATGAAATTAAATGTCGGTTCTTGACATACAGTACTGGCTCTAAACAAAGTGTCATACCAGGATTATGATAATCAACAATCGAGATGTTATGCATTTTACACGACGAAAACCCTCATCTCTGATGGCGTTACGTACTTGGCGTAGATGACCAGACCGGCGTAACCACAGACCATCATCAGGATAAAGAGGCCGACCAGATTGATCCAGATGGCGCTGAAAAAAGAAGGCAATTAAACCACTCGACTTCTCAAGAACCGTGAGCCATGACATTTAACACCTGCAAATTCCATCGTTGACGAATGAAAAATTGTCAGGTGAATTTTTTGTCAGAACTATTTTCAGGGATGTTATTGGTGGAAGAATAAGCGGTGACATCCCACAGTCATCACCACACACAAAACCCCAGGTAAAAATGCAAATTTGCACCATTTCTAAATTGAAAAACTCCCTTTCCCAGTCATGGGGAAGGTATGAAGCGCCTCCTCACTGTATTTAGGAACAATTTCTAAAAATGACAGCATAAAACACCGTAAAAGGCTGGACTTCAGAACTAGCTACATGCCTTTTATTGACATGTTACGAATGTCTCAAACCACCAGCCTGCTGGTACCACTTCAGAACAAAGTTCACATTGGAAACGCGTCCGATGCAGGCAGACACTACATAAAGTACATTCCAGTACATTACATTGGTACAGTCCAGTTGGTCACGACAGTACATTCCAGTTGGTACATTCCAGTTGGTCACGACAGTACATTCCAGTCGGTACATTCCAGTTGGTCACGACAGTACATTCCAGTTGGTACATTCCAGTTGGTCACGACAGTACATTCCAGTTGGTACAGTCCAGTTGGTCACGACAGTACATTCCAGTTGGTACATTCCAGTTGGTCACGACAGTACATTCCAGTTGGTACATTCCAGTTGGTCACGACAATACATTCCAGTTGGTACATTCCAGTTGGTCACGACAGTACATTCCATTGGTACATTTTAGATGGTCATGCCAATACATCCCATTGGTACATTCCAGTTGGTCGCGACAGTTCATTCCAGTCGGTTTCCAGCCCGGGGTACTCACAGCTGCGCCTTCTTCTTGGAGGGTACGCAGAGGTAGCGCTGCACCTGCGCCTGGTTGACGCCGTAGACGGTGATCCAGGTGAAGTATCCTCCGACCAACAGAGTCCACCAGGTATGCCGCTCCCCGGGGCTGGGGTTGAAGCTGCGATACACGGCCGGTTCACAGGGTCAGACTGCCGCAGTCACTGCTGGGGTTGAAGCTGCGACACACGGCCGGTTCACAGGGTCAGACTGCCGTGGTCACTGCTGGGGTTGAAGCTGCGGTACACGGCCAGTTCACAGGGTCAGACTGCCGTGGTCACTGCTGGGGTCGAACTACGCACTAACTGACAGTGTTATACGGCGTCACCAACTCTCACCCTGTTGGAAGGGATTTGTGGGGATGGGATCGACTTAATCAGAGGCTCCGCCGGGACTCGAACCCGGGACCGGTGGCGTAGGAGACTTTGAGGTTATCCACTTAGCCACCCATCCCCGTTATGGGGGTTTCGGTGATTAAGTTGTACTTATTCCGGGAACCCATTGGGCCTTGAACTCGGAACCTGTGGCTCAGGAGATAGACACTACCCCTGAGCCCAGTAGTTGCATGGTCAGGGAGACAGTGAAGGCCTGCGTTAGGTGACTAGTAATGAATTTATCGGGCTGGGTTAGTTAGTTGTTTGGACTGCAAGGTACGCCCACCGTGAGTTCATACAGTGGTGGCTATTTATCGGTTGTGGAAAGGAGAGTGAGCTACATGCTCTTTATTCGGGAGACGAACCTGAATGCCGTCAGTAAACCAATGTAACAATTTTCTTAGGAATGGAAAATATGAAAAAATGAATGTCGATGGATGGAATTGGGAAATACAGTTTCAAACCAGTCACCAATGACACGTTTCTTTTTTATTTTTCGAACCACTTGTCAGTAAAGGGACTAAGCTAGCTTATATTCCAAGCCGAGCCTCTATCGCAACATGGCACGTGCAAATGACAAATACTAGCGATAATAAGCCGCACACCTTGTTGCGTCATAAAAGAGGCGCCCAAGAAACTGTTGGTATGTCTTTATGCAACTCAAGTGCAACTGACAGAATGAGACTTGCATTTTGCAATCAAGCTGCAGTCGGGAAACATGACGGTGCTAACGATTTTGAACGAGTCGTAAAAATCATGGGCGCCACACGACCGGCACTGCCGGTACGCCGCAAAACCCCGACTATGATAATGATGAGGCCCGGTAAATACAATTCCTATCCTTATGTAAGAACTAACGTTCGTGTTCATGTTTGGGTTCATGAGACGGCAAAATAACAGACTTGTAAGATTTTAAACTCGCGCTGTGACGCTCGTTCATGCTTAGGTAGATCACTTCAAACCAGTTCGCGGCGCTGATCTCAGGGGACGGAGAACTGAAATGTATTTTCCAAAACTGGGCGAGATATATATATATATATATATATATATATACATATACATATATTTTTCTTTTCCTATGTAAAAACACACATGCAGGCAGCACAGCATACATTCCAATAACCCGTGCTGGTGGATTTTCCCAAAACGTTGTGCTCTGGCCACTGGCGGATCCAGGAGCAACTTTTGGAGGGGGCCAAACCAACGTTTGGGGGGCTAAACCGAGAAAAAGGCGCGAAAATATAGCATTTTTTAAGAAAAAACGGCCAAAATTTGGTCCTTTGTGGGAGGGGGGTAAATGTATTGTTTTATACTTTGGTGGGGGGTCACAGCTCCTTTACCCCCCCTCCTCCACTCCTCCCCTTAGATCCGCCAGTGGCGCTGACAGATTCTTGTCTCTCCTCTGCCATCCCTAATCGGCCTAGACGTGCCCGCGGTGCCCCAGTCCTCACTTGTCAAATTCCAACCGGTGGCCCTGTCCAGCCCTGTTCCAGACGGTGTCGAACCCGCCCTCGTCGACAGTTCCCTTGATGACGATGGCGATGATGGACAAGTACATGATGATGACTTGTACGGTGTCGGTCCACAGCACAGCTTTGATGCCTCCCCTGCCGAATGGTTGATGTAGTGGTAAATATTTGAAACGGTACTAGTTGTGCGGTATGTAAGAAGACAACGATAACAACAGTATTGCAATGTAGTATTGTTCATTAATAATTTTCTTTATGTTGCCATGCCAGGTGATGCCTCCATTCCCAGTTGTACCGGCCGGGTTAAGAATTGCCGCTCAAAATGCCGTAAGTACCTACCTTTTTGTGAGAATGGTTACGTTACCCACACTTGTTCACTCACAATTGTTTTGTTAACCTAAGTTTTTGTGAGACACTTGAACAGTTAATTTCATTCGGTGCCGACGTCAATGGAGGAGTTTGAACATTTGTACAGAACTGTATGTAACTTGAACGCTAGTCAATGGTCTATTGCTTGATCTAGTCAGTGCTAGGATGTTTTGATGTTTTTTTCGAGTATTTTACGATATTTCCAAGTACATAAACCTATCTGCTTTCAAGTGTCAGTGTGTTTTTACCTGTTCCCCATTTCTACACTAGCTCCTGACGTTTTATATTAGCGACGTGACCAGTAAAAACAAAACCTGCATGGTGGACCTCTCTCAAAAAGACTGATACTTACCGTGCCACATTTTGTTGCGATACCCTCAAACCAGGAGTTGAAGCTAGGAGTGGGGTCTGAATTCATTTCAGCTTGCTTTTTTACTATTTCACTGTGAAAAATTTCAAATTTTTATGACCAATTGTTATGAACAATGGAAGGCAAGAGAAAATTCGAATGGCATCCCACTTAACGCATATTCTGAAATGTTTTCCTTGCTCACAGAAAGTTAACACGCGCATTGACGGGAGGCGGGTACCCGCCCCCTCGGGTTTTTGGAGATAGTAAAAAACGCGGCGCGTAGCGCCGCCGTACTTGGTATACTTTTTCCCTCATCATTTTTACAACTTCTGTGAAAATTTTAAGGTTAGGTCATCTCAGGTCAGGTCACCAGTACAGGTCAAGTGACCCGACCTCAAAAAAGTTTAAGATAACATAAGTCGGAGCAGGGTGAACTTATCCGATTGAAACTCATATCACATAATGGCCCCACCGAGTTCTCTAAAATATGTTCCGGTATTTTTGATATCGATGACCTAAGGTCAGGTACGAGGCATGACCTCTCCATTGGAAATACATGGGAAAAATGGTTTTTACGGAATAACTCAGTAACGGATGGTGACAGAACATTTATTTTAGCTGCATTAGACTCGCCTGGGCTTTGCAGTTCTAAGGATATGCATTTTATATAATTTGACCGTGACCTGACCTCAGGTCAGGTCAAATCCTTGATTTGACCTAGCAAGGTCAAATTATATATCATTCGATTCGGCTTGCTAAGAGGATTCATATAGTTTAAGTCGTTTTGCTCTATCTTTACTGGTTCAGATGAAATGGCCGAAAAACTGAATTTACATGTTATCCCTATGACGGGCATATTTTGACCTCTCGTGACCTTAAATGTGACCTGACAAAAAAATGGTTCAGATGTTTTCGATGGAGAAGTGGATGGGCAGCCCAACGCCCTTTACCGTTTTTCGCTACCTACCGTGGTTCTCGAGATCTTAGGGGCGGGTACCCGCCCCCGTCAATGCGAAGGCTGCTCAGACCCCCGTCAATGCGCGTGTTAATGATACCTATTTGTGCTTACTGACCAGTGTAGTGTAGACGATGCAGACAAAGAAAATGGCACAGACGGAGACGTATACGTTGATTCCCGTTACTGCCGAAGAAAAGGAACGTGTTATCAAACTGCGCGTGCGCCGTCTGCAAGTGTTCCCTCCTAGTTTCTCATTTTGGTTCTCTTCACAAAGTCGGAACGGCTTTTCGGTATGGGTTTTGTGCGCATCGTTCCGCTTTGGTGTGTTTCTGAGATCAGATTGTCATAGCACATGGTATGGTCGTCAGAGTGTTTTTCACGGTAATATTGACGGCTTGGGCAGCCGTCAGCACTTTGACTCAGACCAGGCTTGTTGTGTAGTCTAGAGCTGAGCTCAGGAAGTCAGAGCGTCGGTAAAACGAGCCGATGCCGAATCAAGCATGGATAACAGCGGCCCGGTGATTCTATTCGATATTGATTACCTAACCAAATGCTTACGGTCGCAGACTGCGACAGTGGATCACATTATAACGCCGTTTTTAGCTGACAGAGCCTGACTAGCAACATGCTCGGATGCACGTCGGAAGACCATAGGTGTAGGCACGCCCAGAATATTGGGAGGGGGTAAGGTACATTTTGAAGAAGTTTCTTTCCAGCCAGCGCCCTTGAATATTTGGAGGGGGTATGACCTTCTGCCTTTTGTTCCTACGCCTATGTGGGAGACCCAATGAATACCGGGGCACGCTGCCCCCCTAAATCAGAAATTTTCACACCAACCCTATGGCGTTGACTGAAAAGAAATGGGTTGAAAAGTCCATGGTGCCTCTTAATTTCAGACGTTCCGCCGTCACTGGTTTATTGTGTCAATGTTGACACAGTCTCTGCTCTCTAACGTGCGAATCTTGCTTCAGAGGATCCTCTCCTTCTCGATGCAAACTAGTATTTACAGAAAGCTGTGCACTTTAACTGGCCGCATGAGTGCTGCAATCTCACTGATGACAGCGTTGGGCATGAATGTCTGTCTGTCTGCAAAATATCGCTGGAAAGAACACGTACGTTGGAAATGTGACAGCAGGGGCGCAGAATCAGGGGAGCCAAACTGGCTTTTACATCTTCTCAATCCTCTTATTTTTTATTGATTTCTTTAAGAAATGTATGTTTTCATTACTTTAGCCCCCTCTAACCAGGGAACTAGATCCGGCTCTGGACTGCCGTAAAAACGATTAGAGCAGTGCTCTGAGTGTTCCGATCGTAAGTCACGTCTCCTTTTCAATGTCAAGTTCAAAGACGTCAAATTCCTAACATATTCTGTAACGGGGTTTGCCGTAGAAACGGCGGGTTGTTGAATAACCCGTACACTGGTGTTGTTGTGTGGCCATCCTCTCCACCACCCGTTACGGAAATTTAGGGAGACAGGCGATGCGGCCAGGAGCTGGTCGCGCCTCCAGGGCCGTTAGCGAGACACATAAGACACGCAGGTACAACAAACAATGAGCCATTTCATGCACATAGCCAAATAAGCTCCGATTGTACGAGCCAAAATGCATATACCTCCCCCTTTTTGGTCATTTTTGAATATTCGCGTTAAGCTAATTAAATATATCCGTAAATTAACATCTTAGTGCCGCCGGCCCCGGAGCGCTCCTTCCCAACTAACCCGCATAGGAGCGGTGTCTGGGACCGTCTATGTCTCCTTGAACTGAAATCGTGTTAAGTTCGATATCCCTCTCGCTCTGAAACATATCTTACTTGCGTCGCAGTTTTCTTTCAAAGCAGCGCACTCTCCTAGTAAAAAATCCCATTAACGCTAAACTTCTTTGTGCATCCTTTGGAACAAAATATCCTACCTTCCCTCTCCTCTTTCCGTGCTTAAACTTATTTTATCTTCATGTATCGATCACTGAGCAGGTGCCATTATTGTTTAATATACTTTCCTGTAGTTTAAGTTCTCCTTTCCTTACCCGCCTGGATTGATCAGATAGTAAATGTCCTACGCGACCATATAACTTCTCCGATGATTTGTTTGGTGGAGGGGCTTGCACGGCTTCGGCACTAGAAAGTCGCTTGCAAAAAAAAAAATAAATAAAATAAAAGCACAGCCGAACCCTGCCGCTGTACGGCTACAAAGTGTTAGCTCTGCGTGTCGAGAATAGGGTCGTCCCAGTGTCGTGGATGTCGGAAATCGCTGGGGGGTGATTGAATGGAAAATGGTATCAATCTCCTAATAAGAGATACTACGTTTTATATTAATTTGTGGCCTTCACACGGACTCGTTAAATACGATGAAGCCAAATTAAAGATTGGAAGGAACCTTTAAAGATTAAAGGGCCCTTTAAGGCTAACTCAGCATTTCATTGATGACGAACGCGCATCCCCTAAGAGGACATGCAAATCCACGACTCTGGTCCGAGTCCCGCCCCCGAGGCAACATTACAGGACAGGGCCTCGCCCCCTTTCAATACAGGGTCTCGCCCCCTCAGTCCCCCCTCAGGTTCCAGGGCCCCTCGTCCCCCTGAGTCCGCCCCTCGGGCGTAGGGCCTCGCCCCCCCGGGGTCCCGTCTCAATACAGGGCCTCACCCCCTCTGTCCCCTCCTCATGCATAGGGCCTCGCCCCCTTGCATCCGCCCCTCGGGCGTAGGGCCTCGCCCTCTTGCGTCCGCCCCTCGGGCGTAGGGCCTCGCCCCTTGCATCCGCCCCTCGGGCGTAGGTCATCGCCCCCTTGCGTCCACCCCTCGGGCGTAGGGCCTCTTCCCCTGAGTCCACACTTCGGGCTTAGGGCCTCGCCCCCCGGGGTCCCGTCCTCCAGATTTTGCCTGAGCGGTCACCTTTCGGGCCTGGCACGGATTTCCCTTGTCGAACTCCGATTTCGGTGGGGGGGGCGGACTGATGTGCAGTTTTATTACTGGGATGTACTTTAGAGTCACTCGTCTCTGACTGCGGCGCCACCGGTCCTTAATTATCATATACACACTCACTCACACGTCAGACTTCCTCTCATTCAGTAAGAGATGTTTCAGAGCGAGAGAGATATCGAAGTTAGCACGATTTCAGTTTAAGGAGACATAGACGGTCCCAGACACCGCTTCTATGCGGGTTAGTTGGGAAGGAGCGCTCCGGGGCCGGCGGCAATAAGATTAATTGAGGCAGATACTTATTTGGCCTAACGCGAAAATTTCCAAATCTCCAAAAAAGGGGGTATATGCATGTTGACTCATACAATGGGAGCTTATTTGGCTATGTGTATGTAATGGCTCATTGTTTGTTGTACCTGCGTGTCCTATATGTCCCGCTAACGGTCTTGGAGGCGCGGCCAGCTTCTGACCGCATCGCCTGTCTCCCTAAATTTCCGTAACGGGTGGTGGAGGGGATGGCCACACAACAACACCAGTGTAGGCTCTCTTACAAAATTCGTTTCCACGGCAAAACCCGTTACAGTTTTTCAAATAATTATTTACAAAATATGTTTCTCAAATCGTTTCACTGTTAATTAATTGTCCAAAACGTGGAGCAGTGCAGATCTAGTTAGAGTTTCCAGACGTTCCGCGGGGTCCCACCTTGCGACAGTGCGAGTGATGGGGCGTACACCACGATGGCCATGTAGATACACTGAAAATGACAACAACGGCTGTTAGGCAATGCTACTGTCTCAGACAATCATCGGGCTCCAGGCTGTGGTTCGATTTAAGAAAGAACTGAAAGAGAAGCGCAGCTAGAAAAAGCATGTTGAAATAAAAATTTAACGGATCTCTGAGTTTAAATCTAATTTGTACTGTGGAAAAGTCTGCCAGATTTCCCTAAGATCTACTAGCTCAGAGATCGAAAAATCTTCCAACTCGCCAACAATTTTGGCGACAAAGAAGATAATGTCAGTGACAAAATAGACAAGACTGTGTTCACCTCAGTGTGAGAAGTTGATGCTCAGTCTGCCAGGCGCGCTATTTATACTTAAAATGCCTCAGCGGCTCTGAAATATAATCTCGTGCCAAACTTCAAATTTTTTTGTCACATGAATTGGTTTGACATTCGGTTAGTGATACTATTTCCAACCTGTGGCGTACAGTGGATACACGACTCACCATTTGTAGACAGAATATGCCGCCTCCCAGCACCCGCACCGCGCGCGAGAACCGCATCTCCAGGTACTGGGGAACACGGACACTCACAGCTCCAGATCGTGCACCGCTGGAACGGTAAGGCAAACACTCCGCTCCACAGAAATCTGCTGAAAATATTCAGAAGAAATATTATATACATCGGAGCCTACTCTCCCTGAAAAGATGTGGGACATTTTTCGAAGATTCCCGGGCTATGGACTTGATACGCCGGTACACTCTTGGAAAAGATGGGGGACGACTTTTGAACAATTCCCTAACTTTTGATCTTATACACCGGTAAAGTCCTTCAAAAGATGGGAGAGCTTTTGAAAAGTTTCTTAGCTTTTGATTTTATACGCCGGTGCACTCTTTCAAAAAGTGGGAACAATTTGTGAAACAATCCTTACTTTCGATTTTATACGCCGGTACACTCCTTCAAGCTAGATTAGTGCCCTTGAGTTCCCGGCCTACAGTGACTGACAGATTCTTCACTAGTGGCGTATCCAGGGCTTCATGTTGGGGGGGTCTAGGGGGTTCGAGGCTTTCCTGCCATCGCCTCGGAACAGTCTCCGGCTATGCATTTACTGCTGGCACTCGGACATTTCAGGGGTGGGCTTGCGCCCCCTAGCCCCCCCCATTGTATCCGTCACTGTTCATTACTTTAAGTTCCTATTAAATGGACTTCCCTTCTTGGAAAAAGCAAAGGTTTGTCCTAAAGGTTTTGGACAAGGACTGGCGTAATATAAACCTTTGCTTTTCCAAGCTGAGAAGCTCATTTAATTGTAAATCCACCAAAAAAATCACTATGTCTTTCCAAATGTTCATTACTTATTTTGACTGAGGAGCGCACTAGCTGTTATCTCATACAGCGCTGAAGAGTGACAGGTTAAACACGAAACAGCTTGTCCTTTCCCCCAGACACCATATAACCAGCAACATCTTATCAAGCCGTATGTGATAAATCCCCAGTGAGAAGCATCGAGAAGAAAGCCGCCCTCACCTGATACACAGAAATGAGGCCGAGGTCGAAGAACACCGGCATGTAGAGGTAGCCCGCTGCCGGCATGACTATGAAGTAGCTGAAGCCGAAGGCCAAGTACTGAGTGCCGTGCTGGTAGACTTCCGAGGGCGTTCCCAGCAAGGTGATGGCAGACATGAAGCTGAAACCAAACACCGTGGAACTGTGGCAGAGAGCTCGGTGCAGGAGGGAGGATTGGGACAACGTGGTTCTTGACGTTCTGTTTGGATGATTGTGGTCCAGCCGTGGTGCAGAAGACTTTGGGAGAGAAGGCGTGTCGAATGGCAGTTACCAGTATTGAGTTAAGGTTGAGCAAGAGATATAGCAATATGCAGATGAAGGCCAAACTATGTTGAAATTACCATTCTATTACTTTAACCAATAACTTACCAAATTATTGGTTAAAAATCCAATAATAATCTCAGCGCCATATGGCCTTCATTTGCACATTGTTCAAGTGCCAGTATGTGTATGCAATATTCAGCGAACACTAAGGAAGTGACGACTGCCTCCCCAGTTATTCAGAGATGGATAATACGATAGCCGTAGACATAAGATAACCACACTTTTGAGCTAAATTCTCTGGTTAAAGAGTGGTAAAAAGTCCCGTCTTTTTATCATGCTGGAGATGTTTGGCGGCTTCAGATTTTGACACCGTATCGCAATAATGAGCATCACAACCCCGATAGAAAAGATGGAATGAGGTTGTGTAGTGCGGTGAGAGCGTAATGCCATCTAATTTCTCCGACGCCAGTGAGAAGTCAGTCCGTTGTCATAACACCCTGTCAGCGGGTATAATGGCGATGGACCCGGCAGCGCGTCTCCTGACGAAACTAACGGGGTCGGAAAATTTACTGAGGTACCGCTAGGCAAACAAGAAACAGTCTACACAACTTTCGCCAGCCTTCGCTTTTATTTGCAAACAGACATAAACAAGCAGCATAGGCGGCATACTATGTGAATAAACAGGCAGTTTTAGAGTTTGTAAACGCCATATCCGCATACCTCACTGGTGCGAAATTGTGGGGAGATTGGTGCGCGTGTTCACGAAACGGCGTCAATTTTAAGTAACACCGTGTTTTGGCGCCCCGCCTAAGGAGCCTTCACTAGATAGAAATTTCCGTTAAATCAAATTTCCGGGGGAGGGGGGACCATTTCATGCCAATTCGACACATCTCTTGCTGCTTTTGACGTGGCACCGTCTCGGAGTTTCGTGTTTTGTATGTAAGGCTACTTTGGGCTAGATAAATAAATTTGGAAACAATAGGCTCCTATCTAAAATGTTTTATGCAATATGGGTACGCAATATTGATTAACTTGTTGTTAAATTCCTTTTGTACCTCACTTCAACTTCAAAACGGCTTCAAATTTTGGGACTTTGTTAATTGCTCTGCACAGCCCGGATATATATTTTACCTCCCATAATATTAGGATTTTGCTGCTGACCCAAATATTCGACAATCTCATGGTTGTCACGCTGGAACATATTAACTCTCACCCTTAGAGGAAGGGGGTTGATGCACCCCGAAATGTTTGTTTTGACATGTCCGGGAAATTGTTGTGATGTTGCTGGAAACAGATGATGTTGGATAACAGTTGTTATATACATATATTTTTCAACCAAAAAATGGGTCCTGGCCATGGCAGATCACTGTGCGATAATGCCATTTCGGGAAGCATGTATCAACGATCTTCGAAATTTTAGCCCTTGCGTTATGGGCGCCATATGACCCATTTGTCAGAGCACCCGAAAACCTCAATAATGATGATGATGATGCGTTACCTCCGACGCTATGATGATCGTGCTCATGCTGTAACCGTGCTTACAGTTGTCAGACAAACAAAGGGAAGGGAGCGTAGGGGGGGTCGCGCCCTAGAAAGGCTTGCATCCGTACCCAAAAGCTGAATAATGATCAGTGAACTGGCGTGTTGGTTGCAAGGTGAGTCGTGCTGCGAAATTTATTGTCCCCGTTGCACTGGCATTCATACCCACGAACGCCGCTCACCATCACCCCCGAGGGCCATGAACACAGGTCACGGCTCAGTTCACTGCATCAATATGTGCTCAGCGCCCGTCGGTATCGTGTTTTGCGATCGGACTGACCGGAGTCCTTTGCATTTTTATCTTTCTACAAAAGATATGTACGCATGTTTGCTCTCGTTGAGTCAAGGCGTATTTGAATAGTTATCTAATGAGAGGAAATCCTGCAATTCACTTTAGAAAATAGGAGCACATACAAATATAGTGATACGATTTTGGCGCCAGAAAATATGGAGGAAATCAAACTTTAAGATCATTGTTACACTCAGCCTGTCAAAGGCACTCATTGGGGCGACAAAATGCAAGTCATGCCCGTGTTTAGCAATCATATTCACCGATGACCTAGATGGAGTAAAAAATATGAGCACGTCTTTCGCTGTAAATACATATCCCTCCTTCCCTTTCCTTCTCCCCTCTATTCCCCTACCTCCCTCTTGACCTCCCTCCTCTCTCCTTCTCCCTCCCCTCTCCCTCTCCCTCTCTCTCTCTCCCTCCTTCCTTCCTTCCTTCCTTCATTCCTTTCCTTTCTCCCTCACTCCCATACTTCCCTTCATTCCCCTACTTCCCTTCTCTCCCTCCCTCTCTCTTTCTCTTTTCTTCTCTCCCTCCCTCCCTCCCTCCCTCCCTCCCTCTCTCTCTCCCTCCCCCTCTCTCTCCCTCTTCCTCCCGCTCTCTTACCTGGCTATGAGCGACATGGCCGCCGGGAAGGTCGCCATCTTCCTCCCTCCGAGCAGGTACCCCTCGGTATTACTCATCTCCTCCCTCTGACAAAGACCGTAGTAGAGACCAATACCCAGCGAGACCACCAACAGCAGACCAAAGACCGCGTAGTCGGCCGCGTGGAAGAGCGTCACCAGTGCCGAGACGTCGATGCCGATCTTTTCCGACGTTGCCATGGTGACCGTCGGGGACACCTCGCTGGCCATGCTGACGCTGCAGCTGCCACTCTGTGTTGCGAATACACGCTGAAAGGAATAATGCGTGGTTAATAACATGGCTTTGCTAACACCCGCCGCGGTGGGCCTCCAAGCCACCTTCTTCATGGTGGGTGGAGGAGTGTTCCATCACCCCCTCGAACTCGGCACCTATGCGAGATAGCGGAACAAGGTGAAAGCTGGTGGATGGCTCATGCCAATTCACGAAGAAACTTTATTAGTGTATTTTTGGCTCCTGCCAATTTTGAGGTCATGGCAGGTCAAAGAAGGTGACATGTTAGAGAAGAGTTTTTGGCTCTAGCGTCTGATAGAGTTGAGCTAGAATCAGTTTTTAGGCACCATTCGCTCCCTCTTGTTACGACAATTTGAATGATGTATGATATGACTATATTGGGTTAAAAACATAAAATTGACTTGACCTGAGGCCAGGTCAAGGTCGCTATCTGATCAGGCATAGTCAATATTCATATCAATCGACTTGCAATAACAATCCAAACGTAATTTATATCAAAATATAAGCTTTACCATCCTGTCCTGCAAAGTTATTGACCCAAGTCTGGAAACCTGCTTAAGTAGCCCCAGATGGCCTCTCAGAGGTCACAGGTCACAAATTGCAGCATGAACCTGGAAAGGGGCCCAGGATAGTACGATTTGAAGAATATGAAGGTATTCTCATCTGTATCTAGTTATCTACACAAATACAGCCCAATACCTGTTTTCCTCATGCGTTTCTAATGGAGAGGTGACCTCTCATGATCTGTTCATGATATGTATCTGGCCCCTTGGTTATCGATATTAAATTCCGGAACATGTTTTGTAGCGTTCGGTGGGCCCTATATGTGATTTGAGTGTCAATCGGATAGATTCACCCTGTTCCTATTTATTCTATCTTAAATTTTTTTGAAGGTAAGGTTACTTGACCTGTAACTGGTGACCTGAGCTGAGATAACTTGAACTGAAAATTTTGAAGCAAGTTGCACAATTGATCAAGAATAAGGCGTATCAAGTAAGGCTGGGCTTCGCGCCGCTGTTTTTTTATGCCGTCGGAAAAAAACCGTGGGGGTGTAACACCCTTCCACTGTGGCAAGGGTTAATATAAAGGCTATAATGTTATCAAGGTTTCTAAACGTGTGGCTGTGTCCATCTCTTAAGTTAGTTTACCGCGTGAGGTTTTTTTTGTTTTTCGACTTTGGTTTGTCCCTCCCTAAACCTACCTCCTAGATTTGCCACTGCATGCATTGTAGATCAGAATGTTTGCAGCAAAGTAAAAACAAGTCAAACCGGCTCGCCAGAGAGGCCTGAGTTAAAAAAACAACATTCCAGCTTTGTTGGTACTACCAGAGTTTTGGATTGTTATTATTTTGCATCGCTGTTCTGCTTAGGGACATGCCACGCCCCCCGCTAGTGCTGATGAACTTTACGTGTGGGACCACCCGCGTACCTGACGTTGTTTTCTAGACCCTCGGATGACGTGATGCCGCAGACTGTGCTGAGAGAGATGCTCAGCGTCGATTTGGTGAGTTGTGTGTTTTAGAGAGTCAGTCTATGTGTATTGTTTGTTATGTAATGAAATCGGGGAACGGGGAGGGTGGGGGCATTCAGTGGCGGATCCAGGGGGCAAAAAAGGCAATTGCCCCCCCAAACGGAAAAGCTCGGGGCAAAACTATGTTTTTTCCCCCCCAAAGCGATCGACCTCCTTTTTTCCCCCGACTCCTTTTTAGCTTGTAAGCAAGATTTTGGTGCTTCAACTCTCAACTTCAAACAGAATTAGTTAAGTTCAGTGTAAATATTGGGGCTTGGATAGGAAAAATATCTTGAGTCCATATTTTTCACCCCGTGGGTTTTTTGTTTGCTTTTCGTCTCCAGTTCCCAAAATCCTACCGAAAAGGCATATTTTAACGCAATTTTGCACTGCACGACGTTTTTTTTGCTTTTCGACTTTGGTTTGCCCCTCCCAAACCATCCGGCTAGATCCGCCACTGGGGGCGTTAACGCAGTGACGTAGGTACGGGAGGAGAGGGCCCTGTCCGGTTTTGGTGCCATTGACGTCACAGAACATGGTGCATTGAGAACCCAAGACATGCCTGCACTATCAGTTGCCGCACTTTATATGCCACTCCACCGAGCAAAAGGACATAAAACTCGACCCAAATCCCTTTTTCTATAAACTCAAAGCATCTTCACACTGAGGTTCGCTCTTCTTCTACGCACGTGCTCTCGACAAGGCTTTGACTTATATTCAAACTAGGCTGAGACTGGAGAGTAAGTCGAATGAAAATTGGGTTGCAAAGTCTCTCTCTGGCCCTGCGTTGGCGGTACTTGTTACCATAGGCGGATCCAGGATTGCCGATCGGGGAGGGCACCTTCTCGAGGGGCGCCATCCGGACCAGTGGGGCGCCACTTATGACCGGCAAAACCTATCAGGTGGGCGCCAAATCCTGTCGGTGGGCGCCGACTTTCGTATCCTGGGGGGGGGTGGGAAGCGACATTTCATGGGGGCGCCATCGACCTTTCAGGGGGCGCCGAGGGTCGATGGGGGGGCACGTGCCCCCTTGCCCCCCTGGATCCGCCTATGCTTGTTACGGTGTAGTAAATAAGCTCACAACGTGCCGTTCCACACTGTGGGTGCGTTAGTCTTAAATGCTGTATGGATGGACGGTAATTTTAGCCGGCGTAGGTGCCCATCACGTTGTACCCCATCCTATTAATGCTTCCCTGAGGCAACAGCGTACGAGTTGGCGTTGACTAATGTACCCCCGCAGCTGATGCGTGAGAAAGCACCAACCGGCGCTGTAATTGGGTGGTCGTGCTACTCTCGATTCCTGGCACGCAGACCTGCTGTCCGGCTCCCTCACGTACCTCATGAACCCGGGCGGCCGCATCTTAGGGGAGACTGGGGTCAATTGTAACAAATTTTACATCTCTGTTTCTGGAGAAATAGTGCTTTAAGTTAGAGCGCTTATAATTATATTTTCATCAACTTTGAAAATTTTTCAATGTGGCAGACGTAGAAAGATTCCAAAATAAAAAAAGATTAAGGGTCAAAAACTCACTTCTAAAAACTTACATTTTACTTCAGCTGTTACAATCGACCCCAAGTGGGGGGCAATTGTAACAGCACCGGGGGTCAATTGTACCATGTTAAAGCCGTGTGAATTTCGATGATTTATTTGTACCGTAACAAATCCTAATGCAAACACTTCTGAATCTTTGGCATTCACTTCAGCTTCATGGACCCTCGCCAGTCGAGTCCCGCGTTCAGTGGTGCGTGGTCGAAAACGAGGCATTCTCTGAAAGTGCTGGACATTTGTTTGAAAACAGCCGATGCATTTTTTGTTTTAGAAAGATGAACACAAACGAATACCAGTGATTTTAATAATCCCTAGAAATGAACTGAATATATCGCGTTCAATTTTTTTTTAATTTACGTATCAGTTCGGTCAGTAAGTCTTGAATATTTTGCCGAAAAGAATGACCCTTTCTAGAACCCAAAACGTATTATTTTTGGCACATTTGCCTATTGGACTGACTACCTACAAAAATATATTAATGGGTTTATTAAACTCTCTTTAATTTTTCAAACGGGGCACACATAGCCTTAGCAGCTGACGTGCCCTTAAACCTCAATTATCATCGTTAATTTTTCAATATAAAAAATGTTCTATAGGGCAGCCCACGTTGACACTTTTCCGAAACAAATACCAACCTACGAACAAACACATTATTGAAAAGCAAATCTTAAATAGTAGCACACCCAGGGGACGGCAGGCCCGCATCCCACCCTCCTCCTGCCCACTGGAGTATCCAGGGGGCAAGCAGGGCAATTCCCCCAAAATCCCCCGATTTTGGTCGATTTTCTTCAAAATCCATGTTTCCCGATTTTAGGCCACTTTTCCACCCCCCTAACGGTCGGCCTGGATCCAGGCCTGCCCCCCCCAACGTGTTAAGTGCCTCCTCCCAAAAACATTTGATACTAGGTCTGCGAAGCAAAAAGTTCATCGCTCCCCCGCACTCCCCGAGTATGTGAAGATTGGCCCCTTTGGGTGAACAAGTGCGCCCCCTTCATCGGCCTGACGTCCCCTCGTTAGACCCCATCACCCCGAAACGAACATCCTGGGTGCGTACCTGATCAAAAAATCACTAACCTATAGCTTCTGCATTTGTGCAGTAGAAACAAGTTCAATACGTCGTAAGGCCATAGGGGTCAATTGTAACATTGTTACATTTGACCCCAAGAGAAATGTTACAATTGTCCCCATCGCAACGCGCAATTTTTTAAACCAAATTGTCGCTCAACGAGCTGGCCTAGGCGACAGATTCTATGCTCATTTTGTAGCTAATCAAACACTCTTTACGCACTGACACTGTTTCTTCTGTACCTTATCATACCCATCAAAAAGCTAGTCATCTTTAAATATTTCAAAAGTTACCAAAGCACCCTCAAAAACACATAATTGTAAACAGCGTCTGACTTACCTGCCGCACCGAGTTGAAACTTCGTTAACAAAGACAGCAGCTGATTGTGCATTTCCGGTTGTGCCACTAGCGCCAACCATTGATTAGTTTAGACAATATGGCCAGTGTTACAATTGCCCGGTGTTACATTTGACCCCAGTCTCCCCTACTTGAAATTCAGGCGGGAGTGCAGTGGCTATAGGGTTAAGGAGGGCCAGGGGGGGGGGTAAGTGACCACCTCTAACAAAGGTGCGGTATTTTCCAATCGATGCATCAGAGGTCGTTAACACGCGCATTGACGGGGGTCTGAGCAACCTTCGCATTGACGGGGGGGGCGGGTACCCGCCTCCCCTAAGGTCTCGAGAAACACGGTAGGTAGCGAAAAACGGTAAACGGCGTTGGGCTGCCCATCCACTTCTCCATCGAAAACATTTGAACCATTTTTTGTCAGGTCACATTTAAGGTCACGAGAGGTCAAAACAGGCCCGTCATAGGGATAACATGTAAATTCAGTTTTTTTCGGCTATTCCATCTGAACAAGTAAAGATAGAGCAATACGACTTGAACCATATGAATCCTCTTAGCAAGCCAAATCGAATGATATATACTTTGACCTTGCTAGGTCAAATCAAGGATTTGACCTGACCTGAGGTCAGGTCAGGGTCAAATTATATAAAATGCATATCATTAGAACCGCAAAGCCCAGGCGAGTCTAATGCAGCTAAAATAAATGCTCTATCTCTATCCGTTACTGAGTTATTCCGTAAAAAACAATTTTTCCCATGTATTTCCTATGGAGAGGTCATGCCTCGTACCTGACCTTAGGTCATCGATATCAAAAATACCGGAACATATTTTAGAGAACTCGGTGGGGCCATTATGTGCTATGAGTTTCAATCGGATAAGCTCACCCTGCTCCGACTTATGCTATCTTAAACTTTTTTTTGAGGTTGAGTCACTTGACCTGTACTGGTGACCTGACCTGAGATGACCTAACCTTAAAATTTTCACAGAAGTTGTAAAAAGATGAGGGAAAAGGTATACCAAGTACGGCGGCGCTACGCGCCGCCGTTTTTCTACTATCTCCGAAAAACCCGAGGGGGCGGGTACCCGCCCCCCGTCAATGCGCGTGTTAACACTGCGTGTGTGTGATTTGTTCCTTCGTCGACAGCTGTTGCCCCCGCCCCCGTTGTTGCAGTCCTGGTTACGCCTCTGCTGACCCGTTCCCTGGCAACAAAATGCGGACTGCTCGCGTCGGCCAGCAACTGAAGGTGCCCCCTCCCCTCCTCTCCCGTGGTCCTTCCCCCTCCAGACGGCTAGCGCGGCGCCAGTGCAGGCTACAGCCTTGAAAGCGATATCAAAACACGGGCGAGCCAGGTGGTTCTGACGGACGGGTCAGGTGCGGTAGTAGTGCCCGACTGAGTCGGCTCTCTCATCGCCTGGGGCGGCTGGTGGGAGGGGTGTCGAAAGTAAGGAGGATAGGGGTCGCGGCCCAAGCTTGTCAGCTAGGGACACGCCCCCCCCCCACGAAAATTTAGTATTAGTATTATTTTAGCGTTTGCTCCTGCCTGTTGCCGTAACCTACGTAGAGCTACTGGGGTTATTTTAATGGTTCGAAATGTCGTTCTGAGCGTGCCTGTCACGTTTATTATATGTTCAAAACTTTTTTCTGACGAATCATGGCGTCGAAATATCATAATATACTCTTTTGCCTATTTAATTACTTAATATGATTATGATGGTCAATTTTATATACCACAACCGTGGGGTTGTTTTATGGGAAATTGTCTCGATACCGCTCTTCCAGACAGTCTTTGATTTTGACCTCGCCCTCCAACCTCTCCCCCGTCGTCACCAGTTTGGACTCCGTCCCCTCCAGTCAAAGTAACCCGGCTGTTGGCCACTGCGTATGGTCAAAAACACCCACAACCAATCAGCGAATCGTACTATGGACACCCCTGCGGTCATTGACCTCTCCCCAACACGCCAACCTCACGAAGCCCGGGCCATACTGCCTCTCCAATCCGCTTTTTCCAAAATCACTGGCAGATCTGGGAAGACCGATTCCTCCTGGAGCTCTTTGATCATCTGAGACACGAAGCTTTTCATGATACTTACTCCTTTTGTCGCCCCAAACCACCTCATACCTCCATGTCCGTATCCTCTGCCGATCAAGAGACGTAGGCTTAAAATCAACCCAGGTGCTTCTTTGCCTATTCTTTCAAGTGAAAGCTTCCTACTTTTGTCCCACAATCTCTGGCTCTGGAAGGCAGTCTCACTGCCCCGCCCTGCTTCCTTGGCATTGACCATGAGCAGGATGCATTGTTTACTGTTGTACCCACGGCATCTCCCCGGGCACAGGTCACGTGCACTTGTTTGCCACATACCATCGATATCACTGAAGACGCCTGGTTTTGGGAGTTGTGTGCTGTCTGCTGATCAATTTTTAAACTCGTTCTATCTCGGTTTACATAACTGTTACTGCCTCTCCTTTCAGAGGACGGCAACTCGGGCAAACAAACCGTCAGAGGACCATTAGCGTTGATATGCGCTCTTATAAAATATAGATTTGCAATGAAATGTTGTGAACTGCCCAGGTCAAGGAACTGCTTACACATAAGGCTAATATTTCAACTGAAATCCGCTTTGATGAGACTTGCTTTATTTAAAACGCAAATATACCAAATGTGTAAGATGGTAACACTGACCGTGCTATGCATATTATCGGTAACATTGATTGACCCGTGTAATTGCTGCACGTTGTATCTGCACTTTTGTATTTTGATATGTTTGGCTTAAGTGCATATGCTTTTAATGCTTCCTCCTTGTGAAAATGAAAGTGGATATATTCATATATTTTGGCCTTCAACAAATTCTTCTCGCAAATAACAATAAACAGTTCTTAAAAAATATCAACAATTTTCTTTAAAGCAAATTCAACAATAGTTCGTTCAATAATGTCTGCTCGAAACTAGTTTAAAACGTTCTTTCGAAACTAGTAACTAGTTTTTTTCTTCTGGCAAAGACCAACCAGGTCCATGCTGAAAGGTTTCTCAGTATCGTGTGTGAGGATATCTGTGGAACAGAGGCGAATTCAGCCGGTTGGTTTTGGGGGAACACTCAGGGGAAAAAGGTTGAGAGATGAGTGTAGTGGCGGCCAGCAGGATGAACCTGGCACTGTGAATCAGTTTTTTAAAGCTTTTAATGAGGTACCTTGCGAACGGACAAAAAGACGTAACGGTGTTTTTTCATTGACGGACACGTCCTCCCAAATTGACCAATTATGAAGCACTAGTTTGCTTGGGGGGGGGGTAAAAAGGGTTTCGCTTATAGCAACCCTCTCTACTTCACTTTTGGGAGTTCATGGCCGAATTGTCCCGCCTGGACCTCCCGTGCTGTTGAGCGTAATTATACACCTTGGAAAAGTTACTGATTTCAGAGTGCTTAGACCCTTAGATAATAATATATAGCCGTTGAATGAGCTCAATCTCTGGGGAGTTAAGCATATGCAAATTATTTACCAACTCGTCAACTCCTATATTTTGCTGCTCTCTTATCTTAAACATGTGTTTGCGTTTCAACATATCCGCGAGCGCATTGATATTTGAAAGAGCAATCACTTGCGGTGTTCTGCATGGAGCGCTCGCTATTAACGAGAAGGTGGAAGGAAAACGACGAGGCGCAGCACGCGGTTGAGGTCACCCTGCAATTTTCATCATCCGAAATTTTGGTCACAAGGTCAGGTCACAACGAGGTCAACAAGGTCCTTCATCTTAGTAAGAGCAATTTAAGTTGATCATTGCTACAGCAGGGTCAAGTTATCGGGTTTGATTTGTGCAGGTCAGGTCACGGGCGACACTGAAAAGCATGGGAAAAGCTATTCATGATATAAAAGCAAAAATGATTCATACTCAAACCTAAACAAGTTTTGATCTACGGATCCAGGGTTATTGCACTTAATCATATAGTCAAAACAGTATTTACAATACAATAGCAAAAAACAGTTTGTCCCATTATATACCATCACTAGACAGGTATATAGTAAGTATGGCGGTCAAACCACGGCGGGAGGTCTTACTAAAGGGAAAATACGCAATTTTTATCAAATGTATACCAGGCCTCAAAGCTAATACATAAGATTATGCAGTTTGAATATTATATTTAATAGATACTAATTACCAGGCAAACCAACGACACTAAACAGCAGTAATTCACTAATAGACTTCATGCACTGCAGTTGCCAACCCCATATTCGGAGTTAGAGGGCATCGATGGCCCGGGGGGGAAGGTGGCGCGGACGGTGGGGCGCGGTTAACAACCACATAGTAGAGGTGGACGCATGAATTCTTTAATAAATTTATAAATACATCTTAACCAAACGCACTAGCACAGGAAAACAGTGTTTTGGGCGCAATACTTTTTACAGATATCAATTAAAAAGAGCTAAACAAATTTCAAGCACTTTATTATAACTTATATTATAGTGCAACACAGGGAGTGGTCAGAATGAAATTCGGCCGTGCCTTTATTTTCGTTTCTCCCAGCATCGACAAAGACAAAAGATACGCTGTCTTTCAACTTGTTCCAAAAACATTGCGCAACATCGAACAGTCGAATCTTAAGAATCTGCTTGTATAACAAATGAAGGTTAACGGAATTTCAGGTCTCCTCTTTTTAGTTTCATCATACACTCAGATTTTTGCAGTTTATTCGCGCCTCCCTCTTCACTCCGCAGTTTCTTGATCATTCTTTTAGGACTGCTCATCGGATTTTCTGAGCCTACGGGTGTGCAATACCTCTTTTTTACGAAGTTTTGATTTTTTGTATGAAAATGTATATTTATTTTCTGAAAAAGTTCAGAAACAGATATTTGACAGCTTGGCTTTCAGCTTTCGATGATTAGAGCTAGGTAGGTAGATACAGTATAGAAATTTAAAAAGTGAATAATTGAATGAATAATTAATAAATTATTATAAATATAAATAATTGATATTAATATAAATAAATAATTGAATGAATAATTGAATTGTAATGATGAGTTAGTATTAAGATTATAATAATCAATCAAATTATTATTAATGTCGGAAACATTTCAACCATTTTACGATATATTTATGAATCTAGGGTAGGCCTTCATTTGATAGCATTCTTTGAGCAAAAAATTACCGAATAAGACATTCAGTTTTTATCTGTTCGTACCATGTCTGTAGCTTGTAATTTGAATCTTTGAATAAATACGATCTGATAATTCCCACTTCCCCAAAGAGCTGCCAACAGGTTGACGTTACCGGTGCCCTACAACCCTGGCAGTTCACTCCCTTGGTTCACTCCATCTGAAAGAATTTGCTCAGGTCGTGCTCCCAGCGTGATCCCAGCGTCGGCCTACCAATGTAGATACCGGAGAGGCGGACAGCTATATAGAAACAGTATACAATGATATATAAACATTATGCAATATGTAAGGTCTTGGTAGTTATTTATAGTCTGATTCTAGGGGAAGATCATAATTATGCGCCCCCTTAACACGCGCACTGGAGGGGGCCTCGGAGGCCCCCCACCTGTTTTTCCGAGGCGGCCGGAGAACCGCCCGTAGCCGAAACACGATACTTGGCCGCATCTAACAGAATTTAATAGCGCGTCGATTGGTGAAGACTTTTTGAAAATCCGCCGAAAAATTTTGACTTATAGGCTTTCAAAGTCAGACCTGCATTTTGAGATCGCCGTAATCGCGCGGTCGGACCAGTTAGCTTGCATTGGAGACCGAGTGGTGACGTCATAACGCCATATAACCGGGATTATATGTCAAGGTCACCTCACATGAAAGTCAAGGTCAAGGTCAAAGGTCACAGGTCAAGTTCATGTCTGCACTTTCAAGGTCACTGACCACAGTGCTTCCGGTCAAATGACGTTACCCGGTCTGCCATATATTATGCTATGACGTTATCGGTAGGGTACCCCAATACAAAGTTCAAGGTCAAAGGTCATCGGGAAAGGTCAATCTTCATTTCCCGCCAAACAGTGGCTCTAATGTTAGTCAAAGTGTAAATTATAAGTAGTATAAAATATGGTGACCTTAAAAGTCAATGACCTTGAATGACCTTGACCCAAAAACTGTAGGGAAACCTCTCTGAGACCTCTTCTTTCTGCACCTCGTCCGCCTTTAGCTTATTTCCGCCATTTTGTCTCATCATCATGGCATTTACCAATCGGTCCCCAGCATGGCCAAGATTTGACCTTTACGACCTCGTTCGACCTTGAGGATATTGACTTAGGTCAATGAAAATTGTTCATCATGTAGTTCACCATAGCCTCCACCCACCTCTTAAATTGCGTTTTTGTACACTTCTTAGTTTCCGAGATCTTAGGGGGCCTACCAGGCCCCCTCCAGTGCGCGTTAGTGCCAGACCCTCTCCAGTGCGCGCGTTAAGCAAAATCTTCCCCACAAGTAATCCCGATGAATATATTGCTTCTCTCGCCATGGCAAATATTTCATGATTAATTTGCGTTTATTTTATTCAGAAATAAGTCGTAAATCATACAAACGCTACGGGGTTAACTTTGATAGAAGCCTCGCAAAGGGCGCAATTACAAACAGGGTAACGAAAATGTGCCCACCGATGTTCATAAATGCACCCGGCATCCAGGTCTATAGAATAAGACTGTGACTGCTTCTTGCAATCTATTGGAAGCATACGGAGAGACAACTGTTTGTTTATGAAACCGGTTCAAACATGCTTGTGGTCGAAGACGAGGTTCGGAAATCCCTGTACAAGGATAAAGTAGAAAGCCATACCTCTGGGTGCGAGTTCGAGAGTCGTGCTTGTCTGAATATACAGTTCGAATATTATAATAAGTTGTCTTTTCTGTTATGCATTAGTTTCACTTAAATTTTATTCGTTTTCTTGCTGAAGACATGCTATTTACGATTGAGTAACACCACTTTCGTTACGAGTAAACAAGGGATCAAACAGCGCTTTAAATACGGATTAACACCGTATAACGCATGTACGCACCTAATTATGCACTACAAAAAAACATGCGAACCCCTTTGGGCCCGATCTTCCGGAACAAGTCTGATGGCACCACTTTATGCTATTGTCCCACCACGGCCACAGGTGGAATACCAAGAAGCTCCTTCTCCGCTGAGCTCCGCTTGTCAACCAGGGGCGTACATAGGAGCGCCGTTTCTGGAGGGAGGCAACTCAGGGGAAATTGTAAAAACAGTGTTTTTTAAAGAAAATCGGCCAACGTTTCGCCATTTTGGGGACCATTGCCTCCTTCCCCCCGCCCCCCCTACGCCTGCCAGTAATGTCAGTCATCTAACATTTTGAAGGCCTTTTTGCTTTTTCTGTTTACCCGAATTCACGCTGCCCTCACGGAGCTTTTTCTTCACGGTGCTCCAGTTCGTTACTTCTCATTTCATTGTCCTATGAGTTCTTGATCTATCTTTCGGGGAAGAGCATGGCAAAGGGAACAACCCGTTTGCCTTTGCTACGGCGCATGCCTTGGAGTCAACCACAGCGCCAGCTGCCTCTTCATCATCATCAGGCATCGAGCCGGCTACTGCAGTTGTAGTGATTTTCGTAAGAGTTTCTCCATTGAGTTATTGCTAGAGCTTGCGAGAACTCGAAGCTAAGTAACTTTGGTTGAGACAGGTTTACCGGTGGTGGGGCCATGTTAATAATAACGTGCTCGAGTCTAACTAAAGATTTCAAAACTGTGTTCTTAAATGAAATGTAAACCCTGGCGCAATTTTCGGGTGCATTCTAAAATCAGTAGGGTTCGGGTAAGAATTAAATAAGTTCAACATGTATCGGTAAACCTGTGATATTTTTCAAGCATAAGAAAGACGAAATAATTTAGATCTGGGATCATTGGCCTCTACAAATATTTTCAATAGTCAATGTCTATCCGTGCGTTCAAAGCACCTTTACCACGGGTAAAAATACACAGAAAACCGAAAAATGTTTCTACCATGTCCGGGCCCGACTTACCAGCCGCTTTGATATCAGAAAAAGGGAGATAGAGATAGATACCAGAATAACTAAAAAAGATAGTCAACAAACTACTAGCATTTTCAAAACACCGACTGGCCACGCTTTCTAACAGGGCGCATAATGAACCTCCTCCTTCACTACGGTGAAACAAATGCATTGTTACTGAGCGTAGATAATTCTTCATCGTAAGAGAAGCGAATGTTGAAATAGAAACGATCACTACAATTGTTATTTGCATTGCATATTAGAAGATCAAATCGATGCAAGATTATTATATTAATTATTACTACTATATCTTGAAGGTCGCATTATCATTATTTTATTACTAATTTTTCTTTATAATTGGCAAAGTTTCAATGTCACGGTATCATCAGAGAATGAATAAATAAAACATATTTAGCGTACAGAAGTATCGTATCTCGGTTACAGACTCAACCATCGACTATATTTTCTAAATTCGAAGTAACGACAGCACCCAAAGCAGGAAAACACACTCCCGGTCTAGTCTAAGAAGACTGGGAAGAAAACATGGTGAATAGGAATGTTTTTTTCTGTTATTTTTGCTTACTTAATTTTACTTCATTGGTTGATTTATATCTAACGTCACGCGATATAAACACGCATCCATACTAAAGCAGGAATAATAATTTTTAGTGTTCGTGTTCTTGGATTAATCCGTATAAATTTTATCATTGTGTATGATTTCAAATAAAAAATAAATAAAAAAGCAAAATAAATGGTGAATACAATAAATTTAACGTGTGCATTGCTCAATATGTTTCACCTTAAACTCCTGATTGTTATTGTCCCCGGGAGAACCTCACCTGGGTCTGGAGGATTGAGTCGGCTTTAAACCGTCGCTGAGCTGTGATCTGGGACGGTCCCGATCCAGCCAACCCGCCACGAGAAGCTGAAGCAAGCTGAAGCCGGCAACCCGCGCGTACTCCGTGTAAGCGCTGCCACGCCGGCTATAGTACAAGTGTACCAGATGGCTCTAATGAGGGAGGTTGTGGCTTCGAAACGGAACTGTGTAACCTAGCAACAAGGGAAGCATAGTGTATGCGGAAGGCTTACAGAAAAAAGCTGGCACTTTCCAACAAACACTGCATCAAGAAATGAAACGAAATGTGGTTTTATAATTTCATTTTCTCCGTGTTTAATCCGGACCAAAATGGTCTGGCCGGTTCTAGTCTCGTGCTCCGATTTGGTGAGAGGAAGCGGTCATTGTGACAATCGGACACGAGCCAATCATTGCCGCTACGATGTAGTAGGCACTGCATCATATTTAAAGAGACGAAGATGCTACGGGATGGGCCATTGGGCCAAGGGAATAGCACATCAGCTACTGAGGCAGTGGCGGATATAAGGAGGGGGGCAAGGGCCTTCAAGCCACCCCCTAAATTTCAGATTACCTAAAGTTAATGCATAGCCGGAGGCTGTTCCGAGGGAATGGCAGGGTATGCTTGAGCATTGGCGGATCTAGCCGGTGGGTTTAGGAGGGGCAAACCAAAGTCAAAGTCGAAAAGCAAAAAAAACACGTCACGCCGCAAAAGTTGCGGTACAATATCCCTTGCCGGTAGAATTCTGGGTATTTGAGGCGAAAAGCAGAAAAAAACGTCACGGGAAGAAAAAGATGGGCTCGAGATCCTTTTTCCGGTCGAAAGCCCAATATTTACACTGAACTTAACTGGTTCTGTTTTGAAGTTGAGGGTTGAAGCACCAAAATCTTGCCTATAAACTAAGAAGGAGTCGGGGGAGAAAAGGAGGCCGATTTTATCTGGGGGGATAAAAACACAGTTTTGTTTCGAGCTTTTCCGTTTGGGGGGCAAATGCCTTTTTTGCCCCCTAAGATCCACCACGGTGCTCGAGCCCCTCCCCAAAATGAAGGTCTGGATCCGACACTGTTCTGATGATACTCAAGAACACGTTTCTCTGTCTCCAATATATCTCCTTGATCTGATCACACCAGAATTAAAAGCACGGTCAGTGATTAACCACTACGCGAGTAACCATCTGACGTGCAAAAAATAAGCATAAAGAAAACGTGCTGATTGTTTTCCCCGATCCCATGTCATCGGTTTGTGGTATTTGAAATACATTTTTACATGAACCGCTCTCCCAATGTTTTTTATTTCTTTGCATATCTACGTAACCTATATCACCCTGGAGTGTGCAATGTTGATTGCCGTATTTTCTTGCCGATTAGCTCTGGGCATGCTCCTGCGAGCAAACTTATGACGGTTACGTATTGTATGATATAATATTTAACCGCCAATAGATTCATGTTGATTCGTAGCTACAGGCCGAGTCTAGACAGTAAAGCAAATGTTAAGATAAATTTTATTGCGCAGCGTCTCTATGGGAGGAGTTACTACTGTCTTCTGCGTGACTTTCTTATTCAGGCTCTTATGGTTTTCTTGGGCAATTTAACCTTTACCAATTACCCTGACTACTAATTGGAGGGAGGGTTTATTTCGAGGGTTTTTTTACTTTTTTTCGTAGCATCTTACATACTGTCCCTTTATCTTTTGATAGTTTTTACACCATTTTTTTATGGGGGGGGTAAAGGTAATTCATTCTTGATAACAAATACTACACGCCAAAACCAACGTGGATATACTTCTATAGCCCATGAGCCGTGGTATAATACTAAATCACATATATAAGTGAATTCAGAAGCACTTCACTGTTCTGCCCCTATACCAAGTCATTATTTTTCCTGAAGACACGCTGTGCCGCTTAGCGTATAGTTTGTGTCTGACCAAAGGCTTAGTTCAACACAAGCACGCACAATCTGTCCGGACCACTCCGGGTTTAAATGCGGAAACTTTTCCGCGGTCAAACATACTTCTGGGGAAAAATATTTCATTGTTCACCTCTCGGGAAGCTAAAAATAATTCCTAAAAGAGAGCATGTAGGTTTTGAACACGGCCCAGTCCTCAATAATCTGCATCAACCTGCCATTGAAAAGACGATCGCAATGAATCCGGTCAAGTGGTAAGGGATCAAATGGTCGATTTCAGCATGACTTACGATTGTGTTATAGCCCTTTTGATTTACGTATTTTAACCTTATCTTGACATGCATTCATGAAAGACCTCGCCTTGCTGAGGATGATGTGAATATGCCGAACTGAACTGAAATGAAGAATCGCATACACTTCTATCGTGTCGAATCCGGACGAGTTGCTCTCAGGAGCGCTCGATTTGTCCTCTCCCGATGTGATTAGAATTCAGAGTGTTTGCAGAATTCATAGTGTTGGCAGAATTCAGAGTGTTCCACGCGATCCAATCCAATCTGTCCCATCCAAAGAAGGGAGGCGATGATTTGGGGAGGCATGACTGCTGACTAGGGGCTGGAGGTGCAAAATGCTTCTTTCGGTAAAAACTGTTGGCTTACGAGTAAGGAAGAAATTTGTATTTTTATGATTTTTTATCTCGCCACTCTTTTCACGATTTATTCACACTGCCTTTTGAGCTGCCTTCCTTCTCAATATTTAAGATTTTCTTAACAAGACAAAGCCTTGCAACATTTGATAGGTGTCTTTCAATTGACATGAAGCCCTTCAACAGTAGAAGGCTATGACTCCATCGATTTTGATGAGACCGGTTAGCGTGTTTAATTCCATTTTCCTCTTGTTGTCGAAATTTGCATTTTTAGCCAGCGAAATGCAAGGTTTTTAGGTTGTAGAACTAATCACCATGCAATACTCTGATGGCTACCACTAGATTTTTTCCTGTAGGTATGAATGATTTTGAACTGAACTTCCCCCAGCCGACTATAAACGCTGATGATGCTAAAAGCCGAAACCCTATATGCCAATTTGGCCAAGCAGAAGAAATTGTAAAGCACTTCACCTTTTCACTGCAATCTTTACACTGAGGCCAAACTTCAGCTGTTTTGAACTCTTTCCCAATTAGATATCGATGGATGCGATGGCTCTTTCCCCACATAGCAAAATGAACTTACGAAATGAAAGGATGCGAGTCAAATTCTGAAGTCATTTTCCGAGTTGCAAAGGCATATCAATAATTCATATTCGGTTCAAAATGTTTTACTCTACAACCCAATATTTGAAGGCGTGTGGATGAATGTGGTTTCCCTTTATTGATGGCTGGGGAGCGGCGGGTGGGGCGGGGCGGCCTCAGCAGGGACGACGGATTCCAGTTTCGAGCGGGTGTGCAATATTGTTTGGAGAGGGGGCCTTCCCCAGGGGGTGCCTTTGGCTCCCAGGGGGCGCCCACTCGGGGAGGGGACCGACCCAAAGGGGTGCCTTTGCCAATGCTTTTTAGGGGTGCCGTTGCTCTTCTGGGGGGGAGGGCTTTTGCTGTCCAGGGGGCAACTCTGCTGTAATGGGGCGCCTTTGCTTTCCAGAGAGGCGTCTTTGCTCTTTAGGGGGCGCAATTTTTCTGCCGAAGGGGCGCCTGTGCTAACCAGGGGGTGCCTATGGTATCTAGGGGCACCTTAATCTTCTAAGGGGGTCTTTTGCTGTCCAGGGGGCACCTTCACTATCCAAGGGTGCGTATGCTATCCAGAAGGGGTTCATTTCTCCGAGGGTGCCTATTTTCTCTCCATGGGGCGGCTTTTATGTCAGGGGTGCCATTAATATGTGAAAGTGTCGTCATTTAACCCGCGCCCCACCGGGGCTCTGGCGCTACCTTCGCCCCAACTCGACCACCCACCTCGCGCCACCTTCGCCCCCCACCCCGACATTGATGACCCCCTCTAACTACGAAAATATAGAGGCTAGCGCAAATCAACAAAGTGCATTAGAAAGCTCGTGTGAATTTAGTCCGAAATTAATCAGTTTGTTTAAGCGCTCAAGTCAATGGCTTGACCTCCAGAGGCCAAGTTAAGTCACCATAGGCTATTTCCACTAAAATACGCAATGCTTAAGCAAACTGGGAATAGCTCTCGTAGGGGGGTGTGTTTTACCAGGTTCATTAATTTGAACACGGAGGCCCCGGTTTAAACCATGAGCGCACCTCTCTTATAATTTTTCTAATATTACTGTTGTCCACCGCGAGGACCCAAAACCCCACCGGTGGGGAGTTACATGGTGGGTGTACAGTGTGTCACGTTGGAACGCCCCTAGAAAAACATTAAATTTAATCATAAACAACCATTTTATAACCAACATAAACAAAATAAAAAAAAAAACCAAGAAAAAAAAACAGACAACAAATAAAATAAAACCAAACAACAAATATAGAGAGAACAATTAACCTAACTAAATTAAATATAAATCAAAAATAAAAAAAAAGTTTAAAAAAAAAAATAAACCCACCCCCCCCACCCCAATACTCTTCACGGTCCCAGAACAGCCCAGGGGGCAACCTGAAACTCGCTCCAGATAGCTAACAATTAACTCAGAGGGCCCAGGATCTGTTGAGGGGGCCTACACCACAAGAGACCCCGAAAAGCCAGAAGGCTCCAGTGGCGACACATTCAAGTTCAGTGTGAGGGCCTGGTTATCTAAAGCGTCCCAGATCAACTGAGGGGACTCATTACAGCCCAGAGTAGCCACCAAAACTAGGGCCCAGGCCCGCAGAGGCTCGCGGCCTCTGATGCTAGGTTAGCGTCAATCGGAGATTTCAGTAGGGACTCAGCGTTAGTCAAAACAACTGTGATATGTGGAGGTGGTCGATACGGCACCTTAGCTTTCGCCATGACTTAAGTTCAACAAAGTTCACTGTATTCATTGTTAATTGCGCTATTGTAGCGTCAATCGGGGTTCTGTAGGGACCCAACGTAGCCAAGACAACTATGATATGTGGATGTGGTCGTACGACACCTCAGTTTCTTCCAGATCGAAGTTAGCTGTATTCTTTGCTCATGATGCTTCAGTTAGCATCAGTGGGGGCGTCCAGCTTCTTCACCAATGTACCAGCATTACGTTCTGGGCGAAACCTGCCGGCCCGAAATATGTTTGATGGTAACGGAACATGTTTCACGAAGGTAGCTTCATGAAAATAAAATTTACAAATACGTTTTTAAACGCGTTTTTCTTCGACACGGCCGCCTATGGGTGTAAATGGCGCCCAGATTCCGCGCCCCCAGGTTCGGCGCCCCCGCCCAGAGCCGCCCCAACGAATCAGATCGCCACGGACTTGTAGACTTAATTTTGCTTGCTTATTCCATCAGCGTGGTCCGTCTGCACTTATCCGACCCGCTCTGTTTTCAAATATTTTACCTTATTTTCGTGTGGCAGATGTGACAATGTAGTGTTTTGGCAAACGATCGTGCACACCCCAAAGCGCATGAAATGGAGTGTATCTGTACAACATACCCCACCGGCCTGATACAACACGTACCACCCTCCCACATGGAAAACGTCCCACTCACAACCAGTGGCCAGCCGAGAATCCTTACGCACGAAGCCAAATCTACCACCACTGCTACAGCATCACGAATATAAAACACACATTCCTTACGACGAATTTACAATGACACCCAAACACATTTCGCACTCACCGCGAAACGCGCCAGCCAAGCAGACGGCAGTATAAGAGTGGCGGACCGCTGCCGCATCATCTGGTCGTGTGGGAGCGCGATAGTTTTGAATCGCCCACGCCAGACCCCTCCCTACCATTAGAGATATTGCAATTTAGTAAAGTACATTTGATAGGAAAATGCCATAACTTTTTCCACTATATGAAACATAATGACCTCCCACCAGTGGTTTGACCTCCAGAGGTCACCTCGTGACCTAATTTGACCTTAGGCCACGAAAGGTCAGAAAGTGACTTTGCCTTATATCAAATGAAAGCCAGACACAAAAAATAAATAATGACGTTTTTTTAGTGCTCTGGTTTGTTCAGGTCAAAAACAATCACCAGAATACTGTTTTTGACCCCTGGTGACCTGTGATGACCTTAGAGAGGTCAAAGGGAAAATATCGCCTCTGGGATCCGTGAAAAGGTGTCCAAGAACGCTTTTCTGAGCTATCTGAGCATTTGCAATCGTTTTTGTGACTTTTAGATCACCAGACAGCTTTTCCCACGCTTTTTCAATGAGAGATGTCACCTTATTACCTGACCTCAGGTCACGTAATCAAAAATCCCGGATATGCATTGTGTAGACCCTGGAGGGTTCATGAAGTGTATATCACCGGAGAAATGTAGCTCTTATAGAGCTCCAAAGTTGAAGTGAGGTGACCTTTGTTGACCTCGCCTGGTGACCTGACCTTGGGTGACCCGGGGTAAAAAAGTTCATGGATGGTATGAAAATAATGGGATGAGACGTACAGCCCTCAATCGCGGTGCTGCGCCTCGTCGTTTTTCTGTTATTCAGAAAACAACCTTAGGGGGCATCGATGGCCCCCGTGGGGCGAGGGTTAAAACACCTCTGATTTTCTCTTGACCGACCGGGAGCGCCGCCCAAGTCCGGGGGCGCCTCCCTGGACCAAGCCAAAGCTGGGTGTGTAAAAATATACATCTGCACACCCTTAGTAGAGTGTGCAACTGCACGCCCTGAAAAATGCAAATGCGTCGCCGTAATCCGCCGTCGCCGGGGCTCGGTGAGACTGCGATCAGTTCATATTCATATTCACAACACGCAGAAAACACGAGACGTCCCTTGCTTCATGCCACCCTTCTGTAACATTTGCACCAATCGTAAATTTTATCAAATCCGATGTAGGTATGTGTGAAAGTTGACAATAAATGGTTATGGTTAACCGTTTCAGCGGTTGATGAATGTCGGTAAGGCTTCCCTAAACAAAGGCCTCCGAGACCGACGACCTCGTTGCGCCACGGCTGTACTGGGCAGTTGCGAGTGTGCACTTGGCACCTCGGCCAAAAACCACCGCCCCGCCCTCCTGCTTGCGCATAGCAGCTGCCACCCAAAGTAATTAAAAGGTCCTAAGGGTAACTGGGACCATCGTGGCTATTTCAGCTCGGACTCCAGCAGGCGCCAGCTCGGGCCCTGCGGACGTGGAATAAATTGCTGAGAGCACGTGAGATACTTTGAAGTCGAGACAGCAGTATTTTCTTAGACGATATTTAAGGTGGAGTTTTATTTTTTCGTTCTTGTGCAAGGCTCAGATTTGTCCTGAAGGTATTTTCTTCGCACACCTCCCGTCTACTATCACTACTGATTGCTAGCTTGCCGTCTTGACCAATCAGCTCATGACTCGGTACCGACTGAGCTTACTACCCACGAACACCTCAGGAGGGAGGGGGCGGGTCACAGCCGGGAGGGTACTGTTAACACGTGAAGGAACGCGGATTTGCTCCACTTTCGCCGGTGTGGGGGACAGATACCACCCATTTATAATATCTCAGAAACCGCACTAGGTAGTGGAAAGTATCGTTTGGTAGCCCGTCCTGATATCTACAGAAAATCATTTTCGTCACAAGTTGTGACGCAGATTTTCGTTTAGGTCAGTTCTTAAATCACATAGAGGTGGAGTGTTCTTCTTGGGATAGGTACTTTTGGCTGAAAGTAAACTTGCTACGAAACACTCGTAACGATTGGTGTTGGAATAATGTCTGTGGTAACCTGGCCTGGCGCAGCACTACCGGCGTGGAAGGTGGGGGACGAAGAACATCTCCCCAAACATAGACAGATTAAAGATTGTCAATGGGGGTACCTTCCGGGGGTCACTTTTGACCGGAAAAACCTATCAGGTGGGCATAAAATCCTATCGTTGGGCGCCGATTTTCGCATCCTTGGGAGGGGGATGGGAAGCGACATCTCAGGGGGGCGCCATCGACACTTCAGGGGGCGCCGTGACTAGTTCAGGAGGTACCGAGGGTCGTTGAGGGGAAAGGCACTATGCCCTTTGCCCCGCTCCCTGGATCTACGTATGTCCTCAAACATGCAAGCTCAGGGGATGTCCCCTAAACATACTAACAGTCGTCCTAAGTTTTTCATGTTTTCACATTGTCAGCGCAGGCCTACAAAAATATATTCAAATCTTGGTGTTAGAATCCTGCCTCGCTAACGCTCTTTGAAACAGTTATTAACCCGCGCCCCGGGGAACCTCCGAGCCACCTTAGCCCGCGCGGGGGGGTGTTTGAACCAGTACGCTGGTGGATAGCTTATACATATTAATAAAGAAGCTATATCAGTCACTTTTTGGCTCAGGTCAATATTGAGGTCATAACAGGTCAGAGAAGGTGGCAGGTTAGAAAAGAGTTTCTGGGCTCTAGTATCTGACAGAGTTAACACGTAAAGATAGAGCAAAACGACTTGAACTATATGAATCCTCTCAGCAAGCCGAATCGAATGATATATAATTTGACCTTGCTAGGTCAAATCAAGGATTTGACCTGACCTGAGGTCAGGTCAGGGTCAAATTATATAAAATAGATATCATTAGAACCGCAAAGCCCAGGCGAGTCTAATGCATCTAACATAAATGCTCTAACACCATCCGTTACTGAGTTATTCCGTAAAAACCATTTTTCCCATGTATTTCCAATGGAGAGGTCATGCCTCGTACCTGACCTTAGGTCTTCGATATAAAAAATAACGGAACATATTTTAGAGAACTCGGTGGGGCCATTATGTGATATGAGTTTCAATAGGATAAGTTCACCTTGCTCCGACTTATGCTATCTTAAACTTTTTTTAGGTTGGAGTCACTTGACCTGTACTGGTGACCTGACCTGAGATGACCTAACCTTAAAATTTTCACAGAAGTTGTAAAAATGATGAGGAAAAAGGTATGCTAAGTACAGTGGCGCTACGCGCCGCCGTTTTTCTACTATCTCGGAAAAACCCAAGGGAGGGCGGGTACCCGCCCCGCGTCAATGTGCGTGTTAATGACGCAACTTTCCCCAAAATGTTAAGGTTGCGTCATCCCAGGTCAGGTCATCAGTGTAGGTCAAGTGACTTCACCTTCAAAAATGTTGAAAGTGGCATAAGTAAAAAGGCAGAGCTGGGACTACCGAATGAAATTCGGTATTTCGGTATTTCGGTACTACCGGCGGTAGATTTTATCTACCGCTACCGAATTTTCGGTACGAGCCTCTACCGGTACCGATACCGATACCGAATGGATCTACCGAATGACTTTTTTCGGTAGATTTGAATTTTCACAGCCACCCATCCGGGCCACACCCTGCACGCCATCGACTACATGAACGAGACGGCCTATATCACCATCAAGAACAGGTTGATCAGGAGATGGTGGAAATTGTCAAGCCTAACAGTGTCCAGGAGGAAGCTGCTGATGCAAGCGACAAGCACTTCTGCTACGACGACCTGTATGGGGGCCTGGGGGCCCTGCTACCGACGCCACCGCCACCAGCCAGCACGCCCTGGAGGAAAGCATGAAGCATTCAGCCATCAAATGGGCGAGGACCAGGGAGTATGTGGTCAAGAGGGAGCACTTTCCCGAAGGCCACCGGGAGGCCTGGATCAAGCTGTTCATCCGGTACAGCACCGCCCTCCCCAGCTCCGCGGCAGCAGAGAGCCTGTTCAGCACAGCGGGCAACATCCTCCGCCCCAAGAGGTCCTCCTTGACAGCCAGCAACTTCGAACAGCTGGTGCTGCTCAAGGGAAACAGTAGAATGTTCAAGGCCGCCCTGAAGGAGGACCTCAAGAAGGGCCCCGACACCGTCCAGGAGTAAGAAGAAGAAGAAGACGGCAAGATCAAGGCAGCTTTATTTGTGTTGCAAAAATTCTTGGCTGCTTTTTTAAATAGTTAATTGTAATAAAAACGTGCTATAATAATTTAATTAACAAAGCTTCACTGCTAACTTTTTCCAGCTGCATAGTTATATAAGAGTGTTGCCGAAGAAAATTTATTAGTTTTTACGATTACAAGGTCTTTATAGGCTTTGAAACATTAAAGAAAATGGTTGCAGAAGGCTCTTAAATAATCAAATAAATGCTTTAGGGGCTCTAAAATGTAGTAAAGGCTTAAATATGTGTTTTATGGGCAATACAATGTATTAAAAGGCTTTTAAGGGTTTTTATAAAGAAGGTTTCTTAATCTACCGAACCGAAATACCGAATACCGAATCATTCGGTAGATTTTTAGAAATCTACCGAAATACCGAACCGAATGACCCGTTTTCATCTACCGAATACCGATACCGGTGGTAGAAAAAATCTACCGAATCCCAGCTCTGAAAAAGGCGAATCTATCACAAAACTTATACCACATAATGGTCCCGCCGAGTACTACAAAAGATACTCCTGGATTTCTCATATCGATGACCTAGGGTTAATTAGCGTGTTAATTAGGTCAAAAGTTATTGCCAGCATACTGTTTTTGACGCCTGGTGACCTTGGATGACCTCGGAGAGGTCAAAGGGAAAATATGACCCTGGGATCCGTGAAAGGGTGTCCAAGAACGCTTTTTTGAGTACCTAAGCCGAGCCTTTGCAATCGCTTTTGTGGCGTTTGGATCATAAGACAGTTTTTCCTACGCTTTTTTAACGGGACAGGTCACCTCCTGACCTGAACTCAGTTCACGAAATCGAAAAATGCCGGATATACACCTTGTAGACACTGGCGGGTTCATAAACTGTGGGGAGTTTCAAATTGATCCACCGAGAAACGTAGCTCTTATAGAGCTCAAAAGTTGAAGTGAGGTGACCTTGGTTGACCCCGCCTGGTGACCTAAACCTGGGTGACCTGGGGTAAAAAATTTCAGGGATGGTGGGAAAATAATGGGGTGAGCGATAGAGCCCTCAACCGCGGTCCTGCGTCTCGTCGTTTTTCTGCTATCTCGAAAAAAACCTTAGCGGGCATCGATGCCCCCGGTGGGGCGAGGGTTAACCCGTGCCCCACCGGGGTTCCGGCGCCACCTTCGCCCCACCGGGGGGCCATTGACGGCCCCCCTCTAACCCCGAAAATATGGGCGTTAGCGCAAATCTGCAAAGTGCATTAGAAAGCCCGCGTGAATTCAGTGAGAAACTACATTGACATGTTTTGTGCTCAGGTCAATGGTTTGACCTCCAGGGGTCAAATTAGGTCAAGATCGGCTATTTTTACTCAAATATGCAATCATCAAATATGCAATGATTAAGCAAATTGGGCATAACTCTTATGTCATTAAAGCTATTGAGGTCTGGTAAAGTACATTTGATAGGAAATTGCCAGTCCTTTTTCCGCTATGTGGAACGTAAAGACCTCCCGCCAGTGGTTTGACCTCCAGAGGTCACCTCGTGACCTAATATGACCTGAGGTCACGAAAGGTCAGAAAGTGATCTTGCCGTGTATCAAATGAAAGCCAATGACAAGACAAACATGATGGTGTTTGTTTCAGCGCTCTAGCTTAATTAGGTCAAAAGTAATTGTCAAAATAGTGTTTTTTAACCCTGGTGACCTTGGATGACCTTGGAGAGGTCAAAGGGCAAATATAGCCCCTGGAATCTTTGAAAGGGTGTCCAAGAACGCTTTTTTGATCAAGCTGAGCATTTTCAATTGTTTTTGTGACTTTTAGATCATAAGACAGCTTTTCCCCATGCTTTTGCAATGGGAGAGGTCACCTCGTGACCTCACCTCAGGATTTGTTGGGGCTGGAATACAAACAACAGCATCAAAACGGGGCAGGCGGCCGGGGGCCGACGGGGAATGCCCCCAAACCCCCAGGGCACGAAATAAGAAATCCCGGATATACACCTTGTAGGCCCTATAGGGTTCATTAAGTGTAGGAAGTTTCATATTGATCGACTTCGAAATGTAGCTCTTACAGAGCTCTAAAGTTGAAATGAGGTGACCTTGGTTGACCTCGTCTGGTGACCTGGCATTGGGTGAGCCGGGGTAAAATATTTCAGGGATGATGGGAAAATGATGCAGTGAGAGGTAGAGCCCTCAACCGCGACGCTGCGCCTCGTCATTTTTCTGCTATCCCGGAAAAACCTTAGGGGAGCCATCGATGGCCCCGGTGGAGCGAGGGTTAATCCTACCAGCTACCACCTGCACCGTTCAAAACTTTTCTCTCGTCGATATGGGTTTCTTCCCCAATCCAGCCGACTGGAATGCCTGCAATCCTGCGATGTGGGCGCTTCACCTTTAGAGCATTTATGACCTTTACGCTAGGTTGAAGGGAGGCTTCATATGGAAGAAAAATGGAAGCAACTGTTATTCAAACATTTCTGACGCAAAAGCTACAAAAATGCGCTGCATCTCTTTGGGTGTGAAAAAGGCTCAGATATATACAATCAAAGGGTGCTAGGGGGTAGTGGCCCTATAATCTGCGGTATTATTTAGCGTTCATACATTTTTTCTAAATTGAATACAGGATTATATGAGTACGGTGGCCAGTTTTTGTTTTATCTGTTCTCGCTCAGTCAGCTGTTGTGAGAACGGTAGCCACACGGGTAATTAGTTCAGCTGCTCCTGCCTCTTTTCTGAAAATGAGGTCTGTGAGCACTACTGGTCGTCTGTTGATGAAGATCCGCCCTGCATTTTGTATCAATGGTTAGTGGTATCATTTACTGTTATTTGGATTACCTCCAATTCAGCCTCACCGACTCTGCCTTTTATCAGGTTTATTAGTGCTCACCCTGGACATTTCCATTATTTGTTTCAGTGAATATGGATAATGGCATGCTAATTTTCCTTCAATAAGAATTTTCCTGGTATTAGATCAAGATAGTGGAATTCAATAAGTCCTTTTTTAATATTGTGTAAGCCCAGAGTGCAGTTAGCTCTGTAGTTAAAGTTGACTCTGTGTTTCTAGTGAATGATAAGTTAGAAGAAAAGTGTAAATTTTGTATTGGTTCAAATGTTGTGCTCAGTGACCACCTGCTAGCTTATATTCATAGTTAAGAATAGCTGGATTCCCCCTTTTTGCATGATTGCAGATTTCAAGGCCAAATGCTCCACTTCATCAGCTGCTGCACAGAATGAAGAAAAGCTGAAGTTTCTCAGTGTGATGAGAGAGGTGCCCCTGCCAGGTAAGTTTTATGTAGCATTTCCTTAAGTTGCTGCTTGCTTCTGTTCAAGGTCAAATTTAAATGCAGATCTAAGTTATGACCAGGCCTGTCTGCAAAATTTAGTGAGTTTTATGGTATTTTGCTGTGGCATGTATTTGGTACATTGTGTTGCCAACACCTTGTTCTGCATCTGGGGCAAGGAGATAGTCTTGGGCAGACAAAGGATTGGTAAAAAAATTTGATGCAAAACTATTTCATTGGTACTGGAAGTAATTTTCCTAAGACGTCTTGTGAGAATAGGGAAACTATACTATAGGGAATAATTTCACCAGATGTTCGATAATTTCTGCTCCATCAACAAAAACCTGGTGTTGGTGGTTCTAAAATCACCTCACCCTGTCTCTGACATTGGTAGTGGTAATCCTAGCCCCACATCTTTACATTCTCAGGCAGTCATGGTGGTGATTCTAACTGCACATTCCCTTCCCTGGCAGTGGTAGTTCTAACCCCACACCTTCCCTGACAGTGGTGTTGGTATTATAACCCCACCCCTTCCCTTGCCGGTGGTGGTGGTCCTAACCCTACACCTTCCCTGTCAGTGGTGGTGGTCCTAACCCTACACCTCCTCTGTCAGTGGGTTTTATTCTAACCCCACACCTCCTCTGTCAGTGGGGTTTATTCTAACCCCACACCTCCTCCCTCAGTGGGGTTTATTCTAACCTCACACCTCCTCTGTCAGTGGTGGTGGTCCTAACCCCACACCTCCTCCTTCAGTGGGGTTTATTCTAACCCCACACCTCCTCTGTTAGTGGGGTTTATTCTAACCCCACACCTCCTCCCTCAGTGGGGTTTATTCTAACCCCACACCTCCTCTGTCAGTGGTGGTGGTCCTAACCCCACACCTCCTCCTTCAGTGGGGTTTATTCTAACCCCACACCTCCTCTGTCAGTGGTGGTGGTTCTAACCCCACACCTTCCCTGACAGTGGGGTTTATTCTAACCCCACACCTCCTCTGTCAGTGGTGGTGGTCCTAACCCCACACCTCCTCATTCAGTGGGGTTTATTGTAACCCCACACCTCCTCTGTCAGTGGTGGTGGTCCTAACCCCACACCTCCTCCCTCAGTGGGGTTTATTCTAACCCCACACCTCCTCTGTCAGTGGTGGTGGTCCTAACCCCACACCTCCTCCTTCAGTGGGGTTTATTCTAACCCCACACCTCCTCTGTCAGTGGTGGTGGTTCTAACCCCACACCTTCCTGACAGTGGGGTTTATTCTAACCCCACACCTCCTCTGTCAGTGGGTTTTATTCTAACCCCACACCTCCTCTGTCAGTGGGGTTTATTCAACCCCACACCTCCTCCCTCAGTGGGGTTTATTCTAACCCCACACCTCCTCTGTCAGTGGTGGTGGTCCTAACCCCACACCTCCTCCTTCAGTGGGGTTTATTCCAACCCCACACCTCCTCTGTCAGTGGTGGTGGTTCTAACCCCACACCTCCTCTGTCAGTGGTGGTGGTTGTCCCTAACCCCACACCTCCTCTCTCAGTGGTGGTTGTCCTAACCCCACACCTCCTCTGTCAGTGGTGGTTGTCCTAACCCCACACCTCCTCTGTCAGTGGTGGTTGTTCTAACCCCACCCCTCCTCTGTCAGTGGTGGTTGTCCTAACCCCACCCCTCCTCTGTCAGTGGTGGTTGTCCTAACCCCACACCTCCTCTGTCAGTGGTGGTTGTTCTAACCCCACCCCTCCTCTGTCAGTGGTGGTTGTCCTAACCCCACCCCTCCTCTGTCAGTGTTGGTGGTTCTAACCCCACACTTTCCCTGTCAGTGGTGGTGGTCCTAACCCCACACCTCCTCTGTCAGTGGTGGTGGTTCTAACCCCACACCTTCCCTGTCAGTTCTAACTCCACACCTTACCCGGCAGTGGTGTTTATTCTAACCCCACGCCTTCCCCGGCAGTGGTGGTGGTGACGGCGGGCCGCCGGGACGGCAGCAGCCGGCGCGGCTTCACCTGCAGCAGCTTTACCTCCGTCTCCGCCTCTCCCCCGTGGTCAGCGTCTGCCTCAGACAGCCCAGCCGCTTCCTCCGGCTGGTTACCAGCACGCAGAGGTTTAACGTCCACGTGCTGGCCGACGGCCAGGTGAGAATGGAGCTCTGCTGCTGGGGCCGGAGTCTCCGCATCACTCCTCCACCAGCATGGACACTCCAGGGGCAACCTTTTGGAGGCGGCCAAACGAACATTTTGGGCGATGGGGGGACTCTAAAGGGTGGAAAAATCGCGAAAAATAGTATTTTTAAAGAAAAAGAGCCAAAATGTGGTCCTTTTGTGGGGCCATAAGATAACATGTTAGGCTTTGGTGGGCGCCATGGCCCTTTTGCGCCCCCCTTGGAGCTGCCAGTTTCTACCAGGAGGTTTTAGTTCCTGCCAAATAGAGGAAAATCGCAGATAGACACTTCGCTCATCCTGGTCAAATTAGCTTGCCAGTCCTATTTCCCTCCTCGGTTCTCTTTCACCATTGGCTTTGCTCCCTCTGCTCGCCAGTGGTCTCGCAATGACTTGTAGATTTGTTCGCTTGTGTTATCTACAATACCCGTGAATGCCAGTTCGGACGTCGAGTGCTTACCTCCAAAGTTATCATCAGCTTTGATTTTACCGAAGACGTCATTCGCCCTCCTCAAACTGAACTATGACCCACTCTGCTGCCTTGAAGCACCCTGACTGTGGTCCGCCCCCGTTTGTGCCTCAGGTCAGTCAGAGTATGCACTTCTCGCGGCCTCCGTCCGAGGGTGAGGACCAGTTTGACGGGATCTCGCACTCTGTGGACCGGGATGGAGTGCCTCTGCTGCCAGGCGTGGCCGCCGGTAAATCTATCGCGGGTAGTGGTGACGTCATAATGATACGGAAAACATGATGACGTCATCTGGGGTATGGCCAGGGAGGGTGTTAGGGAGTTTACTACTTCCTTTAAACAAATATTTCCCTGTTACTCTTGGATATGGTTTGCTCTTTGATGCTTTAGGAGTATTTTAAAAAGTACCGGTCCTAAGCCAACCACAGTTGTCTTTAAATGCCTCTGGGGATTGAATTTTGACTGTGTTCTAACTGATAAATTGTCTGTGTTTTAATATTCAGTGATTTACTTAGGTGTTTTGACATGTAAACGTGTTTGCTCAGCACTGAGGATCAGAATTAATATTGTTCACGTTTACACATCAGTTCCGGGCTACTTCAGAAAACAACTTGCAAATTTTCTTCAGGTTTTCCAGTAGTCCAGTAGTAAAAGCTTTGCTAATGCGACTTCTATAGCAATCCCAGCGCATGGTTTGTTTCAGGCATTCGCTGCTCAGTGCACAAGACTGATGTGGTTGGCGACCATGCTGTCATCTATGGCCAAGTTTTGGAATCAATAGTTGCGCCTGATCGCCACCCGATGGTGTTCTATAATCGGTGAGGGGCGTGCCTCTTTGGGAAGATGTGGCTTTGAATTCCTATTCGTAAATTTGAACTCTGAACGTGACATCTAGCAAGTATGTTAGTTAGCGTTTTCTGGTGCATTTGTACTTCACTGTTGTGTGAATGGATTTTTGAAATGACAGAGCAGCCGCTAATGATGGCGAAACTCTTTTCTTATATCATTATTTTCATGCATAAAGAGTTTTGTGCGAAATTAGTACGAAATAAAGTCCGGTGCTCCGTTTTTGTGCCCTTCGTAAATGTTCACTGGCTTATTATTTGTATCGTTCCTGGAACTAGGAGGACAAAATCCAATTCCGGGAACTCGATGTTATTTCGACTTTTCTTATGATGACCCGATACACAGGAACATTTTTCCACGAAACTTGACTGTTTGTACGCACTTTTGGCCCCAGTCTGTGACTGGGTGCATGAAATCGACTCATGTAGTGGGATGACTTATTAGACTTGTTTAGCGGCGTGAATTTAATACACATATGGACGATATATTCAAATTTGGCGGGTATTGAATTCCGTAGAAGTTCAGTTGTTGATTCACCCGCCTGTCGCAGTTCCTACCACAGTCTGGCCGACGCCACCTTTATGGCGGCGTTCGAACACCAGACGCTGCCGTTCGAGGACTGGACGCACGAGGCGCACGTGCGCATGGCCTGGAACTACCTGCGCACGCACCCGCCGCCGGAGGCCCAGCAGCTGATCCGGTCAGGGGGAGGGGGGGTGGTGCGGTGTGGTGGTTTGGTTTTGTGTTTGGTGTGTGTGGCGGGTGGGGAGAGGGGATAGTATAGAAGAGGGGGAAAATTAGGGTCTTAACGGTTTTTCTTGTGATTTGGTATGGTTAGAGTAGTGGAAACTGGGGCTTAGTCCTGTTTTGGAAAGATGAACTCACGTATTGAAAGAGAAATTCTCAAAATAAGATGTGTCTGGGTATTTGTTTCCAAAACTACATGTGTTTATATGTTCACAATTTATCTAGTATTTTACAGATTGTATTTCGTACACTGCCATTTAATCGTTGTCTCATTCGGTCTTATACAAAATTATAGTCGGTCTTCTCAGTGGGGTGACTAGCTCAGGCGTATCGCAGCAATAAGAACATTTTGGAAATCCACGAAAACAAGTTGCACATAGTCGACTCACTAGCCTGATGGAAATAGGTGCTTACCGGATTCCCAGCTTGCCGACAAACTATTCATACTGGTGTGCAGTTTTCTGTGGTTTATTCGAGGTTTGTTTTATAAGCAGCGCCCTGTTCCAGCCCGGTCTCGCATCTCCACGGCAACATGTTTATATTCATTTATTAATCTCCCCTCAGACAGGGTATCCAGCGGTACAACGCCGTGAACAAGACGCGGATATCCCTGGGGTACAACGAGACGGTGACCGGGTGTTTCACGCGGCTGATAGCCGCGGCGCTGCGCAACACCGGAGCTTCTCCGGGCTCGGGAGAGAAGACAGGTGGGTGGCGGAACAGTGGAGCTTCTCCGGGCTCGGGAGAGAAGACATGTGGGTGGCGGAACAGTGGAGCTTCTCCGGGCTCGGGAGAGAAGACAGGTGGGTGGCGGAACAGTGGCTTAAAACAGGGGGCACAGGTAGGCGGCAGAACACCGGTCCATCACCGGACTTGGGGGGGCCGGTGGATGGGATAGGATCTCGTCTCGTTTTCGTCTGTTAGGAGGAGGAGAGTGTGTCGGTGCCTTAGACACGGGCCATTCATAAAGTATTTTGGTGTGTTTCAGTGTTTTCTTGCCATACAAATCTAACATGGAATTTCTTGTGTAAAGTTCTGAAATAAATATCGCCTTCTCTCGCGCTAGTGTGCCGGAGGTATGCTTATTCGTTTCGTTTGGTGTGTATTCGTGTCGGTTTCAAAATTGTGCCTATTATCTGTTACATGATAACGATGGAGGAAAATTACGCCGAGACGTACAAGTGTAACGGTCGACATGAGAGCGATCCGATAACTGCAAAGTTGAAGGACATTTACCTGCGTTGGGTGGCACCCACTTACGATTTCACCAAAACTTGCGATTTTCGCTAGCGAGGTGTCGCCATAGCCAGTAGGGGGCAAGTCGGCCGTGTAATCGGGCGGATGTCATGTGCATCCTCCATACCGGAGCTGTGAGACGTCACCATTACAGAGTCATTAGAGAGTCATTAGAGAGTCACGGTGTCAGGTGGTTCCGGCTCAGCGGTGTCGATGCCCGAAAATTGGAGTCACGTCCGGAGTGACGCTCATGCGGACGTTGGACGTCTGTCGTAACTTTTTATGGTTTACCAACGTCATCGCGATAACCGTGGATCCATTTTGAACGCTGGTTATATTGCTAGGTCTGCGTTGAACGTTTTGCAGCTGGGGTTTACAGTGTACAGTAGGATTTATCTGACGATAAGACCAGTGACACGTGCTGTTTTCTTTTCAGGGTCCGCCACATTTGAGACATTTCGTCGGGAGAACCCTCACCTGTTCGACTCCGGGCTCATATACCGGCACTACTCCAAAGAGCTGCTTGGGCTCCTCAGGAGCCAAGGAGAGGTAGGTGTCGTGGGCTCTTGTTTAAAGCTCACTGGCCTCAGAGTACGTGTGATCCGTCGTCTGGTAAAGTCGTGCCCTTTTGTGGGGCGTTGACCTTTCCACCATCACCGATTTAATGCAGTTCTCAAGGAATATGACACATTTACTGTGGGATTTGAACTGAGATAGCCGTGCGATGGAGCATCTTATTTATGTGTCATTTGTCCCAGAACCCACTGTTGGCAGTGAAATAGCGTGTGTTTGGAGCGAAACCCCACCCGGGTCTGTGCCGGCACCAGTCACCACCGAACCGCCAGCTCCGGTCGTTAGGCTCAGGGAAGGGAGGCGTTCGTTTCAAAGTAGTATGCGCATGAATCGCTTGTTCTCCATGGAAATGGAAGTTTGAGATGTGCGAAATATGGCACGCGGCATTGTTATCTACGCTCCACGCACCAATGGCCCAGTTCAAAATCCACGTAGATGCCATATTCCATTTAAGTCACCTGTTTTGTCTAACGTGCGCGATTGGAGAGACAAGTTTAACATATTTTGAGTGTGCATTTCAGTGCGCTGTAAGTGTATCTACGAGAACTTTGAATTTTCCCATCGATCATCCCTCTAGTGCCTCAAAAGGCACCATTCTATTCGCTCAGCAATAGTTCATTTTATAACATCTCTCATATTTACTATTTCTGACGTGCAAAGGAAAAGAGGGTAGCTCTCTTTACTAATACATCATAGGCGGATCCAGGGGGGGCACGGGGGGCACGTGTCCCCTCGATCGACCTTCGGCGCCCCCGAAATGGTCACAGCGCCTCCCTGAAAGGTCGATGGCGCCACCCCTGAAGTGTCGCTTCTCACCCCCCCCCCACAGGATGCGAAAATCTGTGCCCACCGATAGGATTTGGTGCCCACCTGATAGGTTTTCCGTTCAAAAGTGGCGCCCTCTGGTCCGGATGGCGTCCCCCGGGAAGGTGCCCCCCCGATCGGCAATCCTGGATCCACGTATTAAATACATTGGAGTTACCTGTCTTTGCTTTGTACGGCAGATTTATGCCAGTAATTACCACCAGTAATGTTTTCGTTCTGGGTTTTCAGGTTTGTGGAGCCGGACCGGGCGCCGTTACCGGCCCTGTCGTGACCTCCGCTGACCTGGACTCTGACCGGCGTCAGGTCAGTAAGAAGTCCATCCCGCCAGTTCCGCCTCGGCTCGTACTACCGGCGTCCTGCAAGAACGGTCAGAAGTTCTCACTGGATGGTTTAGATGGCTGGGTGTCGGCAGTGTTGTATGACTTGTGGCGACAGTTGTGATGATCTAGTCCATGCATTTTCTTCTACACTCAATGACTGATACAACGGTGTCGTATGTAATTGATCAGGATGAGCTTAGCTTGTATCCTATTTTAATTGCAGTTTACAGAAACAAGAAATGTTGTGGAGCTGAAGCCAATGGAACTAGTTAGCTTGTAGAGAGAGAGAGAGAGAGTATTGTTTCGCTATTTATGAGTGCTGTGATCGTTTGAGCGTACATGTACAGTCTTGAGGGGCCTGTGATAAGTGGGAGCTCAGCTGATGGCCCAAACAAATGCAAAGTGGCTCCAGCAGAACAAAGCTTTGTGGTCGTGAGATGATCACCGCTAAGAAGACGTATGCTCGACCTGTGCGACCACGTCGGGAGCCCCATACGATGTCACGTGTTCAAAACCGAGTATTTTCAACTTGTGCGCCAAATATAGATACAGTACCGATACGTAACTGATGAGTATTTTAACCACTTTGTTTGGAATCTGGGGCAATCTCCCGACAGATTAACAGGTTGCAATGTCAAATTTACACACGCGTCAGAGATTTTGACAAAGCCTTGTCTATGAGCGTGTTACGTTATCCCCGCAGACGTAGGTGACAATTTCAGTTCTCTCTGCGGGGGCTCGGCCAGAGTAAATTGCGGTCCTGTCTGATGAGCGGTGTTGAGCCCTCCGCGATTCTAAATACCAACAGGTCGTTTTTCTGGGATTTTTCGTTATAAAAACTCAGTTTATAGATAATTAGACACCATTTTGTAGGGAAGTCTTGAACAATATGTCTGTACGAGTATCAAAATAATATTCTCTGTTTCCCTAAAACATACAATCGGGTACAATTTTAATCTCGCTTTTTATCCTGATCGTCTCCGCACATGACTACCCTTTACCCAGGCTTACTCATTTGAAATAACCCCATTTGAGCTTAGTTGTCCATCTTTAAGAATGGTGGCTATTTTCTGGCATGTACGGTTTATAACCGGTTCTGAAGTAACTAACAGCTGAAATGGGAACAACTTGGATACAATTTATAAAACAAAATATAAGTCCGTAAAGTCTACCGTCGCCCCCCCTCTGGCCCGTGGGCAGGGCGTCAGATTCGAGTGTACACCGGCAGCGCCGGTGGAGTAGCAACGGTGTCGGCTGGCAACAGCGTCCGACGGCTCGTACTGTGTAAATAAAGCACTGAAGTAAAGTACTGTACTGTTTGTACCATAGTTGGTGGCGGAACCAGGGAGGCACCGGGGCACCATGCCCCCCCTTAAATGAAAAATGTCAACACTAACACTATTTCGTTGACTGGAAAGAAATGGTCCATGGTGTCTCCCCCGTTAAATTCTGATCCTCCGCCGCCACTGTATCATACGTGCATTGGCGGACGCAGGGGGGCATTCCGGCCATGGCCCCCCAAAGCGCTGGAGGGGGCAAACTATATTTTGGCCCCCCAAACGCCGGATAAGTTTTTGAAAAACGGTGTTTACACTCGGTCTGTAGAGCTAAAAAATCTTCGCTCCCACCCCCCAGGAGGAGAGGCAGACATTGGTTTGCCCCCCCCAAAACTCGGGTCTGCGTTCGCCCCTGCATACGTGTGAACCAAAATTACTACGCAGTGGAATACAATGAAAAGAGGACATTTATTAAGCGTTGAAGTGCCTTCTGGGCGGTTTTTCTTGCAAGATAAATCACGTCATCATTCAATGAACTCCTTGCCTCATGCTTATACCTATGATTCAGTTTGTTGGGAATGACGGCTTTATCGCTTCATGCGATGATAATGGTTCTCAAGATATCAATGTTGATATACACTTTTTAAAAGACTTGAAGCCTAGTTTATCCGTGCCACGGTCGCCGTTGTGGGGGTTGGTGGGCTGCGGCCCTCTGCCGGCCGTGTCTGCTGGCGACATCACGGGCTCGTTGATGAGTTATCCGCCGGCGTCGCGCGCAACAAGCGGATTACCGAGCCGGCCGCATACGCGTGCGGACAGTAGAGAACTTCACGGCCAAGATTATTCAGACCCAATCCAGCCTACATTGGAAGTTTCCCCGGAAAATCCAGACAAATTTGTTTCCACACTTTGACTATAAGTCCAGACCGCATCCATGTAGGAAAAATATGACAAAATCGACATAAATGGGAATCCCAATCCCAATCTAGATCCGAAACTTGCCGAAGTATCCCGTCAATCCAATCCAAATCAATCCTCGTACGCTCCGGGGATCCCTGGAAATATCAAACCATGGCATACTCTGACAGTAAGTATTTGCAGCTGATGAATGCACTTCCGAAGTCCCTGAAGTGCTCGAACACCGAACAGGAATATGCAACGACGGGTTTTTGCAGTGCTAAAGCTGGTCACTCTGTATCGTGCGCTGTTGGTCGGCGAATGGGTGGATTAGTGGACAGCATCAAAATCTCCTACGCTACCGGTCCCGGGTTCGAGTCCCGGCAGAGCCTCTGGCTAAGTCGATCCCATCCCCCCCCAAATGCCTCCCAACAGGGTGAGAGTTGGCGACGCCGTATGACCCTGGCAGTTGGTGCGTCGTTAGACCCCAACAGTTATGATTTAGCTGGTTAGATGTGGCGTGTTTGGATTTCCCAGTAGTGGGACTCGCTGCTGCTAGTGCTGATCTTGTCGTAACCCGAGCGTAGACCAGGCGATATTTACACGTATAGATTATTGTATCGGTAGCTTTTGGTGAACGCTCCTTTTTTAGGAAGCGTGCTCCGTGCCCCCGGGAATATCGTTCTTGCAAGCATGTGCGACTGGTATGTATTACGAAAGCTGGCTTTATTTACTGAACTATTCGCTTAAAGCATACGACCCCGCGTGATGTGTGGAAAATTAATTGTTTCCTTCCAGCAGCATTGCTTATCTACTTAACATGCTGAAGTCTGATGGCTGCATGACACATAAAGTTTTCACGATCCAGCATTCTCTTACGCCGATGTCACAATCACTTCCCGCTGCAATGTTTTCTGGCTAAAATAGTAGAACAGCCTCTTTGATCATTTGAAATACATCACGTGTGCTTTCACTTCCTATTACTTTTGTTTACTTCGATCAGCGATGCATGATGGTATGTGGTGGTATTTGATGGCTTTAAATCGCCCAGAAAGTCTTATTTGAACTAGGCGGTGCTACGTCATGGCCGGTTCGAACATTATATTTAAATAATATGTGAAGAAGGATTATGCACCCGCCGTCTTGATTTTGAAGATTTCCTTATCATAGCTATTTTCCAGGGGCGTTGTCACGGGTTTTACGGACTGGATGAGAGAGCGACTGATGCACGTATGTATTTATTCGTGCTCAGTCGACCAGATGAGGGCAGTAAAGGGCTTTTGTCGTGTTTGAAAGAGGTGGAGTCAAATTGATGTTTCCTAGGAAAACTTCTGTAATTGGGAGTTCTCATCGATTTCAGTGCAAAGGTACGTTACCGGAAAAAAGTGAGGGGCCGAATTAGGCGAGGGGTGATCTACCCTTCCAGAGATTATGGATTTAGCCCCCTCCCCCTCCCCGGGCACTGCCCCTTTTCCCACTTTGATGTCGATCCCCTGATACCAGTATGATATCATTTATTCTCAGAGAGTGGGAAGCACACATTGAGGAGGTCGCAAAAATGCGTCGTTTTTCTCACCCATTCCGTAATTTAAAGCTCACTTATCCACTCGGTGGGAGAGATTAATGACCACCGTGACTCATTTGCGGATCGCAACCCGTTTGCCCCCTGGATACTCAGGGCGAAGCGTGTTCACCTCTTCCGGCGTTTCATAATTCCTCTCATCATCTCACGCTAGAGGCGATTCCGGGCTCCCTTCACCCGCGGCACAGGGTAGCCGCCGCCAGGTAGCTGCCTTCCGCCGCTGCCTCTGGCGCCATGCTTTGGCCGTCCGTCCTGTGCCGCGTGATCAGTGGGTCCGGAACCGGTTTCTGAAGACCCGTTGCCAGGGAGGGTCCTTCACATCCGGTCACATCGCCCCCCGGATAGAATCCCGTACGCAGAACTGTCCGTGTGTCGAGATGTGCGGAAATGTGTCTGACCTATCTCGGCTGTGGTCTATGACGAGAGAGAGAGAGAGAGAGTCGGAGGGTCCGTGTCTAGAAGGGTATACAGCACGGGTTTGAAAACACTTCTCTGAAATAGTATCCGCTGTTTTTTTTACGCAAATGCATTTCTACCTCCGGTGTCCGACCGTGGTTGATCCACTGCTTGCGACCCCACTCCGACAGAGTCCTTTCTCCGCCCCTGCGTCCAAGATTGGGCTTGCCAGCGAAGGCCAAACCATCGCTTCCAAACGTCAGATCGGTTCCCGCCGGCGGCTCCGTTAGGTCGTCATAGCTCTGTCGTCCGAGTGTGACCACTCAGTCGCTTCAGAGCTGAGGAGAGCCTCTCTGCGGCACGTTCACACGGTTTGTGGGGCGCGCGTGAGCCGGTGCCATCGGCACGGGTGGGCGGCGGAAGCTGGGGATTGTTCAATCGCGGTGATGGTACGGACTGGGACGGGCCGGCCAGTGGTCGGCAGGCGGACTAACAGGTGACGGCGGCTGCGGCGGCGGCATCTTCGGCTGCTGCGGCAGCGGCTGCAGCATGCGCGTACACTGGTGAGTGGAGCTGCCGGGGGGGACAGAAGGCGGGGTGGGTTTTGAGGACAGGGATGATATCGACATGTTTCTTGTGTTTCTACGTCTTTATTGTTATAGTTACCAGGGATTTGTAAAAGGCTAAGTAAAGATCATCGGCTCCATTCCCAAATGGATCTCCCATAAGTGAAGATTAAGCAGACTGTGGGAATCCATGTTGTTTAAAAATTATTAAGAATGGTGGGAAACAACTCATCACCCATTGCTGAAGTTTGCGGGCCTCGTTCTCCTGCACACACCGGGAGCCCATTTGTAGCGCTGGGGGCCCACTACACGCTCAAATGTGAGATTTGTGTGGTGGAGGTGCGTTAAAGATGAATTTAGGGTCTTATTCGGGCGGAGGCTCCCCATTTTCTGTCGTTTTTCATCATTTGCCACCCATCCAGTGGCAGCCGCAGATTTCCGCTCGACTATTTTTCTGCTCTTTTCCACACAAAGGCACCACTTACACCAACTCTGCTCTGTTAAATGTTTTGAAAACGCCTACCCTGTTAACAACGTCAAAAGATTGCATCGGAAGGGCGGCCCTCGGAATACGCAGAAGGCTCCAGATGGTATAGGCTGCCACACTGGTGCACTACCCCTCGGCTCCTTACCGCAATTATGAATCAGTTCCGTCTCCAGTCCACGTGCGATTATCAGATAGGGTTCCAACCATTAAAGCCCCCTTTCCAAAATTGGATCTCAGTCAAAATACAACCACATTCTTATATCCAGCCGCGAATGCACAGGCCCAAATAACAGTTTTGGCCGATGTAAGTTTTGTCAGCATCAGGTGAGTCGCCCCCCCCTTTTGCCGGTGGCACACTATGGTTCCAGCCCACGTGCGGGTGCGGTTTCTACTTGGTATCCGAGGTGTGGCAGCGTCCCAGATCCGTGTTTGGTTGGACCGTCGTGCACATAGTTTGCGGTGTGCATCGCGCGGGGCCCCAATAAGCGCATACGTGGTCACGGCAGATGGGAGGCCGAAAGCTAGTGACTGAGTTTCCATGGCCAAAATACGATCCGGATCGGACTGCTGATCCGGATACACCGTGGAGTCAACGAGTTCATCAGGTGCTACTTTTTTGGCACTATGGCACAAACCGTGTTATAGTGCTGGGTAGATAGCACTCTATGCACTCGATGACTGCACGGTTTATCCTGATTGGCAGTCCAATCCGGATCGCTCCATTATGCATTGAAAGTGGGTCATTGACCAATGTTTCATAATTTTGGCTTATCACACTTTACATGGTAAGAACTAATAAAGCATAATCCTCTCATCCTTCCCCCCCACATCCCAGACGTGTCTCCGCCTATGCTCACTAGGATGTGCCGGTGAAAGTGACATGCAGGCTGAGGTAGGGAGTGACTCTGGAGTCGTTGCACTGGAGGCACTCGTCTCCCGACAGTCACGAGGTACCTCCTTGCATCTGAGGTGTGTCAGCATCAAATAGGGCGAGCCATGAGATTTCCAGAGGCTCTATTCGGCCGCTTACCGGTCTCGTCGTGGTCTGTCTGTCTGTCTGTCTGTCTGTTGTTGTCTGTCCCGCCTGAGAATGATGTCAGAGCTCTGGAATTTTGTAGGGTGATAGCCCTTCTGCTCCAGACACCCAAACTGAAGCCCCGAGTCGAAATCCAAAATAGTTTTAAAATTTTGGCCAAACTTTTCTGTTTTATATTTTCTAATTTTTACTTCTAAGCTACGAACTAAATTTACGTCCTTTCAAAGGATAACAAGGGCCAGCTAGGGAAAAATTGAGCTGATCCGACAATATTTATTGCGGGAAAACGCGGCATTTCTCACGCGAGCAAAAACTTCTAAAAGTTGATGGCCGACTTGTGCGTTCGAAATGTCAGAAGACAGGCCCAGTTACTGAAAGACAGTTACCTAGGGTAGCTAGAAAATTTTGTAGTGCTTAGGCATAGTTTAGAGTCAAAACCAAAATTTTGACCACTTTTACAGTTCTTCCGGAAGACTGAGTTTTGGTCATTCATTTCAACGTTAATATCTCACAATCTACATGACCGATTTAAGTTTTCATTTCAAATAATGAAGGAACATTGCTTCCCCTGATAATATCTGGAGATGGAAATTTAATGGAAATTCTTTGTTTTATAGGCATAAATAGAAATGGAGTCAAAAACTTTTATTTCATCTCCTGGTTCCAAGCTCATGTCACTCACAAACTCAGAACTGACATGGCTGAATAGGGTTACGTGCGATCATTTCGCTCACTTAACTACCCACCTATCTCTAATGGATTTCGAGTAATTAGTGAAAAGTATTACAAGATGCTAGATTTCTCGGACCACCTTGCTTCCACCATGGTTTCAAGTCCTTAAAATGGATGGAGTGGGAGATATTTGGCATGGAGCTAGCTAGGATCCTAGCTCGACGATACAAATATTTTCAGCCCAAAAACTGCTTGTTCGTCTTCAGAACCACCTTTATATCGTGCCTTTCGGGACAACACGCACCCCCCAGCGGCCGGCATATCGGCGGTTGTACCAGCCAGTGACCTCCTGACGGGTCACAGCTGTTCGCTAGTGGGAGGTGAGTAGTGTGGCACGGTGGTCAGTGGTTAGAGGCCCCGTCTATTGATCAGGTAGGTCCGGTTCGAGTCCGGGGATGGCCACGTGCTCTTTATTGGTTATTTCAAAAAAAGAATGATAAAACGGACTTACAGGCTTATGAAGAGATACATTAAGAACGAAATAATTTGCTTTCGGCACATTGTCATGCGGCTCTCCTGCGACGGTGGGGCGTTGCCCAGGCCGCAGGCCGAGGTTGGGGTTTGTGGACCAACTGCTGAGTTGGAGGGTGGGTGGACAATGCCGCTTTCCAGTGGCTGGGTTATAAGCAATGACGTAGGCTCAATGGCCGAAATGGGATCCGGATCGGACTGCCGATGGAGTTCATCAGGTGCTATTTTCCAAGAGTTATAGCACGGTCCGTGCTAAAGTGCTGTAAAGACAATACTTGGGAGTCGACGGCTCCACGATGTATTCTGATCGGTGGTCCGATCCGGATCGCATTTTGCCCATGAAAACCAAGTCAATGTTAATAACTGTGGGGCGAAATCTGAAGGAGGTAAATATATTTCTCTTTTAGCCCTCGCCCCGTTAGGGGGTGTTTGGACACCCCCTCGGGTTTTCCGGCGGTGCGAAAAATGGCGGTGTGGAGCGCCGCCGTACCTACTTGGCACGCCTTATCCTTGATAAATTCTGCAACTTTCCCCAAAATTTTAAGATTAGGTCATCTCAGGTCAGGTCACCAGTGCAGGTCAAGTGACCTCACCTCCAAAAATGTTCAGGGTGGCATAAGTAAGAAATAGGTGAATCTATCGGATTGAAACCTATACCACATAATGGGCCCACCGAGTGCTACAACATATATTCTGGTATTTCTCATGTCGATGACCGAAAGTCAAATATGGACCATGACCTCTCCATTGTAAATACATGGGAAAACAGAAATTGGGCTGTATTTGTGTAGATACAACTCAGAATACCTTCATATTCTCCAAATCGTATTATCCTGGACCCCTTTCCAGGTTCATGCTGCAATTTTTACCTGTGACCTCTGAGAGGTCATCTGGGGCTATTTAAGCAGTTTTCAGACTTAGGTTAATAGCTATGCATGAAATGATGATATACCTTTTATTTTAATATAATTGCGTTTGGATTGCTATTGCGAGTCGATTGACATGCATATTGACTATGCTAGGTTAAAAAGTGACCTTGATCTGACTCGAGGTCAGGTCATTTTTGTGTTTTGACCTAGTACGGTCATATTATACATCATTCGATTCGCCGTGACGAGAGGAAGCGAATGGTGCCTAAAAATGATTCTAACTCAACTCTGTTAGATGCTAGAGACTAAAAACTCTACTCAAAATGCCACCTTCTTGGACCTGTCATGACCTGAATATTGACCTGAGCCAAAAAGTGATTTAGATAGTTTCTTCCTGAATGTTTATAAGCTATCCACCAGCGTTCGCTTTTTTTGCAATTTCGCCTAGGGACCGAGTTCGAGGGGTGGAGGTGTTCAAACACCCCCCCCACCCCTCCAGGGCGAAGGTGGCTCGGAGGGCCACCGGGGCGTGCGTTAAATATCTTATCTCTCTAAAAATTTTGGCATCTTTGGCCACTCTTGAAAATCAACTTGAAATATTTCCCATGTGACCTCTGAGAGGTCATCAATGGGCCTGCAATCACACTGGAGCAGGCCCGCAAACCCAGGTTAATTATTTCGCAGGGAAAGGCAATCGAGATGCGAGTTTTGCATGATTGTGTCCGATGTATATGTCCATAGTAGAGGTCAGAAAGTGACCTTGATATAGCCTTGGATCAGATTATTTTACATTTAAACGTGGACGAGTCATATCATTCCTGAATCGATTTGCTGTAACGAAATGAATTTTATGATGACTTAACATCGACTCCAACTCAACTCGATCATAAGCTAGAACACAAAATGTGTCTTGACCAGTCGTCACTGCGATATTGACCTGAGTATAAAAATTACTGATCCGGTCTCCCAACAATGTCCCATGGGCCTTTTACCAATCGCATAGTATCGCCATTTCGTTTAGGAGCCGAGCTTGAGGAGGACGGGAGGTTAGAAAAACTCCCGCCTTCTTAGGCCAAGGTATGACGGTGGTAACAAGTTTGCATCTCTGCAGGCGACTGCCCAGGCGCCCCCGCCAAGCAGCGATTCTATTGGTCGTCGCGGTTGCTGTGGCTTTCCTATTGGTCGTCGGGTTCAGTCATGTGACCCGAGACGTCACATCCGTCATACAGAGACGAAACTCATTGGTAAGACTAGCACGCTGCAGGGCTGATAGCATATTAGGCGCAGGAACCAGGGAGCAGGGGGCTGCTGCCCCCAACTTTCGGATGGGGGGAGGCAGTGCCTTCATCTTTGAGTCGATTCCTGACCCTTACCGTTCACAATTCAAGTGATTGGCCGAATCATATTTGACCCTACTAGCAGTTAGAACTTTTGCCCCCCCTCCCAACGTGGAAAAAGTTCCTGCGCCTATGGATGAGAGGCGGGAGGGGGGGAGTAACCTAAACACCCTACTCAGAATTAGACGAATGCCTGTTGGAAGTACCCTCAGTCGATCTGAGTGAATGCGCGCATTTAGTAGAACAGGGAACGTCTAAAATTTGTCGGCTTAATGCGTTGTTGGGAGACTGCTTAGGATCGAGTCAAATATGTTGACTTTTAGCTGTGATTTTGTCTGAGGTCGCTTGGACAGATTGCTATGATTTAACAAGATTTTAGCATGATATGTGCTAACCGGATAGACGAAGAGCTTTTGTTTTAGTGCTGTCTTGTTTTTTTGCGAATGCGACCTCACCCCGCCTTAAAAAGCAAGCAGAGCGTGAATCCACTACTGATGTAGCCCAGCTCTCCATCGCCCGTTGCCAGAATCCCCAGTCCAACTCACGTGCGTCTGTCGCAGTGGCGTCTCCAGGAGCGGAGGAAGGCGGCGTCGGCGGCGCCGCTGCGGCACCGTGGCCAGATCAGGAGCGGCAGACAGATCCTGCCCATCTCCGCCCGTGACCTGCCCAGGCTCAGCACCACCCCGCTGGAGCAGTGGGACCAGAAACAGCGTCACCTGCTGAACCTGTGAGTCGCGCCGGCTCGTCGTCACGGAGAGGGCCTCCGGGGTCAGAGGGTCAGTCCCGCTCACCTGTGGCTGCCCGACGTGGAATGCGGAACTCTCTTACAGTTGAATGGGCAGAAACGCTGATTTTAAGAGCGGAAACCGTTTTTGTTTGTTTGTTTAGTACGTATGTACTTTACGCTACGGATAAACGTTTTGATTTGTGCCCGAGTTATCGTGGTTTTCATCGCCCGGCCCGACCCCCTCACTTCTGTCCGCCCGGTCCCACAGGCGATTCCTTAGAGCTGAGATGAGAGGCAGTATCTTCAGGCTCGGCCCCAATGGCAGATTCAGGATATCAGTTCGGGGGCTAGGGAGCTCGGGCCTCCCCGTCATTGCCTCAGAACACCCCAAGCTATGCATTTACTATAAATGCTCTGACATTTCGTGGCACTTGAGCCCCTTCCCCCAGTCTCGCCTTGTATCTGCCACTATTGAGCTAGGATTGTTTGGGATGATGTTGATAATGAGCGTGGTCGGAGCGTCACTTTATCGACGTACATAAGTCTCTGGGTAGGAATGCGAGAGGTCCGCCCCTCCTTGCACTTTAATACGAAATATTCCCAATTTTAATGGAATTGGGATACAAACAGTTTTGTAGGTAGCCTAGGTCCGAAAACAATGAGAAACTCTCCCGTCTGCTCTTCGGCTTATGATCTATGGCAATACACCAGTGAGATGTTTTCTAATAGTTTAAGGAGATACTGAATTGGAGGATTTTCTGTTGGCACGATATTGATTAAACACCCCCAATTATATACTAAAAACAGCAGACTACGCAAATACCCATTCCCACCAGAAAAGATAATGCTCCCAACGTTGCGTAAGGAAAGTCAGCCGCAGTTTTAATGCGTCGCGAACGAAACAAAGTCGTATGCTCTCGGCAGGTCGAACCAGCCCTGGCTGCAGGCTGCTCCAGACGAGTGCTCGCCGCTGAAGGTTTCCTTCGAGTCCGACCTTGAGCTGACCGCGCTGGTCAGCCTGCCATCTAGCGGCAACAGCTGGCTGCGCTACCTTATAGAGGGCGCCACCGGTGTGTTCACCGGCAGCGTGTACGCCGACCTCAGTCTGGTGAAAAATGGTACGTTGGTATTCTTTTGGCGCTGACGGCTACAGGAGGCGCCCTTAGTGACATGAGGTATCCTGTCATGTCCTCCAAAGGCCCTCTGAAACGTGATGTTTGCTCATTTTCTTCAAGACGCTGTTTTTTTAGATGTTGGCCGTTTATCCTTCCAAAGGCTGATGTCTGGAACCGTCACTGTTGTTTTGGACGTGCCATTAAAGTGATTGAGAAAATAAGAACACTACCTTAGTATTTGATCTAATATGATGCACTAGCTACTCTCGAGGACGCTACTACGCGATATAGCCTAGATGCCGAAAGCGCCCTATAAACCCCAATACACACACGAGGTTCGCTACATTTACATTTTAGGATATCGGAGTCCCGAAAAACGCCGCTGCCGGACATTTCATTTGTCCCAAAATTCAGCATTTAGGTGAAAGCAGCGCGTGCTTAGAGCGGGAGCCGAGCCCACCGACAGCAGCGCGGCTCCGCCCGACGAGGAACCGCCCCCTCCCCCCAGTCATTAGCCCCATAGAGGGTATCCGTACACTCAAAGCAGTTCGTGCATGAAGCTTTGTTACTCCGTAAACTGCGAGTCCTGAGAGAAGCTAAATATGAAACCAGGATTTTTTCGTCTACTTGACCGGTAGCCCAATTCATACCTTATGAAGGTGTCATATTCTCTGCAAGCACGTCCATACAATTTCGTTTTTCGAACCACTGTTGAGTCCCTTTGCCAAGGGAGAAAACCAGCGCAGACCCGGTCGTTATTTCGACAGGCATGTACGGAGAGGCCGTGCCTTTCGACTCGGGCACCACCATCGTGCAGAAAACACACGGCTTCACCACCCTGGCTGGTATCAACGCCTCTCGGTAAGCGATGTGAGTCTTCTGGTAAGTTGGCAGGGAGCTGGAAAAACGGAGGCGGCATAGGCGGATCCGGGATTGCCAATCGGAGGGGGCACCTTCCGGGGGGGACGCTATCCGGACCAGGGGGGCGCCAATTATGACCGGCAAAACCTATCAGGTGGGCGCCAAATCCTGTCGGTGGGCGCCGACTTTCGTATCCGGGGGGGATGGGAAGCGACATTTCAGGGGGCGCCATTGACCTTTCAGGGGGCGCCGAGGGTCGATCGGAGGGGGGCACGTGCCCCCTTGCCCTCCCTGGATCCGCCTATGGGAGGCTGCATCTCTCATGTATCGCCTCCAGGTGTATTGATTTATGTATGAAAATGTTTCTTTTCATCCATCTGTTTGAAACATGCATCGGCAGTTTTACTTAATCAACGATAGTCAAATGACAGGATGACACCCCACCACCCCGCCGTCTCTTCGCCCATGATCTTCCAAGTCTTTTTAATGTTCAAAAGTTTTTCCCAGGCAGGTCTACTTAGTGTGTTTATCATTTGTACTTTGATCTTTTTTGTGTTTTGTGGCCCTAGCCTACAACCACCCGTGCGTTTTCCCCCTATTTTCTGGGGTTTGAGCCATGGGCCATGTTTTTTCCCACGACTTTTTAGAAGAAAAAACAAAAATTTAAATTCTCAGTTCAACTGATCCGGTTCATAAAAAGAAGAAACAAACTGAGAGCGTGGAATTGGGCCGAGTGTAGCAGCGCGTCACCCGACCCGGCAGGGAGGAGCAGCGCAGCACCTACTCCCATGTCAGCCAGTTCAACTGCCGGGCACTGCTGCTGATCAGGAGCCCGCTGCCCGCCATCAGGAGTCACCGGCACCTGGACATCGGCGGACACACTGGGTTCGCGCCCAGCAGCGAGTTCCAGGGGCCCGGTCAGTCTCGGCGCGCTCCAACCGAAACTGAAATAGCTAAGTGCAGATGCAGATGGAAGCTTCTCCTTAATTTTGCTTTCCGCGCAGAAGTTATTTTACATGTGTATTGTCGTTAAGTTGTATCATTTTTTTTTACAAAACATGTTTATTAGTAAACTTGCGACGAAAAGCCTGAGTCCGCTTGTTGTCGTTTTGTGGCTTGGTATTTATTAAGCCTTTTGAAAAGATTTCGTTCGCTTGTGCCTTAGTTCTGAGACTGTTGTCTGTAGTGCGAAATCACCAAAACCTAATCACTGAACCATATACGTTTTCCTCCTCAGGTTGGGACGCATTTGTGGCGCACAAGGCGCTTTTATGGCGCCTCCTCTATGCTGATTGGATAGAGCAATGTCCCCCGGAGAAACTGCTGGTCGTATACTTCGAGAACTTGAAGGAGGACCTGGAGCGGGAGATGAAGAGGATCCTGAGGTTTTTGGGCAGAAAACCCGACCCCGCTCGAATGGAACTGCTTGCTCAGGTATGTGAATTGGTTGCTTGCAGCTTGCTTGCTTGCAGGTGTGTGATTTGGTCCGAGCGTGCAAGGGCCTATTCACGCTTGACAGAATCTTCCGACAGAATCTGACAATATTTTTTTTGCCGTCAATCTTTTCACGTGCTTCTGTAATTTCGGTCGGAAGATTCTGCCGAGTGCGAATAGGCCCTAAATGTCAGAGGCACTATTCGAATGGATGTAATGCATTCCTCAGCCAGATAATTGGTTTCATGATAAATCACTTCCATCAGTAAGGATAGTTTCATTTAGGCTCACACAAAGAGCTTCACATGACATGACACGGTCTTCGTGGTTCGAGAATCCCTGGGAATAGTACGTTTTTTTCTGAGGAAGGACATCACACCGGTTCCCCAACACAAGTAGAGGACCGATCAAGACACCCGTGGACAGTTCCAGAGCACCTCTCTTTTCCAGACACCGGGATGGGCGGCTGCAACGTAAAAACAGGAGACACGAGATCACCCTGGAGAACGCCTTCACCAGCGAGCAGAGGGCACAAGTGGAGGAGGAGGTCAGACGACTAGACCAAGTGCTGCTTAGTCACGGTTTCCAGGCTCTGCCGGAGTACTCGTGACCGGAGGTGGCGGGGTCGGTCGCGGTCACCAAACCGACTCCCGGCAAAAACACGTCAAACATAATCACTTTCAAGCTTAATTTTATCTGAATGTCATGAATGTCATCTGATACCGACAGCGTGGAGTTTGAGTTTGGGGTGATTCCCAGCAGATATTTTTGCTGGAGTTGAATCAGTATGAACACTAAGTCGACACGGACTCCAGACTTGGTTTGAGTCATTTATCTCATCACAAAACCTGTTAGAATCGTTAATATCGGGCTGCAAGTCGTCTGCAGAAAGACACGCCCCTGTTTATTCTGGAAAAGAATACCAATGGTACCGTTCAAGTAGAAATATCCCCAGAGTCAGTACTGGAGTCGTCGGAAGATCGGCGGAAAGCCGCGGGTTCATACTCGGGCCCGATGGGTCGGCATAGAGGAGGCGCCGGTTGGTTGGAACCCACTCCTCTCAGCTGGTGTAGTGCGTACGTCACAAGATACTGTTGAATGTCAAGTGTGTTTGTGTGGTTTCAGGAGCAGTTTCCAGCTGTTTCTGTTAGCACGGATAATGAGAAAGTACAAGCTAACGCTAATCACGCATCATGAGCGCCTGGGTAGTATGTCGACAATTCCTAACACCAAGCGTCTCTAACCGGCGGTAGATGTCAGATTTAGGTCACGAGAGTTAGCCCGGCACCGCCTGGTCCAACTGCATGTCTTCCACTGTTGAACGCGCTGTTGTCGTGTATGTTACGCGTTTTGAATGATGTATGTGACGGTCAAAAGCCGGTGACGAACGAAGTAAGAAACGGCTTCTATTCTGTTTCAGTCGCAAGACATTTCCGTGGAACGTGATGCTCGCTTCTGAAGATGTGATGTGATGTTTACAAACCTGCACATGGCTTTGACTTTTAGTTTTAGAAGATGATATGGGCAGGGGCATACAAGGCCACGTTATCTTCGGGGAGGGGGTGGCCTTTGGATGACAGGGGGAGGAATGCGATTCCTTCGCCAGTTGTCACGTTGAAGTCAAACTTTCATCCATCGATTTTGATGGAGGGATTCAGAGATTGAAGCGGGCCCCCTGAACCACGCCTCACTGCGAGGCCAGGAAGTACGGGTTCTATTCCAGCGGACTGCTCAATTAATTATGCTCATAATTATGCGTGTGAATATTGCAAGTGGATGTCTTCTGTATTGGGGTTATCGCAACGTTACATACAGGGCTGCGAAATCCGAAAATATTGTTTTCAACTGTAGCGGAGGCGACCTGCAGAACAGCCTCCAGGCAGGGGCCCGGAACATTGCATGATAACAAGGGCGATGCACATTTCTGATAGAATTGAAAGCACTTCAGGGTGTCAACTCGTCCAAGATCCATATGTCTTTCACACAATCCACCTGCCTGAGGACCTCGGGGCCGCGAGTCTGTAAAATAGCGCCTCGCCTCCCCTCGGCGGGCTCACGTCTACCTCGGCGGACTCACATCTTCCCTCTCTTCCGTCAGCGGGCTCACGTCTTCTCTCGGCGGGCTCACATATTCCCTCTCTTCCTAGGCGGGCTCACGTCTTCCCTCGGCGGGCTCACGTCTCCCTCAGCGGGCTCGTCTTCCCTCTGAGGACTGACGTCTTTCCTTAGCGGGCTAGTCTTCCCTTGGCCAGCTCATCTTCCCTCTGAGGGTTCATGTATTCCCCTAAGCGAGCTCGTCTTCCCTCGGCGGACTCACGTCTTCCTTTAGCCGGCTCACGTCTTCCCCCCGAGGGGGAGGAAGGCTCAGTGTGTCCCCATGACCCTTTCCAGCGAAATCTTACTCAAAATGAGGACTGGAAGCCCCAGCTGGGACTTTATTTACAAGACTGCTTTAAAAGCAAGCACCCGATGACCACACTGACCATTTTGTGATAAAGTGACCCCCAAGCTAGAAAGTGTGAAATTTAACTCTTGGGCATTTTTACGAATCTTCCGACTTGCGAATACTACCAATATTTGGATTCTATATGCAGTAATGGTAACAAACGAGCGAATCAGTTGTGGGATTTATTTCGATTACCCCTCATTACCACCAGAGTCGGAGCTCCCTCCGTCGGGGTCATCCCGCTCATCACTTGACTCGTCACTGGAATCACCACTGCTGGTGCCCGAGTCACCGCCAGTCCTCCTCTCCACCTCCTCCCTCACTCTTTCCAGTCCCCGCTCGATCTCCCGCGCTCTCTCCGCCTCCTCCTCCGCTCTCTCCGCCGCCAGCTCGGGCTCCTCTTCCAGGAGCAGGTCCAGTTCCTCCAGCGGCACGCGCAGCCTCAGTCCGGCTCGCGACATCAGGTCGCACGCCCGCCCCAGCTGCCGTGTCGAGAGGTACAGGTAGACGTGCTTGGACCACGGACAGGCTTGGACCGCGCGGTAGCACACCGACTCGAAATCCTGCAGAATGTAGGGGTGTTAGGTACCGTAACGGTCTGCTGATGTTACGATTGTTTTGTGTGTGTTGTTTTTGATACCAGGAAACGACCAGTAGTACGATGGACTCCAGATTGTGCACTTGGGTGGTCCATATTTGGTGAGGGGGAAAATCGGGTGCCAGGGTGACATGTGTAGCTAAGGAAAGTTGAACATCACAAACTCGAGCACGCAGATATGAGGACTGTGACGTTACCGGTTTCGAGATATAATCCGAAGCGAGTCCGAACCCGCACCTTACCATTTCGCGAACAGGAAACCAATCAAGTTGAGTGACTAGTGGTTTTTCTCTGACTTCGGGATTTAACACATTCTTGCTAGGCAAGTGTCCATGGTCCTGAGTGCCGGCAGACGTACCGCGTAATGGAAATTTGATATATCTCTCCTAACATGGTGTGAGTAGGTCACACCGTATAACCTTATCCAATCGTGTCTCGTTAATCTGACTAACCTTATAGCGTATTCCCCACTTCTAAACAAGCTTCCTCGTGAAGTGGTTGCTGACGCTCGTTTGAACCCACCTTGGCCTTGGTCTGCAGCTGCAGTTGAAGGTATACCAGCCACAGTGGAAGACAGTGCTGAAGCGCCGGCTCAGACACCAGCCGCGCCACCTTTCGTCGCAGTCGCGCCGCGCTTGCCTGCGCTGAGTTGGCTGCCGTTACCATGGCAACGGTGTCGCCGGCGCCTGCGGTGTACGATGAAATATAGACAAACGCAAATTGCTAGAGCACGGATGGATGGAAGAGGAAACAGCACGGTAAGAAAAGAGAAACTCCTGTAATGGAAATAGAAATGTGTATCCAGCTGAAGTGCCAATGAAAACGAAACCTTGCTGGACCGTAAATATGAGCACTTGATTTAAATTTGTCTTATATATGGCAATCTAGAACCAGCTATGCCTGACAGGATTACGTTACATTCCAAACAATTTAATCCAGCCCTCAGGTGACTTCTGTGGCGATGCTGTACCATCCAAGGTCCAGAAATGTAACAATGCACAACGCCATACGGCCAATGATTGTAAATTGGAAATATTACCGGCGATAGCTCTGTAAACATCTCCTCCCTCTATTACTTTCTCTCGCAGCAACTATATCTGCTGTGGTACTTCGGTCTCTGGTCTGGTCTGGTCTGGTCTGGTCTGGTCTGGTCTGGTCTCTCTCTCTCTCTCTCTCTCTCTCTCTCTCTCTCTCTCTCTCTCTCTCTCTCACCTGCCGGAGTATCGGCTGTGAACAGTCGCAGGTCCTCTGTCGTCCGCAGTATTGAGACCAGCAGGGAAGGTGTCCTTCTCCGCCGCCGACGCCCTGTCGCGGACACGGTACAGACATTGCTCGTCATCATTATATCAGGGGTCAGCGATGGGTGCTCAGTCATGAGGCTGATTAATACATATAAACACTCGAAAACGGGTGACACGTGCGGGGTTGTCCGGCTCTCTTCGGCAGCTTTGGCGCCCGGCAGCGACGCCAAGGCTTGTAACACTTTTCCACTTTGTTCAATCGAACCCACCACCACATCGCCCGAACCCCCAGCCAACTCCTAACCCACCACTTACCTCAGGTTCTGCCACCAGTTAGGCCTGTGGTGCTGAACTGCCTGCTCCGCCAATCGGACATCCCGCGGCGCATGGCGGACCGCCGACTGCAGCGCCACCTGCAGATGGCGCCACCAGGACAGCGCGTCGGAGAGCGGGCGCGCCGCGCGCAGAATGTCCACCGTGGTACGGCTGAGCCTGGTGAGGACGCTGAGAGAGAGAGACCGATGGAAAATGGATGTAAGTGCTAGCACATGGGTGTTGCATAATGTGACCCGATATTGCTGGCAGGAGCTTGTGAGCTTATCGCCAAAGGGGGCTTTCTAGGCTAGGGTGGCTTTTCCTGGCTTCAAATGTGTATTTCTCAGGAGTCATCTGGCGGAACGAAAGTTTGTCCTTATCGCCTGGAAACCTACACACCACCTAGAAAATCGGGCAGGTAAATTAAATTCACACATGGTAATTGTAAAAGCTCTATAAATGTTGTCAAAAGCATGCTATCAGTGAAGGTACAAACGTACAACGGGAGCACGGAGGGCTTAAAGAACCATTACCGGGTCTGAACAATTCCACCTCCTCCCCTCTACAGAAATAATCCCCGGCACCTCGGCGACTATCACTATTTCCGTCGTAGCACGCTGTCCTCACTTCTCGGTGAACATCGAAAGTCATCAAACACAAGACTCGGATCATTATTAAGGCAGAAATTCGGCCCTTCCACCTCACGAATGCAGTTGCGTAGAGGAAACGTCCACGTCTCCGACTCGGGTTCGAATCCCGGGGCGGGTATTCCGATCCCCCTGATACCCTCCATCAAGGGCATCGACGCCACATAAACTCAGTACTAGATGCGCCGTAAACCATCAAAATGACAACTAACCCTCACCTATCCACGGCGTGGGTCCTCATCCTGCTCTCCAGCTCCGTGGTGACCGCCGTGGTGACCTCTGTAGCCTCGGGCAGTCCCGAGGTCAACAGGAGAGCCCAGGTCAGACACGCCGCCACCGGCACCAGGGAGGCAGGCGCCGTCCCCAGCGAGAGGGCGTCCCGGAGAGTGCGCCGCAGTCGCGCCACCGCCCGCGCCAGCTGACCCACAGAAATGGCGCCAGATCAACACATCTTCCCAGCCGCGCCACCGCCCGCGCTAGCTGACCCACAGAAATGGCGCCAGTTCAACACAACTCCCCAGCCGTGCCACCGCCCGCGCCAGCTGACCCACAGAAATGGCGCCAGTTCAACACAACTCCTCAGTCGCGCCACCGCCCGCGCCAGCTGACCCACAGAAATGGCGCCAGTTCAACACAACTCTCCAGCCGTGCCACCGCCCGCGCCAGCTGACCCACAGAAATGGCGCCAGTTCAACACAACTCCCCAGCCGCGCCAGCGCCTACGCCAGCTGACCCACAGAAATGGCGCCAGTTCAACACAACTCCTCAGTCGCGCCACCACCCGCGCCAGCTGACCCACAGAAATGGCGCCAGTTCAACACACCTTCCCAGCCGCGCCACCGCCCGCGCCAGCTGACCCACAGAAATGGCACCAGTTCAACACAACTCCCCAGCCGCGCCACCGCTCGCGCCAGCTGACCCAAAGAAATGGCGCCAGTTCAACACCAAAAAATGGCAGCAGGAACTCTCCCGTCTAATGTGAGAAGTACATCAAATGGAAATTCCCCAACTCAGGATAAAATATTGCACTTAAAGCTCGATACGGCCGCAAAACATCACAAAATGTAAACAATTAAATGCAGGAAATGTGCCGAAACCCATAAAATCTTCGTAATCTGCCACTCTAGAGCGTGTCAGAAATACGGCGTGCAGATACGAGCACGGAGTACGGTTTCGCATACGAATAAACCGTGCGGATACGACATATAGAGAGAGCACTGACCTGAGCTGGGGCTGGGGCGGGCGCCGACGGTGTGAACTCTTCAAACAGTCCAGTAATGACCCTCAGGCAGCTGCCAACAGCCGCGTCAGCCGGTCCTGAACAGGTGGCGATTCTCAGCTGACAGTACCTGCGGCAACACGCCGCGTGCTGGCTTAGTTTTCACGATCAGAATGCCAAAGGCGAGAACAAGATACGGCGTGAACACGTTGAGAATTATACCCAGTTACATGACGAAATACCTATATCATCTTTCTGATGATCCCGAAATGCAAAAGCAATTGGCTATGCTGACGCCAGCTATCGCTGAACCACTGGCAGTATGAACAAAATAGTTTGTTGTTTGTTATTTAAGTTTAGGGGCGCGCCAACCAGAGCGGTCATTAGCGCCCACAAACAAAGCGGTTTTTAATAAATCCCGATCTAATAACTTCTTTCCCACCCCAAAAACAACATTAGAAACTGACAGGAGCAATTATCGAATTCTGTCAACCTGACGTTGATCAGACCCCTGTTCTGCCATTCGGAGCCAGCTCACCTGTGTACCACCATAAACCGTACTGGATCCTCCAACGCCGCCTGTTGAAGCGCCGTTTCCAACACCTTGGCCGCCGTCTCCGTCGAACCCGACGAAATCTCCTCAAACGAGGCGTACTCCACAAACAACGGCACGTTCTGTCTCTCCGACCGCAGCAGAGCTTTGAACTGTCGCCGACACCCTTTGAGCACCGCTCGCACTCTTCCGGCGTCGACTGCAGCGCCACCTTTACGGCTTAACCCACTGCCGCCTCTGCTAGCGCCACCTATACCGGCTGTACACTCACAGGCTGATTCAGGCGTCGCGCCGCTTCGAACGACAGCCTTACTTTCCCTGCGATATGAGCCTGACTGGAATTTCGAGTTCGCGGAGGATGCGAACGAGGCGCGGTAGGTCAGAAACCGCGCCAGACACCGCTTGATTTTCTCCTGTTCGTGACTAGATTTCACCGCTGTCAGACTCTGCTCAATCACGCGGAACGTGAAATCCGCGTAAGCGGAGGAGTCCATTGTCGGACCGAGAGGAGACAGCGCCAATGTATCGCTCAGTCCGCTCCCATCCATTCCTAGCAGAAACAGCGCATCTTCACCGTCCGTCTCCGAGGAGGCTGACTTGGACGCAGCCGCCAGTGCGGCCGACAGGGACGAGCCGGCCGATGACGTCACATAGATGGCGTCATCGTCACGGCTGAGGCCGTCTCCGGTGAGGAAGGTGACGAAGCTTTCTACCGCACGTGCGTGCAGTTTTTCCGGTAGCCGGAACAAGAACCTGCCGTAAGACAGACATAATGCTGTAGTTGAATGGGGACAAATAGCGGGATATTTCGAACTCTTGAAGCTCGAGCTCTCTGATCAACTATTTGCTGGAACAAAATAATTACAGGTCAATGTGTTCGACACTCACATATTCTGCCAACTAAGAATGTCGTTCTTCGCTTTTCCTGCGCCGTGCTAATCAGTCGGCGGTATGCATAAGGCCGCGAGATTAACACGGCCGTGGGTTCAAACGTCTCGGCACTCTCGCCCTGCGAGTGAGGACCGGGCGACCGGAAGGCCGCACCCGCAGGCGGTTCCGGCCACGTGACCCCGGCCAAGGTCAGACCACGGGTACGGGGTGCAGTTCGTCTCGGAGACCCGAGTGAAGCGCATGTACACGGGAGTGAATAGGCAGAAACATCACTGACAGCTACGCGGGGATGTGGTGCAGTGGTGAGAGTGGGACTTCCACGTCAGTGAGCCGGGTTCAAATCCCGGTGAGCCCCCGAGTGAGGTGTAACAGACAGAAGTGACACCCCACAGCGGTGTTAGCGGGTGCGTCGATACCTTTTTCAAGGTACTGAATCGGAGAGTGGTGAGCTCACACACAATCAAATGGACCAATCACTTCACAGACAGGATACCTGTAAAGGTAAGTCCGCCTCTGTGCTTTGTTTTATCTCCACCAGAGGCGGATTCAGTCGGTTGGTTTGGGGGTCATGTCGGTGAAACAATAAGTTGGGCGGTAGATGGGCGGCGGCTGGCAGGCTTAAGCTGCTACAGTGAACCAATGTGTACCTTCCGAACAGAAAAACGATTATTTTTCGATTAAAGTGACGTAAAAAATACATTTCTAGCCGGGGGTCAGCGGAAGTTGTTTAATGGTTCCGTTTTTGCGTTTCCAGAAAAATCAGTTTTTTTTTTAGCTGCGGCTTTTTACCTTCCAACAACAGAAATGTCCTGCTTATCAGCTGCCAAGTACGCAAACAACACACAAACAAAAAACAACAGAAACCAAAAAGTTTATAGCCGACTGTCAAAAAAATAACACAAACCAGTACAAAATCCGCCGGCACACCGTTTCTGACGGTTCCATACAGGATCCAGCCCCCAGGCCTACCTCCTGACGGTGTCGAAGTGCACGATGCGGTCCGTGTCCTCGCACTCGTCCTCCGCCCCCGGCCGGTCCCAGGGCAGCCAGTGGCGCTCCTCCCGCCCGTACTGCAGAGACACAGACAGGCGCGCCTCAGCATAGTGGGCGGCTGTTGGCATCGGCGGATCCAGGAGCAATTTTTGGAGGGGTCAAACCGACGTTTGCAGGGGGCTAAATCGATAGAGAATCGCGAAAGTATGGCATTAAAAAACGGCTAAAATTTGGTCCCCTTCGGAGGAGGGGATGGCGGCGGACAGCAAAAGAAAACATGTTAGGCTTTGTAGGGGCCAAGGCCCCCTCGGATCCGCCAGTGGGTGTCGGGATTTTATGGGGCTTCAGTGTCTTGGCCATGTTGCGTCCATCGTTGTTATATGCTATCAGGTGCTTATAGTATGTCTGGTGTCAACCACGTCACAAGCGCAATTGGTTTTTGCGGTTGGTATTAACACCTTATGTCCAGCCTGGTTGCATTCAGACGACCGCCCGCTCCGTTTGATTTAAATGTGATATAAAACTTATATTGCTGAATTGATACGAAGCGTTTGAAGTCTATTTAAGCAGTTTTGTTCCTATAGATTTACTATAACTAGAGAGGACATCCTCTACAGAACAGCAATAACCCGACGTCAAAATTGGAAGTTTTGTTAGTACATATCTTGGCCAGGTTAATTAGAGAATCACGTGATAATTTCAATAAGAGCTTCTGGGTTTAGCTCACGACTAAATAATTTTTGGAGAGAAAGTCATTATTCATTGCGAGGATTTTAGGCACATTATATCGTTGTCATGATAGCATTTTGTTGAATTGTTTGAATTGAATAAAATTCAATAGCATTAGCAGATAGGTGTTTCAGTAAACAGCCACATGCTTCCCACAGAGGTCCATATTTGTGCTAACAAAATGTCCAATTTTGACGTCCACACGGGTGTGCTGTCCTGTCTAGTTATAGTAGATCTCTATGAGTTTTTTTGTTTCAGTTCAGCATTTTAACAACATCTGCACGTGATATTCGCTCTGGGCAATTCCCAAGTCAGTGGCGCCCATCACCGACAATGCAGGGCATACTCAGAGTGTTTCAATATCGATACATTCACTATACTCAGGGCTTTAACAAACGAATGAGGGTAAGTGATTGTTGTTTTTCTCACTCAGGAAAGAAAATGGCATTTATGAACAAATCGGTACAGCAGTCCAGATGACTCTAATGTGCGAGCAAACCTCATAAAGACGAGTGAACGCTACGGCGAAGGTATCTCCTAATGAAAACATAGGCGGATCCAGGATTGCCAATGGGGGCACCACTTTTGACCGAAAAAACATATTAGGTGGGCGCAAAATCCTATCGGTGGGCGCTGGTTTTCACAGCCTGTGGGGACGGGAGGGGGTGGGAGCGACATTTCAAGAAAGCACCATCAACTTTTCAGGGGGCGCCGAGGGTGGATCGGGGGAGGGCACCTTCCCCCTGGATCCGCCTATGAATGGAAATTCTGAACCTTTCTTGTGACGGTAGACATTGGATATAAACCTAATTTTCCAGCAATATGAGCTAAGAGCACGAATTACAGGTACAAGATTGAGTACTTAAAACTAAAAAAACAAATGTACAGGAATATTTAGATGTTAATCATTCGGACGACTGATGCATAAACGTTAAAATTGAATAATCATATTTTAAACAGCATGGAAACATTTCAGTTTTAATACCTCCAGCTGCTGCCACAGCTTCTCTCGCGGCTGAGAAGCCGCCTTCTCCAACAGCTTTTCTTCCCAATCTTCCTCTTCTTCTACTCCATCCTCTTCCTTGTCTTTTTCATCAGCCCACGCCTTCCTCCGTTCCGCAAGTTCCGTCGGCCATCCGCGGGCGCCCTTCTCGCCTATTCGGGGCAGTCGCGCGTCCCAGAAAGGTTCCATTGTGGCCACAACGTCCATGCCATCTTGTGGCGGCGAATGAAGGTTTAGTTCTAGAAGAGCCTGATAGATGGCAATAGCGCGCTCCAGGTAGCCGGCCTGGCGAAGCACCTGAAAACAAAAATGATTTGGTCGAATGCTCGACCTAAGCCCCCCAGACAAATTTCAAGGTCTCGCCAAATCAGAAACAAAAAATAGCGTCATTCTTGCACACAATTACTAATCCCTTGAGGTAGAATCCACGGTACCACAGGTTCGATACAGCGCTACGTTACGTGCGTTACAGCGCCCCAAGTACCATCAAGCAAAACCACGACACCACAGGATCTTTGGCTCGGTAGAGCTGAGACAAATTGGAATACAACACTTGAACATATGTGAGACAATGCGACACGGTTCCCCAAATCACATCACACAACGTATTCCACAGTCACACGCTCTCACCTTACACAGCTGCGTCAGCACCTCCAACATGAACTCGTCCAGGCCGGGGGAGGCTGGTGCGGCCGGGCCTGGTCCGCCTGCAGCTGCCGCATCTTCTCCAGACACTTGCCGTAGCCGGAGAGCAGGGCGGAGAGTGTGAAGCGGGGAGAGTGCTGCTGGTACGCCAGGTACCTGCGACAGGGAGAGTTGGGCTGCGGGTCATGGGCTTCGTCTTGATAACGGGTGAGGGTCCGGGGTTGATGGCTACGAATCAGGACCTCTAGATTGCGAATTTTCCACGGGGTTCTTGTTGCTGGCGCCACCACCAATGCAATGAGGACCATTAATTAATTACGATATAATTGATCAATACAAGATATCCAGGCATGCTTTTCATAAACCACACTGAATGCAAAGCAAGCACGAAATGACGAGGCACCATAGCCTTTCCCAGATATTTCCTCGATAAAAATCAAATAGCTGCGTTCGGACGAAAATATAACTGACAACGTGTTCTATGTTCTATCACCTATGACTTACCAGGCCTGCATAAAGTTGGAGCTCATTTTAAACAAATGAAACGTTTAATTTGATGCCTTGCCAAAATAAATAAAAACTTCAAATTAGCATCGCCCGCACTCACCGCCGCCAGAGCCGCAGGTCGGCTGGATGAGAGAATAACAGAGAGGTCCACTCCTTCTTCGCCTGCTCCTCCGTCATGTCCGCCTCCAGCAGGGCGATGCGGCAGAGTCGCAGGGCCAGGCTGCCCGGACAGGCGCTCAGGGCCCGCTCCAGGATGGAGAGCTTGCGCTCCAGCAGCTGCTGCGCCGTCACCCGGTGTAGCAGCCGCCGGTCCCTGGCGGAGAGGCAGGAGGTCAGACACGGCCGCCGAGAGACGGAACTGCTTCTGGCGGAGATGGTCAGACACGGCCGCTGAGAGGCGGAGCTGCTTCTGGCGGAGAGGTCAGACACGGCCGCTGAGAGGCGGAGCTGCTTCTGGCGGAGAGGTCAGGCACGGCCGCTGGGAGACGGAGCTGCTTCTGGCGGAGAGGTCAGACACGGCCGCTGAGAGGCGGAGCTGCTTCTGGCGGAGAGGTCAGGCACGGCCGCTGAGAGACGGAGCTGCTTCTGGCGGAGAGGTCAGACACGGCCGCTGAGAGACGGAGCTGCCTCTGGCGGAGAGGTCAGACACGGCCGCTGAGAGACGGAGCTGCTTCTGGCGGAGAGGTCAGGCACGGCCGCTGAGAGGCGGAGCTGCTTCTGGCGGAGAGGTCAGACACGGCCGCTGAGAGACGGAGCTGCTTCTGGCGGAGAGGTCAGACACGGCCGCTGAGAGGCGGAGCTGCTTCTGGCGGAGAGGTCAGACACGGCCGCTGAGAGACGGAGCTGCTTCTGGCGGAGAGGTCAGACACGGCCGCTGAGAGACGGAGCTGCCTCTGGCGGAGAGGTCAGACACGGCCGCTGAGAGACGGAGCTGCTTCTGGCGGAGAGGTCAGGCACGGCCGCTGAGAGGCGGAGCTGCTTCTGGCGGAGAGGTCAGACACGGCCGCTGAGAGGCGGAGCTGCTTCTGGCGGAGAGGTCAGACACGGCCGCTGAGAGGCGGAGCTGCTTCTGGCGGAGAGGTCAGACACGGCCGCTGAGAGACGGAGCTGCCTCTGGCGGAGAGGTCAGACACGGCCGCTGAGAGACGGAGCTGCTTCTGGCGGAGAGGTCAGGCACGGCCGCTGAGAGGCGGAGCTGCTTCTGGCGGAGAGGTCAGACACGGCCGCTGAGAGACGGAGCTGCTTCTCAGCGTAGTGTCTCTGCAGGTTCAAACAGGATGGTTTGTCTAATGAAATAACTTATGGGGTTGTCAGCAGTGGAAGCTTATCAAGAGATGATCTCATCTAGAAAAAATTGAGACCGACGCATAGTTTGATTTCGTAAGGATACAAGCACTCCACAATTTTACACATGCTTTCTGATACAATTCACCAGCTAGAAAAAACAAACACAATTCACGTCAATAGCAGGGACTAGTGGAAACTGGGTGACTGAAATGAGCCCAAATTATAAATCTGAAACTGCACCTGAAGCGCACCAGCACTGTTACCTGAAACTCCACCAGTTGAAGCCACAGCTGTTCGTCTTGGGGTCGTTCGGCCAGCTTCCTCTGGAACGCCACTGTCTCCCTGCGGAACTCGAACGCAATGTCTGCCTCCAGGTTGGCCAGCCGGTCCTCGGCGTCCACTACTGTCTCACCGCCTGCTACCGGCTCAGACAAGGGTACATACCCCGCACACTCGTCAAAAGTTTCGCCCGCGACGGGAATCGAACTCACGCTGGAGGTGGCCGGCGCCCGTCTCAAACGCTTCCTGATTTCCCTGCTGAAATAGCGCGCTGACACTAACGATTTCCGCGGCGGCGGACGGCCCAGAGCACGCTTTCTGAGTCTTTTGTATGCCGCCACGTAACGAAAGTACATCATGGGGGCGGAGCGATTGGCCATGTCAGCCTTGCGGTCCACAAACACAGCCGCTTCGGGTTTAAGACACGAATCTTCTAAGAACACGCCTCTGAGTGGTGCTTGGTTGGCGTTTAAATTAAGGGAAGCATCATTTGCACGTCCCTGTTTCGTCCTACTTTCCTTTTCTGCTCTCTCGCTGCGCCTCTTTGACTCCTTATTACGTCTTCCTTCCTTTTTCCTTTTCTTATCGCGACGACTGCTACTTTCTCGTTCTTTTCTTTTCTTATGCTTATGACGCCGAGTGCAGCTCTCCGAAGAGGAAGAACGTCTTCGATGCTTTTTCCGAGTAGAGAGTCCTCTCTGATCATCTGACAGACTCTTTTGGCGCTCGTTTACCTTGTGATCATGCTGTTCCGGTGATGCACTCTGAGAACCCTCCTCCGAGGGACTCTTCACAGACACCCGCATCAGGTGGCCAGGTTGACACCCTCTCTGTAGAAGTTTGAGAACCTTCCGGCTTCTCATAATCATCTTGTACGACTTCCACCTCATTGGTATCCTTTTTGCCAACAGAATGCTGTTCAGGCTTCACCAAATCGCTGTGAGTTTTATCGGAAGGAAAACTTGAATTCGTTAGCCATTTGGAGGTAGGCTGATGGTCAGTATCATTTTCGCTCACTGCAACACTAGGTATGGGTGCAGATGTGTATGCTGGAAACAAGCTCATTCTGGATTCAAGTCTGCAAAAAACGTCAAAAAATGTTAGCAAGAATGGAAAGTGGGCGATTTAAGATAAGCAACAGGCAGCCAGTTCTTCTTATGGTGATATGCTTTTCATTTCACCCAAAAATGAAACAAAATCAATTTCAGGTGAAATGTTATCATGAATAACACAGCAGCTGAAGGCTGTATGAGTTTGAATATAGATTAAGATATACAATATATAAAAGACCATATAAATATCCAGAGGCAGAAGCCAAAGAATATCAATATGGTTCAAATATAGGCAATATATATATATATATATATATATATATATATATATATATATATATATATATATATATATATATATATATATATATATATATATAAAACATCATCAAAAGAATATATATATATATATATATATATATATATATATACATACATATATATATATATATATATATATATATATATATATATATATATATATATATATATATATATATATATATATATATATATTTGATAGCACAGTTTAAGCCAAGGGTGTCCCCAAAACAGCTATTACCATTGAGACTATTTTGCAGGCAAATGGAGGTATGTAGAGCAGCACTAACTCAATAAAAGAACTTCCCAATAGATGCAAAACACTCTGAATAAGTAACAGCTCTGGGCGTAAGATGAAAATGGATGAATCAACTGGATGACAAAATGTCATGTCCAATGTCATTGTCACACCCAATGTCATTGACATTTGATAAGAGAGGACAGTTTCATGACACAATTTAGCACCCAGATTCCTTCCATTAAGATCCTGTCAAGTCTTTTCCAGTTTACTTTCTAAAACAAAGTATTGAAGTTACGTGCTCATAATGCCTCTTTCCAAAAGCAACACACTTAACAGCTTTAAACATGCTAGTCAAGAAATGGTGAAATTTGTAAGTATATACAGCAGGGTTCAAGTGATACTCAACAGAGCAAAGTGAGGATAGTGAACAAAATTCAAAATATGAATACCACCATCATCTGAGATTATTTCACAACAACCTTTCACAGTTTTCTGTCCTGCAATGCTGTCACATTCCTGTTCACAATATCAAATCATTTGTCAATTTGCTTTTATTGCCAAATAATACAAGTTTGGATGGCTACAGCAATATGATGTAATGAAACATTTCTGTTGAAAGCTCATCCGAGTAGGTCCTTGTTGTTACTGGAGTGGATCTTACTACTACTAGCTGTCTGCTGTGTGAGCCTTGTAATTGGAACTTACTGGACAAAAACCTCCCAAGGTAGCAGCCAAACGCTCAGCTCATTTTTCAATAATGCTTTACTTTTAAGTGTATTCTAAAATAGTCATATTAGGAAGCTAATAGTCTGCACATTGCTAAACAAATATGAATTTATGAACTTTAATACTTATGAGCATGATTTATACAATAACCCATTGATCCACCCTGATAATTATGTTTTCTTATATTTAGGGAAATACCTTCTACAGGTCATCAGACAATTGCATTTGTATTCTCAGATTTAGAAATAATATCAGCACCATTTTGATGATTTAGTTCTCTGTCACACTTGTTACAAACATACTTTAAGATTCCATATTTGTCTATAGCCTAATCTGAAGAAAGAGGCAGGCAGCCAAAAGGTTGTTGGGGTGGGGAAGCTAAGACCTGCCCCAAGTAGTGTTTTTTAAATGAGGCAGAAATGACCACTCTGACATCTCGCCCTCCATATTTGAAATGTGCTGCAGCAGAGATAATTCCTAATGCCGAGTCCGGGGCGTGGTGGATTGCTTGACTTAGTCTGCATTGATCACGGGGCAGTGTCTGTACCCTGAAAATCCATCTCCATATTTATTTGGTTTCGCTAATGTTTTTAACTGTGCTTCATTTGTCCCGCCACATATTCATCATCATCCTGATTTACTTCTCACGCACCCAGCCGGTAGACATCTGCCGGGCTCCGAGCCTGTGCCTGTCTGGGCGTAATTTAAAGCGCCGCAGTCGACAGTCACAGGATTGGGGCTCCGTGCTTCCCCTTATAATTTTTATTTGTCCTCAGTCAGCCGGGGCTTGTCTTAGGTCACTGTATGTATTATGTACCGCAGTAGTGCAAATATACTTGTATGGCTGTAAATTTGCTTCACCTGATAGAACACTTGACACCAAGATTTTTTTTACCCTCATATATTTCCCGTTGCCCAAAATTGAAATCGAAGGGTTGAAGAAACTGCCCAAAACAAGAGAATTTAGCGGTTACGCCGATGATGAGATCTCACCAAAACATATAATTGCGGAGTGGCAGATAGTTTCAGTACACCCTGAAAATTTACAAGGTCTAAAATAATGGGAAATTTTGATTGCAATACTTACTTCAGACCTTGCTTCAGACACGGTTGCCAGAAAAACCCCTAATAAAACGTTTATATTCAATATATATTTTAGGTGATAGAAAAGATGAGCAGGAAACGTCTTTTCTGCGCAAAATATGCATGCAGCTGTATTCCTTTGAGAAAAAGTGAAATCTCCTGATAAAATGCTCAAATTTCTTTGGTGAATTACCTATTATTGTTATTCATAATCAAATCGAAACCGGATACATCTACATATTGCTTTTAAGCTATGAATACGCTAAAAAATGGCCGCGAAAAAAACAAAAGCATTGCTGCCATATTACTGCCATATTGCTGCCAGTAGTGCCAAACAAGGAAAAATCCCTTCCCTCCATAAATTCCTTCCCTGTTCCGTCTGTCGTACCAATCAACGGGTGCCTTATCCCGGGACTGCGCAGGGATACCTTTACTTTTAGGGCAAGGGTTCCAAGTGTGGGTGGGCTTCGTACATAGGCGAATCCAGGATATCCGATCGGGGGAGGGTGGGTGGTACAACCTGCGGACGCAGAGGGGGGATTAAGTAAAGGTATCTTGGGTGGAATGGGCAATGGCCCCTAAAATGATGAAACTTTGTCCGCCAGTGGGTGGCATGCGGTCCGGGGAGGCGGCGCCACGTTTGGGAGGAAAAAAGAAACTTATCAGGGAGGTTCTAACCATAGGCAGATCCAGGGGGCAAGGGGGGCACGTGCCGTCCCCGATTGACCCTCGGCGCCCCCTGGAAGGTCGATGGCGCCCCCTGAAATGTCGCTTCCCACCCCCCAGGATGCGAAAGTCGGCGCCCACCGATAGGATTTGGCGTCCACCTGATAGCTTTTGCCGGTCATAAGTGGCGCCCCCTGGTCCGGATGGCGCCCCCCACGGTCCGGATGGCGCCCCCACGGTCCGGATGGCGCCCCCCGGGAAGGTGCCCCCCGATCGGCAATCCTGGATCCGCCTATGAGGTGCTAAATCCTATTGGGAAAGGCAGACACCGGTACTCTCATCCTGGGAGAATGGGATAGGAAGGGACATTCCATCGGGTACCATCAGTCCTTTAGGAGGGCAATGAAGGGCGATGGGGGAATTGCTCCACCCTTCGCCTTCTGGATCCAGGTATGGCTCTGGAAGGGGTAGATAGAGGGAGAAAACATTTTTTTCTAAAAAATCCTTCGATTTTTTAATAGCTATAATATGTGTTTTTACGGCTTCCGGCCACTCCGACCCGCCAAACCATCTGCCCAGACTCGTCATCTCGTCGACTCGTCATCTGGACTCGAACTTGGGATCCGAATCCTTGACTCATGTGGCTGAAAGTGAACAGGATCGGTTCCAGGGGTTCAATCTGGCCAGAGGCCGTTAACCCTCGCCCAGGCCATTTTTTAACATGTTAACTGGGGGTCATTTGCCCCCCAGTGCCCGGAAATTGGCCCCCAGTGAAATAGTCAGGATATGACTTAAACTTCAACAAAGGCAAACTCACCTAACAAAAATAAAACATAACATCACCCGATGATAATAATTTAGTTTTATACCTGGTGTCAAATTGGCCATTGCACAAAAATTGTGTTAGAAATTTGTGATCCGTGGCTTTCTCCTCCATCATGCGAAGACGAAACAAAGCACGTAGTTACGGGAAATCCTGGCAAAGCAGCCTCAGCATCAACTAATCACAGCGCTGGAGATGAACGATGGCCTACAACCAATCAAACATCATGTTCTATCCGACCGGAAGCCCACACCTCAGCCAGTATCGTGAGATTGTATGATGCTCTCATTTCACACGCGGTCAGTTGCAAGCGCTTAGAGCTCGTTCGTGAATTAGACGGGACACGGTGCAGTCAAAGTGCGTAAGACTGGTTGCTGGTGTGGCGGTAGGAAGTGCTCAGCCCTTTTATTTATTATTGTGGTGGTAGCATACATAAACGTCACCACCGGCAAAAAGTGAGGGGGCCAGCCAAACTTCAACCTGAAGCCGACAACAAACTTTCCACGTTAGTACCGAAAACAGTTGGAATTTGGGGTCCTCGTTGCCTTCCGCAGCGGCTGGTTATACAAATCTCCGGTTTTCTTCCATTTTGACTGAGATCAGGAAATTGCTGGTCAAGAAGTGGGCGGGGTGGGGGGGGAAAGGCCCTGCTTAACCCTTTTCCGATGCTTGTTGTAGCATATGTTAAATGTACCTATAGTGAGATTGCTGCATCAATTTGTTCTGCAAAGTCGATAAGTTGTTAGCTTGCCTTTCTCATCGATTCCTTGATGTTGAAAATCGGGAGAGATTATATATTCGGCCACAGCCCTTCTTTAGAATCATCAAACTGTCTCCCGAGAAACCTTTCAAACAAGGAAAGAGCTGGCGACGCTATATAACCCTGACAGTCGGTGCGTCGATAAGCCTAACCAATTTTTAACTGGTTGTTGTACTGCATTCCCTCGATGGTTTTGAAAACAACAGCCACACATGATAGTAGGTATGTACCTAAAGACTTATCTGGATTTAGCCTATAAAGCAATTGTGTTCGATACTTGAGGAATTTACTTACCTTGCCACGCTCAGAAAGAAAAATAAGAAAATAAACTTTTCATTTGGAATACCTACATTGCAGCAGCGTCAGGGCTGCCAGGTTAACCCGCGCGGGGCTGAGGTCTCCAGCCGAACGCGCGGGGCTGGGGGCGGGGTGTAAATTTTACCCCCCTGTCTATCTCCCGAACTAATGGTCGGATTTAGAAAATTCAAACGCCAATCGAAAGATCTCATCACGAACAGCTAAAAACATGTACTTAATTTAAAGTTTGAGGTCAAGGTCAAGGTCAAACTGAGGTCAAAGGTCAAAAGCGTGGTTTTTGAGGTTGCAATGCTACGGAGATCAGGCAATGGAAGCTATGAGCTTCATGCTTCATGGAAAGCCTTCACTTGAATGCAGCAAGGTGCTTTGAGACCGTTAGGCTGGTGGCATAACCGGGTCAGGTCAATATAAGGTCACTAAAGGTCACCATATTTTTGTATCCAAATGTGGTCATTCGATACATGTTTTTGAGCCATTTTGCATGCGGAATTCGACTATAATGCTCAGAGAAGCGTATCTGACAGACTTTGGGCTCAACTTGCACAGCCGGGGTCAAGGTCAGGTCACAAAGGTCAATTTTGGAAGTTCATATTTTTTTACAAATGACACATGACTTTGGACCTGTTTTGTCTCAGGAACACTATAAAAGTAGTGTAAAGCGTGTACGAGGTCATCCTGGGTCATCCTGGGTCACTATGATTCACTAAATAAAGACAGTATTGATCAGCCCTAAAAATCAGAGCGTGAGTCGCTGAGCTTTCGCAGCTCTCCAGGCTAAAGTTATAAAGCTAAGGACTCAAAATTTGTCATGCATATGCACTGTATGGTGTTTTACTAAATAAATTCCGGTTTTTTGAAAAATCTTGAAAATTTTAGAAATTTTGTAATTAAAAAAAAATATTTTTTTTTCCAAAAACAAAATTTTTAAAATCCAAGATAACAATTTTGAAGACCACAATAATGCCTATCGTTTGATGCAAAAAATTGGAAATCGGTTCAGAACTGTAGCTTCAGCAGCTCTTTAAACATTGCGCGATTTTGGAACAAAAATCGCGTGTAGTGACGTCACCTTTTTGCTTATTGCTCAAAAAGTTTTCAACCGATTTTATTTTTATTTGACAGAAATGTGTAAAATGTATGTAAAAAAGGTACTGAAAATTTGGTGGCGCTGCGCGCCGCCGTTTTTTAGATATCGCAAAAATTCGCGAGGGAGGTAAAGTTTACCCCCCAGCCCCGCGCGGGTTAACCATATTGTGGCCAAATCTCTCGAATTTGGCCTTTTTGTCGTGTTTCGTCCTTTCTTGGAATCGTACCTTTTTTCCTTTTTTCTAGCAGCTGGCACCTAAGCTATTTCTGGTTTGTCCCTTGTATACATATAGCCTATTTTGACCTCTTCCGCTCTGAATACGACATTCCGACACTGAAAAAGCAGCAGAGCAGAAAAAACTGGTATGGTGGTGGGAGGGAGGGACCGAACTTTTTTTAAACACAAGATCCACAAAAATGATGGCCACCGAAAACCGAACGCGAAAAATGCGATAATATAGGCGCCTTTTGGGTGAAAAGTTGATGGCAAAGTGAGGCTCCCTCTGAGGCTCATCATTTCCCCACTTACCAAAATCCTAGATTTACCATTGTTCAAGAGCAAACAAATGCATAATTGGAAAAGAGAGAAAATATTGAATCTTAGCGGGGATTGGTGCGGCCAAAATGATAATGATGCTAACAAATGTTCTGGTTATGTGGATAAAATAATTTGCTGGTCATGCGGGATTGTCTTCCTATAAGATGAGTTGTTTGCTAAAAAATATATTGCGTCAAGTCAATATCTAACTGTGCGGCAATTATTTTTAAACAGTGATACAAGTCGCTTTTGCTGTGGGCTTATGACTACCGATGGGGTTTTTTCGCCTCAAATCTGTCTTTTGTGGTATTTATTCGGCTATTTTAGTAAATATAAAATTTTGCCCCTCTTTGGCCCTTTTTCTGACTCGGTTTGACCTTTTCTGCCGAAAAAAACTCGGCAGCCCTAGGCAGCATCTATAACCTGGTATAAAATGGAATAACACAAACATCGAGAAACATTTTTCCAACACTAAAGCATCTAAGTTTTATTAAACACCCCTGAAAATGGGGTCTTGATCCCCTGAAGACACTATAATGGCCAGCACAAGAAATGCTCCCCCCACTGACTTTTCCTAAAAAAATGCCCTGCCCTAGCCCCGGTGGGGGGTGTTTGAACACCTCCTTCAGGTTTTTCCAGCGGCACGAAAACACATTATCCTTGATCTATCCCACAACTTCCCCAAAATTTTAAGTTTGGGTCATTTCAGGTAAGGTCACCAGTGTAGGTCAAGTGACCTCACTTCAAGAAATGTTTAAGGTGGCATAAGTAAGAAATGGGCGAATCTAGCAGATTGAAACTTATACCACATAATGGGCCCACCGAGTGCTACAAAACATATTCGGGGATTTTCCACATCGATGACCAAAGTTCAAGTACGGGCCATGACCTCTCCATGGAAAATAAATACAAAAACAGAAATTTGGCTGTATTTGTATAGATAAAGCTGATAATACTTTCATATTTTCCAAATCAAAGTATCCTGGGCTTGTTCTTGTTGCATTTATATATACTGTATACTCTATATATTATATATATATACTATATATACTGTATATAATATATATATACTGTATATACTATATATACTGTATATTCTTGTTTCAAGTTTTTATATGTGACCTCTGATAGGTCATCTGCAGCTACTTAAGCAGTTTTCAGACTTAGGTCAGTAACTTTGCATGAAATTATGGGAAAGCTTTTATTTGTATACCATTGCGTTTGGATTGCTATTGCGAGTTGATTGATATGCATATTGACTATGCTAGGTCAAAAAGTGATCATGACCTGACGTGAGGTCAGGTCATTTTTGCGTTTTGACCTAGTATGGTCATATTATACATCATTCGATTTGTCGTGACGAGAGGAAGCGAATGGTGCTTACAAAATGATTCTAACCCAACTCCGTCAGATGATAGGTGCGAAGGTGCTAGAAAGCCAAAAACTTTGCTCAAAATGCCAACTTCTTTGACCTGTCATGACCTCAATATTGACCTGAGCCAAAAAGTGACTGATGTAGTTTCTTCATGAATTGGTATGAGCTAACCTCCAGCTTTCGTGTTTTTTTTGCTATCCCGCATAGAGGCCGAGTTCGAGGGAAGGTGTTCAAACCCCCCCCTACCCTCCGGGGCGAAGGTGGGTCGGAGGCCCACTGAGGCGCGGGTTAAAACGAACAAGGCCTTCCTACTCTTTTACAATTGTATTTAATGCCAGATACAGGGCTATGGTCTTGGGGGCAGTATGACCCAAAATTACGAAAAATCTGATTTTCTTTTAGAAAATCGTGGTTCGAAGGAAATTCCTTTTTAACCCTTTCTGAATCCGGCCCAGATTATAATTTAGCCCTCTTGTTTTCACTTTGCGGATATGCTCTCGCTGGCTGCGCGGCTCCGCACTGGTGACCGCCCTGGCCTAGCTAAGGGCCCCGCGAATAAAATTCGGTTCCGCTGACCCTCACCGCGGGATGCGGGTTATGAATTTCAATTGTTAATATATGTATACACGTGCAAGACTCGCCACCGGAAAAACTGAGGGTTTCTCAGTCAAATTGCTGATAATAAGAAAATGTTCTTTTTGACACCCAAACAAGTTTTTTTACCTACCTCATTGTTGTCTTCTGCTCTGGTTTGTTGATTTTTTACCTTTTCTAAGTTTGGTAAAATCGGGTATTTTTGAGACTGTGAAAAGTGGTAGGACGGAGTAACAGGCCTCCCGATTCCCTGCACAAAATTCCGGTGCACTAATGAGCTGATTCTGACTAGTATTATTCTGAAACACTCTGTTTTCACAATTTACCTGCGTCAGTGCCTCCTCTCCAAAATCGGGTTAACACGCGCCGGTAAAGCCTCCCATCAAGCCCGATAGAATTATCTGAATATTGTGTGGCCCTTGCAGGACGAAATTTTAAAATAGACCAAACCTAAGGTCAGTTCAAGTTCAGCATGGGTCATGATGCATATCATTTGATGTACAATGATAAACCAAACACAATGAGGTCAAAATAAGCACCATATCCCCATTATCTACGAAGATATCAAAACTTAACCATTGCCTTTACTGGACGATGTTTCAACCTCCAAAGGTTTTTCAGATATGGTCCGGAAACGGTTGCAGTGCGTACCGCGGCACTTTACAGAGCTTACCGGAAACTCACCGGGCATCTTTTGAAAGAAATTAGGTCAGGGTCATTTCACGTCCCAGATCTGTGACGTCATTCTTCGGAAGCATGTAAGGCAGGTGAAAAATGTGATAGCACGATTGTATCCTTTCGTTAAGCACGGCTTGATGTGAGCACTGCTATTTTATCGGCTTTTTAGGTTTGTGCTGTGTTCTCTCAAACGTAGTTAGGATATAAGGGATGTTATGACCTCGAGTTGAAGTTTTACGACATTTGGTCCGGCTCTGTTTTAGCTGTCCGTTTCTATGACCTCTGTCCAGGAGGAGGAGGGGGGCTTTAAGGAGTGTAGCATCGTTCTACCTCCGAGGCTGAGTTAGTGGTGACCGAGTCGTAGACTGTCTCGGGTAGTCAGTGCTGGGTAGCTCGGTTGTTGCATCTGTGACTCCATACCCTGATGGAGTGAAGGTAGCGCTGGACACCCGATGGGGCGCGGGTTAATAAGCCATGGTGACGTCATAATTAGCTCCCGAGTTTTTGCGTAGTAAGACTCATGCTAAAACAGATTGGGGTCGCCATGGACGTTTTGCGGTTCCCACATTTCTTTTTCCCCACCTCTCTTCATCCCTACCGTTTCCTTTCATAGCTTCTTGTCACCTCATGCTCATTGCAATACTTGAAAGGCCACCTTTAGAGTGTGGAAGTGATTGAAATACATCAAAATGAACGTGCGGGAGGGAATGGGAGAAACGGCTGACTGGAGAGAGGAGAGACGGGAGCCAATTCAAAACCAAACGGCCCTCCAGGAAAGCATTAGTGAGGCAGTTAATCCACGAACAATTGGGAATATGTGCGTATCTCCACACTGATAATTAGGAAATTGGGCTAAAGCAATCGGTTGAATGCAGCATCATTAGGTGGAACGCTCCCCCTTGTGGTTGACATATTAGAGGGTCTGTCTCCCTCCCCCGCTCCCCTGATGGTCATGGTTAGCACGCCGTTCCTGGACGTGACGTAAACACGGTAATTACCCGGCTCCGCCCACTGGGGCTGTATGAACGCCCCTGGACTGGATGGCATGCGGGAGGGAAGGGGAGGCTACTCCATGGTCAGCAACAACGAAATCCCAGATATGACGACTCCCGACAATACCATTCTCAGATGGTGCAGCAGACAAATCCACTGATATGCTTAACTTTTAGAATCATGGAAGTTAGAACGGCGCTTCGAATATTTTTACAAACGTTTTATGGTTCATCCATACACTGAACGTCGAGCGTGGAATTTCAATCTGTCTAGTCCTGTACCCTATTTTTAAGCATTTGTCTAGAATTCCTAGTAAATATGTTCTGACAACTAGCTTAATTTTATAACTAAAAGTGTAACATTACAAGCGTGTGGTAATTTAATATCTTTTTATTTTAGCACGTGGCAGCTCCATTTGTGCTGAAAATACAAAGGGTAAATATATCAGTACATGTGCTCTGTAGAGTATTTCTATGCAACTAACAAACTATCTCAAGAATAGTCTTCCCAGGGGGTCAACGACTCCTGAGTCTCTCTGGCGATGACGTCACCTGGGGCAAACTGACTTTGTCGTCATGGTTACGCCGTATGCTTGGCCGACGCTCCCTAGAATTGAGATTTGACGGAAGGATCGGTTTTTTTGTAAACAATCTGAAATATCCATCCGAGAAAGAATGATCAGAAGGATGATTAGAATTAATATTTCTGGTGGGGCAGGCAGAAAATTGAGCTTCCACTCCGATAGTGGCAGTGCAATACCATGTTTGAAACCTCATGTTGTATGTTTCGTTTAAAGTCTGAGGGAGCCTCATGTGCAGAACATACACGCGCATCTTTCACATTTTTCTGGCACCCATCTTTTTATGGTGTTCCACCATGCACGTGCCAAGGCTCGTTCTTTGGGAAACAGAAACCGCTGAATATTTAGTATTTCTCTCCCTGTGCGGTTCTACCATTCTAAGACCACACAGTCTGGCATGGTTCTGAAAAACAAGAAATTCAAAGAAATCATATTTTAAGCTCCTCAGCACCATTCCCACTTTGATTCGTTTTGTTGTTTGGGACTTACTTTTACTGGATTAGGGGCCGTTCAAAAATTACGTCACGCTCCGAGGGGGAGGGTCGGCCGAAACGTGACTTGTGGTGACGTTGGGAAGGGGGAGTTGACCGAAGGTGAAGTGCTATTATACGGGGTGGACTTTTCCCGTCGGCATTTTTTGGGGGTTTGTTATTACTATTGAGTTGGGGTTTGGTAAATTATCCTGGTTCATTGAAGAAATTGGACGCACTGCATCTTTTATCGTGAAATCCCCTAATGTCTGAAATAAAAACTGATCACTACGCCGTAAAGTGAAAAATCATGACTTTCACCTTATCTTGAAGATGACCCGATGACCTAAGGTAAAACAAAATATTCATCAATCGCGAACTCGTGACGAGCAGCACGCTAGTTTTTACCGCGGAACTCTACATCAATAAGAGGCCAATCGCGAGGGGGAATCGCAACAGCCTCCCCCTGTATGTCTGAAGGTTGCAAAAATAGAGTAGGGGAAACCGGGGAAACACGGACACCGTGGGTAAGACGGATATCCCCTGTATGGGACGAAATGACGGCATCAAGACCGGGAAAGGCTTATGCAACACTTATTTTTGGTGCGCGTTGGTCGGAGGGCCACGTTGGGTCCGATAAGCTCGCTAAGTTTTTATATAATGTTCTTATAAGGGTGCAAAGAGACAATCTGTTTTCTTTTTCTCAAAATCAACTTCGTAAGGTCATTGCATGGATGTTTATATAGATGTTGTATCGGCATTACGTAAAGCAGCTCTCCAATGTATTGCATTTTGTTCACCGCAGTTGCTGACAGTGTAATCACGATGGTGTCCAATTAGATCCATACACGTATATTTGGAACATGGCACCTCATCGTACACTCCTACTTCCATGTAAAAACCGTATGCTCCCCGGCGCGGGGCCCCTAAGCTACGCCGGAGGCAGCTACTCGTGGTTACGAGTCACAAAATAAAACATGGAGGCAAATACATTGAAGACACATGCAGCAGCGGTAAAGAGCACATACGGAGACAAATACAGATCAGTTGGCTGAGGTCACGCAGGTCAGGGACACAACCCGGTAGGTCGAACGGACCCCAGCGGGCCACCGGGGCGACGCCGCCACGTACCGGCGGCCGAACGGCACCAATTCAGGTCGGCCGAAGAGCGGAGGCGCCGGCCGAGGTCGGGCAAGACGGGGACTCAGCCCGCCCGACCGACAGCCCACAGCGACCCACCGGGGCGGCATAGCCTCGCCCCAGCTGCCAAGCGCAGGGCCCCACTCGGCGCGCGCTTCATGGTTAGGCGGCGCGCTTCGCTCCACGGGACCGAGCACAACGGTTTCACCGCCCCGCGGGTAACAGGAGCAGCGCCGCCCCTCGTGATGTCCAGAGTCGGCCCCGTAGCGACGAGGCCGTCCGCCACCAGCGACCAGCCACCCCAGGTCACACGGTGAGCCAGCAGTGAAGAAGTCGTCCGCGGGCAACGGTGACCACAGTAGAGTCCGGCGGCGCGCTCAGCTCCCCGGGACCGAGCACAACGGTTCCACCGCCCCAGGGTAGCAGGAGCAGCGCCGCCCCCCGTGAAGTCAGCTCCCGCACGGGCGAAGCCGCCCGCCGCCAACGACCAGTCGCGCACCCGCTCACCCGGCGAACCAGAGGCGAGGATGTCGCCCACCGGCAAGGCGACCACGGAGGGCTGGCGGCGCGCTCTACTCTCCGGGACCGAGCACCACGGTTTCACCGCCCCGGGGTAGCAAAAGCACGCCGCCATGGATGCCGCAGACCGGAGAATGCGCCGCAACCCGCCCGGCGCACACCCCCACCACGGGCCAGCGGTGCACCCTCGGCGCCACTCTCAATCAGCCGTCGCCAGGTCCTGAAATAGTGTTTTTATTTGTTAGAATTCATGTCTAAGTCTGTTTAGAAAGTGGAGAGACACAGACACCGGTCGTGAAGCTCGCTGGGCGGCTCGCTGGGCAGCGGTCGGAGGTACCGAGTGTGATATAATATCATGCCAAGTGTTCTGAATGATAGTTGAAAGTGTACAAAGTGTTCTGTAATTAGTGGGCGGCGCCGCGATATAAGCCTTGGGCTTTTGCGCCGTATCACACCTGTATACTGTGCATTTCATATTATGTCGGAAAATAAAGTTGATGTTATGTTATGTTATGTTATGTTACCTTAAAAAATACTATTAGAGTAGTACCATATTGCGATTATAACAAGCTCCAATGCACACATTAAAGCCGCCTATTCTTCTTGCAGTGGGCGTGCGTTGCTCTCGCTCAATAACACGATTCTTAAACAGCTGATGGTATTTTGACCCCCGTCATAAATTGCCAGAAAAGGTCCAATTCCATTGTCAGAAAGTCCGAAAATGCTGAACTCATCAGCTGGAAAATTGTTCCAGTCATTTACTACCCTCACTTCAAATGCGCTTATTCATGCCCTTGATGATGTAGATGATTTGGCGAGATTCCATTGGTATCCACGGGGATGCCTTCTGGTGTCCAATACGAGGATGTTATTAGCTCTTATGTCCATAAAGTCATGCAGCAGCTCATAGACACGAATAATGTCCCCGCGTCATATTCGATAGTAGAGTGGTGGGATTTTCGATTTCTTCACTCTTGAACAGTATGGTGACTCTCTGAGTTCTGGAATGAGCTTTGTTACCCTGTTCTGTACCTTTTATACCCACTTCCGATCTTCACGAGAGAAAGGCCTCTTTCATTATATTCCCATACTCCAGATGAGGGCGAAGTAAAGTTTGTAACATTTGTAACAAATATAAACAAATAAACGATTGATAGATCCATTACCGATCACCGTTCTTCTTATACTGCCTTTCTTGCATAAAGTGATTGATTTGATACCTTTTAAATGTATTGTTTGCGTTTAATATGTCGCGATAAAAATGATGCCATATTTGCTGCCACGTGATGACGTCGACTGGGGCACCTAAAATTCTCTAATTGACTAACCTTATAAAGTAAAGGAATCTTGAGTCTTCCTCTCCTATGGTGAAACAATTCTGCCAATATATAAAACGACACATTTGCTGCATTAACTACGCTATATTAATGTTTTCATTCTTCTGATCTTCATATGAGTGTGTTTATGTGATATAAGAAGGTATTTTTACTACATTTAACACGTGGGTGGAATCGTGCCATTTTGTTTTCGCTACAGTTCTGAGCTCGAACCACCCCATTGCAGTTCTGCATTCCACAGAGTGTTGATCATGACGTGGGCATGTTTTTGATATTCACTAATCGATGCGCCGTTACATTCTCTGGAATGTGGCCAAATATCGTTTTTTGGCTCTACGAGCTGTTCTTACGCCACCTCGGAAACAGGTGAGGAAGCCTCGAGGCCCCCTCCAGTACGCGTGTTAAGCAAATGAATTGACCTAACCCGACCCCTAACGACCTGGTCAGGTGTGCAGGCTTCGCATGCAGAAGGGCATACACAGCCTCTTCTCAGACTAATCGTCTAATCGGGCTAAAAATAAATACATACTGCCATTCGGAGCCCCTGAGTGAAATGAGTTTGTGAGCTGCTTACCATTTGCTACCCTCGTTAAAATTTATGTCCCCAGAAGTCACAAAAGGACACGTTGAATACTCGCATGATAATATGGGTTTCTTTCATATATTCAGACGGCAGGAAGATCAAGACAGTAGTTTGTATTAGTGTACCCCTCTCATCATAGCATGTCGAATCATGTGCAATATCAGTATGGATTATGCATGGGTGACCTTGACCAAGGGTGATTCTGGGTGAGGTTAAGAAAACCTATGAGCTTATAATGAAGATAATGTGCATAAAGCCGAGCAATACGACATGAGAAGCACCTGATAGGCGTCCCCCGCACCTCGTGGGCGGCCGGCGGGCCGCGGCGAGCCGCGGAGGATCCGGTTGGCGGGCGGGCGGACGTCTCCGGGCGGCGGACGGCCCGGTACAATTTACACTGTGGACAATATTGCGCACACTTGCACACTTAGCTCTTTTCAGGCCATGACGGAGAATTATTTGACGTATGTTTCCACAAAAAAGCTTATTGGCAGAAACGTAACTTTTTTGTTTGTCTATTCAAAGTTAGCAAATAGGTTTGTAAGATGGATTTGGGAAAGGGGTAATTAAAACGGAGATTAGGTATATACCTTTATAAAAATTCAAATATACACATAACGCTAATCATCTTAAAGCTGACATTATGAAGAACATTTTTATATCTAATTAGTTTCTAGCCTGACTCGGTTATGACGTTTATTATTCACAGTTAAAAACTCGGATCTAGCAGACGCATCGAGTGCCTTACTTCTGGATTTTATCATCGCCTTACTTTGATGAGTACCAAGTGCATCTTTCAACCAAATTAGCTTGATAATAGTGGTCATTCAGAACACTCTGAACAATTTTCTTCACATCGGCAGCCATACAACCCCTAAATTCCAAAATCCGAAAAATAGCCCCGTGGCCACCCACGACAGCGTTTCCGACCACAGTGCAGTGGTATAGTAATATTCCCTCAAAACACATGTATTTTTGCATTACACCGGTGTTAAAGGGATCAGTAGCAGATCCAAAGGGGGCAAAAAGGCATTTGCCCCCAAACAGAAAAGCTCGGGGCAAAACTATGTTTTTGCCTCCCCCAAAGTGATCGACCTCCTTTTTCCCCCGACTGCTTTTTTAGTTTATGAGTAAGATTTTGGTACTTCAACGCTCAACTTCAAACAGAACCTGTTAAGTTCAGTGTAAATATTGGACCATGGACCGAAAAGGGATCCGGAGCCCATATTTTTCATCCAATGACTTTTTTGCTTTTCGCCTTGAGTACTCAAAGTTATACCGGGAAGTGATATTGTAGCGCAGCTTTCACGGCGTGACGGTTTTTTTTGCTTTTCTACTTTCGACTTTGGTTTGCCCCTCCCAAACCGACCGGCTAGTTTTGCCACTGAAAGGGATTGTGGAATAATGCCGGAAAGAGGATTTGATTTTGGCACCGTAAAAAGAATCTTAAAAATGACGTACTTTTTTGTAGTTTATATTTTCACAACCCACGGATTAGGGTTTTATCATTCCTGTTTCATGGCATTTTACGCTGCTCAATCTAGAAATACCGGGTGTAAAATATTCACGGAAAGAAAAGTGGATTTTGGCACCGTAGAAAGGAATCCGATTTCTGACGTACTTTTTCAGTGTAGGTAGTCATATTGAAATTAGCTCCAACTTCAAACACATGCCTGTTTCCTGAAATCCTAGCAGAGGAACATCCGGTCTGTTGGTGGGCCATATCAGTGGAGCAACCTCAGCTGAGTTCGCTTAACTCCCAACAGGCTCCGGCGGAGCGTCTGAATAAGTTGATCTGATCCCCAAAATTCATTCCAACAGGGTGAGAGTGTGCGACGCCGTATGACCCCGGCATTTGGTGCGTCGTTAAACCCCAACAATTATTATTATGCTTAGAGTAATTCTAAAGGCACCTTTGCTAGTATCGTAACGTCTTGTTTACCTAAGTTTACATACATAAGACTATCATTGCTTAATCATCACGTTCCCCGAAGGAGCTCCTGATATTTTTTGCCTCTGTCTCTAACCCTGTAGTGCGAGGTTCTTTCTGAATGTTTTTTTAGCCATTACTGACGTCATGTTCTATGTGAAATACGAAAGCAAGAACAACAGCGGAATTTTCGACTGAACACCTATTTGTAGGCTCTTGTAAATACCCAAAATAAACGTGTATGCCTTCAATTGAAGTTAAAGTAGAAAACTATAATGTATGCAAACGGGGCGTGTCAAGATTTCGCTCAAGGGGGAGGGGGTGGTGCCCCGAAAATGGGCCCCTGCGACAGCGTCAAAAGGGCCCTGATTGTTAGATAGTAGAGTGCTGAAGAGGGCTTAAGAGGGCCCTGTCTGGTACGCAATTTCAAATTTGGCCATAGCGCATAGTGCGGGTGAGCAGCGCTTCGCGCAGCCCGTGTACTCAGGTGGACCTTCGGACCTTCAGCGGGGACGGCTGTCCCTGCTGCCCCCCTTGGCTACTCCCTTGTATGCAAAAACGTGCACTTACAGTAATTTTGAAATTCACAGATACTTTCACCCCGCAGACCATCTAATAATTACAAAATTACAGCATCCTAAAGAAGGGTTCTGTTTAGTGCTTCGTCCGTCAAAATTGTTCAGTGTTTACGGCACTGCCCCTGCTAAATACCACTTGTTATCAATTCAAAACGCGGCGATCGTCATCCGTAACTAGAGCAAACCTATTGCTCTAATCGTTCCGTAAACATATAATCATTTTTGGCCTTCAATGCCGTTCCTGTCCTGCCGCCACTACCCCCCCCCACCCCGCGATGCCTTTCACACCCCGCGGGGTTGTCTCCAACCGTCTTCACCCGGCTATAGGCGTGCCCAGGACCCAAAAGGGTGGGTAATTTGATATGGTCAAATTTAATTTCTATAAATCGAGGGAGATCGGGCTGGAGATAAACGCTCGCGTTAGATAACTTTTGAATTTGAAAACAAGTTAAAATTATCAGTCGCCTATTAGCTTCGGCCGAGGTGTGCGATCCGGACGGGAAATGACAGCCGTCGTCTAAACAATTGGTCAGCCACTTGTTTGCCCACCAGCGGGTGTTTTGCTGGCGTCCTCTCCCGTCCGCTGTCAGGTTTGGAAACAGCACTAAACAGCACCTGTCCCTGTTTTGGTTCATGGCAAGCCGTTTAATTGGAACAAACAACCTCTTTACGCAGATTGAATAACTTTCACTGTTCCACTTTCACTTTTTCTGATGTGTTTTTGGCCCAGGCTGTTGGACAGACGTTTGTCGGGGGATCTGGAAAAGAGGTACAATTAATAACCGGGTCAGTCTGTTTTGTGTATCATTCGCTCAAAATTATAGCACTTGCCGGATGTTTTTCGCCGCACTTTCTAAACGACAAGCAAAACGATTTGTGGTCTTTTAACGGGCATGTATCTGTACATCTTTGGTGTGAGCGTGCTTCTGTCCCATGGCGAATGTTATTGAAACAATATCGTTCTTCGGAAAACGAAAGCATGTTGTGTTTCCAGGAATAAATCCTGCAAAAAAGAAGGAATTGTATAAATCACTGAACGGCGCTAACACAAAGCACTCTTGTGGTTCATAATGGCCCTCAAAGAATCTGCTCAGGAAGCTTTAATTCCTGGTAAATTCTGAACAAGAGATTGTAAAAAAAACTATTATAATTGATGATTTCAAACGCTATGGACACTGGGCTGCCTGGTTTTGTGAAAGAAATTTATAATTACTAGATACAGGAGTCTTTGTCGTCAGATGTGTTTTCGTTCGCAAATTGGCATGTTTGAAAATCACATGCAAGTATCCTATTTTTTAAGGGCACCAATTATTTTTACCTATCTTCCATAATTCTTCAGTTTTTCAACGAAATAAACTTGTCTTTTTCCTTTTACTACATTCGCAACAGGAAATACTATACCAGTTAATGATTAAACTATTGACCAGACAAAAATAAAGTTTGTCACATGGGGAGGGGGAGGGGAAACTGAAAACAGGAGTTCCAACGCGAATAAGGAGACTCTTTAAGGTTTCAGGGAGGAATCAGAGGCGAGGTGGATACCCGTGTCGTTTCCCTTGGCCATTTTCTTTGTAACTGAGATCTGCAGTAATATTGTAAATGCAACACAATAAGGTATGGTTCAGACACTTTTCGAAACTCCCACGGACACACTAATTGATCCAGGAGCATGAGAGAGTAAGATGGGGTTCCGTATCATCTTGGCAATATACTGGCGAGAAGAGAAAGCGAAAGCTTTCGGGGATTGAGGAGTAGAGGAACAAACGTTATACCATGTCAAACATCCGAACCTGCCCCACTAGTGGGATAGGTTCGGTCAGAGGAGGGATAGGTTTGGCTAGAGCCCTAGTGACAAAACGTTTATATTTCCTATCGTGAGGAATTCAAATATTTCCACGCCGATGAAGAACTGGTCTGTCATGTATTCATAACCAAAGTTTCAGGCCCACAGCTTCACAGGTATTGGTGCGACATTACCGAGTCACCCTAAAACACCCCAAAACCTAACACACACGCTTCACAAGTATGGTCAGGGCCATTGGCGGACACAGGGGGGGGCATTCCGGCCATGGCCCCCGAAGCGCTGGAGGGGGACCAAACTATCTTTTGGCCCCCAAACGCCGGATAAATTTTTGAAAAAAGGTGTTTACACTAGGTCTGTAGAGCAAAAAATCGTCGCTCCCATCGCCCCCCCCGGAGAACGATCATTTACTTGGAGAGGTAGCTTATACTAGGTCTATCGAGCACTGAAAAAGGTGTTTACACTAGGTCTGTCCATATTTTTTTCGCTTCCCTCCCCCCCCGGCCCCAGGAGGAGAGGCAGACATAAGTTTGGCCCCCCAAAACTCGGGTCTGCGTCCGCCCCTGGTCAGGGCATCGCTAAATGAATATCCATGAAGCCTAAATCGGGGAATAAAAATTGTTTGGTAAGTGGCCCACTGGGTTAGAAAATGGCTTTAGCCGTTCAACTCACTGGAAGTGTCTCATTTTGACCTGAATCATCTCCCTGGCATACACCAAGGTCACTAAAATTATTATCATGAAAAATTTATAAAAAATCCTAAAATCTAGCTTAAAGCTAGGCCTTCCAGTGTGTGAACCTAACCCATTTTTTTGCCCGAGCCATCCCTATACCACAGTTTTGGGGAGGGGATGCTTCAACCGCGGGTCATTATGTGCGATAAGTTTCAATCCGATAGATTCACCCACTTCTCACTTATGCCACCTTAAACATTTTTGGAGGTGAGTTCAATTGACCTGCACTGGTGACCTGGCCTGAGATGAACCAACCTTAAAATGTTGAGAAGAGTAGCAGAATTGATCTTGGATAAGGTGTACCAAATACGGCGGCACAACACGCGGCCGTCTTCTGATGCTGCCGGAAAATCCCAACCAGGGGGTGTTCGAACACCTCTCCCCACCAGGGCGAGGGTTAAGCGCTGCAAAGGGCCCCCGCAGAGGAGCCCCCAGTGATGTCTGATGGGCATTCCGTTAGAACCTGAAGACAAATAAAATTTTGGTCCAGGGGGCCAAAATATTTGGTATCGGGGGTCCCAAAGAGTGTGTATTGGGGGCTCTAAAAGTGGTTGTGTCTGGAGGCCCCTAAGAATTAGTAAAAGGTGCTTCCAAAGTAGATATGATTTTGTGGCCCCTAAGAGTTGGTCTGGGGAGCCAAAAGACATTGCCTCGGGGCCCCAAAAGCTTGTACTGCGATTCCCAGTCTTCGTCTCAGGGGCAGTGGCGGCGAATAAAGGGGGGGGGGCAGGGGGCAGCTGCCCACCCAAAATTATCAGAAGGGGCCCCTGAAAAAAACGGAATTTTAGCTTGGTTCTTTTCTGAATGTTCATAAGGGACCTGACTTGGCCCTCAACAGTTTCTCAGTTCTTAGGGGGCCTTTTGCTGCCGAGGGGCCCCATCGTCAAGGGGGTCCCCTGGAAAAATTATTGCCCCCCATCCGAAAATAGCATCCACTGCCAGTTCTCAGGAGCCCCAGAGTTGGCCTTGTGGGTCCGCAGAAATGGCCTTGGCGCTCCCGAAAACTTCAAACTTTGCAAGCACGTTAGAAATAGATGCCGCATAAATGATTCAATCTGCGAATATTTCATTTTCCATGAATTAAAGTTGCAGGCCTTCCCGAGCGGCACATCTGCCCGCCTTTTGAGGACATTCTATATTCGCCCCTGAACCAAGCAAATTTGTCAGTTTGCAAAGATTCACGCCCATTAAGTAAAACATCACAGGGGCCCCGGTCCTAGAGGGGTCACCAAAGGCAGGCCCCGAAGCTAGCACCAGCCTCCCTCCCTCTTTGAGACAGTTCTGGATACGCCCCTGAATATTGATTTTACGATAAATGAGATGGAGTATTAATTGAATATATCCTGAAAAGACAATTGGTACGGCTTTTGAATGATATATGCTATGGCATATATCATTATGCTCTAGCAAATAACAATATCATTATGCTATAGCATATATCATTCAAAAATATCCTACATAAACTATGCAGCATAGTGTATATTTACATAACATATATCATACATAAGCTAGCGCTAGTTTTCTGCCATGTGTTTTGTTTAAGTAATGCAGGGGGCCAAAGTCAAAGCACGCGGTGTTCCCCCAATTTTCCCTACGATCGTACTAGTGACCGGTCACAGCGAAGGGTTCAAATTTAGGGGTGGGGTGGAGTGGGGACCATAATGAACTTTTCGTCCCATCTATTTCTAGTCAACGCCATAAAGCTAGCGTTAAAATTAATCATTTAAGTGGGGCACGGTGCCCCGATGCCCATGCCAGGGATGCTTATTTAGGATACAAAAAACAAATTACCAATGATTGATAAAAATAGATGATCATGAGATTTTGATTCACAGCCCAGGATATGTTGTACCTGCTCAAAACAAGTTTTATATCCAAAACCCGTACAATAGAGCAGCCTAAAACCAACAGCAATTTGTCTCATCGGACCCTGGTTGCTGATACATGATACTTGCTGGGGTTTAGCGACGCACCAACTGCCAAAGTTTCACGCCGCCGTCGACTTCACTCTGCTTAGATGGCTGTTGGAGTTTGAGAAGTGTCGTTTCCAGGTTCTACTTATTCAGAGAATCCGTCGGGCCTTGAACCCGGGACCTGTGACTCAAGAGGTGGGTACACCCTACCACTGATTGACATAACCCGTTCTGTCCGTGCCGCAGTACTGTATAAGTGTGTACGGCAGCTGCACAGTGCAGCGTGCGCATCGAGTGCAGAAAGTTATCAATTTCGGTGCTCGTGTGGTTACCGGCCGTAGAAAGCTCCATCACATCAGCGACGCAGTACGCGATCTGGGGTGGCTGCCTGCACCTGAGCCTGGAACCTACCACTCCCTGTGTCTGCTGAAACGAGTGATGGTAACGGGCGAGCCGGCTGGTCTAATACGTGAGTTCGTAACCAGGCGAGAATTTAGAGCCCGTGCGACTTGCCAAGATGGAAACCTGTGCCTCCCGCGCATACCTACAACTGAGAATGGGAGGAGATTGTATAATGCTGCAGCAATTTTCAATAGTTTGCCGCCGGTGGTTCGGGGCAGCGGAGGGATGTAGGAAACTGACATCGGCCCGATTTATAGCTTCTCATATTTTTTGTTATAAGTGGATGCATGTGTCCCGGAGTGAATTTGTATGTTGTCTCCTACCGACCTGGGCTCACTAATGACCATAGGAATGGATGAGTTCCGTGACGTTGAAATAAATACATAAATAAAAAACCCCGCCGGCTTCTGAGTTTTATCATTTTTAACGCAACTTAGTATGAAACTAACCATGTAGATATGAATTGAATGTTTAATAGTATGCTGCACATATATACACCCAAAAACTGATGCTGATTGGAAAAATATATTTGTTGAACACTCACATGACAGCGTTAATCTAGCAAAAACGTACAACCCCTCCAACATACTATTATTCGGTGATTTCAACTCAGGCAATAATTACATAAAGGGAATGTGGCACCTTGGTCAAATCCTGGAAATTAGTGTAATTAGGCGTAATTTTAGACGAACATATTGAAACCACTTACGATTTCTCTGAAAAATGTACATCAAGCTCTAGATATTGATTTTTAAAATACTCCTCTAGAAAAAGAAATAGATATCTGCCTGTAGATGATGTCATGATCTGGCAACCACTACCATACTCGAAAGGTTTCAAGAGCTTCGATTGGGTGATGCTCATCGTGACGTCAGCACATGTCGTCACACCAACAGCTATGAAAACTGTGGCCCACTGCTGAGGGTACATACATGAGGGGTACATTGCAGGTAGGTTTTAGCTGCTTTCCACAGAAATCTCGAGTTCCAAGACAAATGATATATTGAGTTCCGGGTTTTCAGACTTGCTTTATAACTTGGCTATCTCAGTTAAAATCACGTTATGAAGGTGCCACATTTCTTTTAAGTGACCCATCAGTCATTTGGAAAGCTCATTTGGAAAGCTCATTTGGAAACTTTTAAAACTGGAGGCAATTCTCTTGAATTTTCTCAATTAATTGTCCAACCAACTAGAATGTAAGAAAATGTCCAAAATATTCGCGATCTTATCTTTGTATTAAACGAGAAGCTTGTCTTGGACAGTGGAGTAATGTAACCTTTTCAAATCTCGACCATTACCCAGTTTAGGCAACGATAAATTTAACTTTTATTTCCAGCTTTGAAACTCGTAAAACGATTTGGAATTACCACAGGGCAGACGTAAATAAACTGACTAGCATTCTTATGATGACAGATTGGCGCCCCGTCGTTGACAATGACATAGACACAGCAGCTAATCTATTTACCCAAACACTTTTAGAAGCCGCCAAAACAACCAACCCGACCAAAAATATCAATTTACATTCAAGCGATGAGCCATAGATAAATAACCATCTACAAGTAATGATGAGAAAACGCGATAGATTTTTCAAACAGGCAAAAAGAGTAAGAAACATGTACAAAGAAAACAATCATCCCAATTTCAAACACGCTTGGGACAGGTGGAGGTTCATTAGGAACCAATTGACCAAAGAGACACGATTAATTAAAACTAATTATTATTCATCTAAAGCTGCCCTCCTCCTGCAATATAAACATGACCCCTACAAACATCACTCGAGACTAAGAGAAATGACCGGCCGAATCAGAGACACAAACATTCCTTCCCTTACAACGACCGATCAAACAGTTACAAACGACAATTTAGACAAGGCGATTCTTTTAAACACTTTTTCGCATCTCAGTCCGAATCAAAATATGGAAGAACCTGATATGATAGAAACTGAGCCAGCGCGTCCAACCATCCCAGAACTTAGCCCCTTTGAATTTACAGAACGGGAGGTTCTGAATGAACTCAACCGATTGAAGCCCCACAAATCAACAGGTCCGGTTAAATAACCAACAAAATATTTAAAAATAATTGCTAGCTAACATGAGACCGATATTCAAAAACAAAGTCACACTTCAGACATAACATGCGGCAGACCCATTAGCCTGCTGTGCCTGTTGTCTAAGGTATTTGAAAAGCTTGTGTTTCGTAGAATTTATAGCCATATCACTGACAACGAATTACTGACCTAACGACAAAGTGGGTACAAACCGGAACAAGGGACTCAATTACAGCTCTTCTATCTATTCCACAAACTATATGATTCTCTAGACAAGAGACAAGACTTCACAGCAATCTACCTCAACATTCTCGCTATTTCGACAGAATTTGGCATAACCTCCTGAGTCCCCACGTAGAGGTATCTACACGCAGGTTTGAATAGCTCTACCACCCAGATGTTGTAGCCTTTATAGCCCTTATGTATAGAAAGCTTGACATTCTAGCTTTCTTCTGGTGTCAAAATTATAAGCTAAACCCAAGGGCAAGCGAGTCCAAAATCCCTTTGTTCGACGATGGGCGCGGGCACCGGACGGTTTCGTGGTTGCTCCGAGGAAGGTATGTAGTTTAAAAATGTTACTGATATAATCTAGTTTTGATAAGTATATGAACACAAAGCTTAAATTATTGGAGATATCTCAGTTTTATTCGGTGTTTTTAGCATTTTTTGTTGCCGAACAATCTCCCTCGAAAATGTAATGTATAGAATTCTATAGGCCAGGACTCAATGACGACAAAAGTGACATTATACTTAACCATTTGGAGGACATCCCAGGTATATCATACTCCTTTGTGCTACTGAAGCGAGGGGCAGATCCGAGAAAGGGGGATGGGGTAATAGCCCCCCTTGGGCCTACCTTAAGCACTGAAAAAACGCCTCCCGCTGGAGCCGCCGGGCCCCCGCGGGAGGGGGAGCGGTAGCTGCAGCTATACTTCGGTCCCGCAAGTTGTCTTCCAAATACCACGCGAATGTAGGTCTAGGGGGGCCCCTCATTATGTAACCGGGGGCCCCCGAAATTAATCTCGGTGGCCCCCAGAGTTGTTCTCAGGGCCCCTACCTCTGAGGTCCCACGAACCCCGAGACCGGGCCCCTAACAATTGTCTCAGGACCCACTGCTATCCAAGCCAAGCCCCCTGTCCTCGGAAGTTTTAGGTCCCCGGTATTCCACCCGGGCCCCCTGTGACTGCAACCGGACCCCCTGCGGTTCACCCGGGCCTCCTTTGGCCATCTGGGCACCCTGGCATTCTTCTGGGTCTTTTTTACTTTTTAAGAACTTTTAAGTTTAAGAAATGCAAATTTGAATTCGGACTAACATAATTGACCGACTGGATTACATCATACCTCACAGACTGAAGACAACGCACCTTTGTTCATATTGCATCTCTTCAACTCTCCCTCTAAGTGCTGGCTGTCCTCAAGGCTCTGTTCTTGGTCCCCTTCTGAAACTCCTATCTTAACTCTCTTTGTGAACACGACAAACAACGAAGTTCTTTGTTTTGCTGACGACACATAAATTTATGCCCAACACACGACGGACACAATTTCCTCCGTCCAAAATTCCATCCACAAGGACCTCGACAGAATCTTTTCATATAGGAAAAAGTGGCTTATAACATTTAATGCTACAAAAACTATTCAACAAAAACCATCCAATCAGGACACCTCAACGCTAACGTTTGTGTAATACAACTTCCATTGTCTTCTGTTTTGCCTTGCAGATTATAGAAACTGATCAGATTTCGCAAAAAATCATCTGGAAAGTATACAATATTTTTCTGCGACCGTTCTGGCTTAATAAAAAGCTTCGGTTCAGGCATGAGTGCCTAGACGTATTCTCCTCTTACAAACATAAGGCATAAAACGTCACCTCAGGCAGCTGCTGACCACGCGTTTCAGTCACGACAAAACATGTAAATGCCCACGTAAAAATGCAAAGCTAAAGCCAAATCAGGGGTCAACATTTGCATTTCATATTAGCTGTCGAGATGTTATTATCAATTCCATGTTTTTCTTTGGTATCAAATAAAAAAACACGATCGATTGAGAGATTTTTCGCTTGTTCGGTGTTCATCAAAACAGTAATTCTAGCCCAGCATTACCGTTGTTAAAACATCATGGTAGCCAACCGCTTTAAAGGGACCTCCAGATTCAGAGGTAGCCAATCAGGTACCAATCCAGTAACTGCGCGCCTATAAAACGCGGAGTGAAAGTGCTGTTTCAGACAAAAAGGGGTCAGACGGGCGCGGGTCTAGACGCCGCTCGCATATTATCATTTCTTTTTCTCGGAAGAGAAGAGAACTGACGTCATCCTGCCGGTACGAGTGAAGAGCAAAGCACCGGTTCTTTACCGAGGGAAGAGGTGAGTGCGTTGCAAAATTTCATTATTTAGTAGCACAATATAATATCGGGTAAACACAGCTAGAACTTAATTCGCATAGTAATTCAACTGGAATTCGTGCAAACCCCCATTCGGTCAATGGTAACACTATTTTCTAGACTGAAACTCAAATGCACAGAATGTCATAGTATTAAAAATTTTACATGGAGTTCTGAACTTAATGGATGTCTGCCGTTTTCAGGAAATATGAAGACACTTCTGATTTTAGCCGGACTCATCGTAGTGACGTTTTCTACACCATACCACCAGAGGCACTACCGGCATGACGATATTTCCGACAAAGACGAAGACCACTTCAATGTAGAGGACAATAATGCTACCTTAACGGACTGGGACTCAATCGTGTCTGAAGACATGATGGACGATGCAGCTGAGGATGCTGATGATGACGTAGAAGGCGATGACAACGAAGACGATGAAGAGATGGCTGTCAGTGATGACAAAGAAATCGAAGACGAGACAGAAGATGGTGAAATGTCTTCTGGAGACACGGAAGACATCCCAGCAGCAGATGCAGCTTCTGATGAGGACCTATTCGCTGCAGAAGAGGACACTGTGGTCGAGGCACCGGAAACTACTGATGAAACTTCTCAAATGGAGGAGGTCGTCACAAGTTCCAACGACGGCGGTGTGGGTGGAGATATTACCGTGGCTGTGTCCAAGTCTGAGGTAGATGGAGCTGTCACCAAGTCCTTCACAACTTCAGTAAAGGTCAGTAGTGTAGACGATCCGTGACTAAGGTAGTGCCCCTTGTTTATTAATAGTTATTTTATTTTATTTTGTTACGTCACAGGGCATGGTCACTTAAACACCTTCTTGACCCATAATTATTTGGTTTCTTTGAAATATTGGTTCCAAAGCTGTTGTTCATTGCATCATAACTAAGCATATAAAGCTGTGCTGCATACATTGTTGGGCGTAATAACATGTTTTTGCGCATCTGCATTCAATTAAAATGGTTGTTACTATGTGAAACTATCAACATCTTTCAACCCATAAGATCCGTACGTTTTTTATCGCATTTGCATGCTAAGCGGGATATATAATGTTTGGAAATAGTTGGGGATTAACTGGGGCAATAGTCGGTCCGGAAACTTCATTAATTTTGAGTATGGTCATGATTTAAAACGTGAAATAAACTTATTGCATACACTTGTCTCAACTTACTCACCCCCTGAAAGCAGCATCACACCAATGAATAGTTCAAGAAATTCAACTAACACTACCACTGTGTTTTTCGACAGAGCAAGCTAAAAGGATCAGGCACCAACCGTGTCTCCTCCGTCTCAGCCTTTCTGGAGGGCACTTTCGACGACAAAATAATAGATTTAATGAGCGTGAAAAACGAGGTGGATCAGACTGTCGAATAACTTTTAATTGTAGCAATGTGAATTTTAAAGTGATCTTTTCTTGTCATGTGTGGAGCAATTTTGAATGAAAAAGATCTCAGAATGCTTTTACTTTATTTTTCGATGTTGTTTAAACTGTGTCTCGAATATGTTTTGCGTCCTTAGAAGGAGACATATGTGCTTGTAAATATGTTTGAAGTGTTTGAATATGTTGTTTGAAATGTAGTTTTTGGACAATTGTGTTTTGATTGTATTGATTTGTATGTTTTACAGCGTGTTCCTCATGTTGCTGTAGCTCAATTTATCTACCATTGTCAAGTGTAGTTGCACCATGACATGTAATGAGTTAGTGTCAAAATAAAATCAATCAAGGAGGTTCTAGTTTCGTTTCGCCCTGACAAGGAGTCAAACATTCACCGTGACATGTTATATATGTCATTCTCCCTGGTAAATGATGACTATCCGACGGCATCTTCTCAGGTATTGATAAGTATACCTCGGGAAGATTTCAACTAGTCGGACTTCCTTCAACCTTTTCACGAGTGCGAAACTAGAATAAAAACGAATATACGAGAATGTCAGCATCATTTATTGAATTCAGAGTGGACGTGACGCGGTTTCCCACGACTTTGCGCACAGGCATTGCCCTCAGTGACGCAGATATCTACAAGTCCTTGTTCGGAAACAAGGTCTTGCTCGACCACACGTGACTCGATCACCAATGTTAACAATGACATAGACACAGCAGCTAATCTATTAACCCAAACACTTTTGGAAGGCGCCAAAACCACCATTCGGACAAAAAATCAATTTACATTGAAGAGATAAACCATGGATAAATAACCATCGAGAAGTAAGGATGAGAAAACGCGATAGACTTTTCAAACAGGCGAAAAAGAGTACGAAACATGCACAAAGAAAAAAATCATCCCAATGTAAAAGGCGCTTGGAACAGGTGTAGGTTCATTAGGAACCAATTGACCAAACAGACACGATTAATTAAAACTAATTTTTATTCATAGAAAGCTGCCCTCTTCTTGCAATATAAACATGACCACTACAAATATCACTCGAGACTAAGAGAACTGACCGGCCGAATCAGAGACACAAGCATTCCTTTCCTAACAACGACGAATCAAACAGTGACAAATGACAATCTAGATAAGGCAACTCTTTTAAACACTTTTTCACATCTCAGTCGGAATCAAATACGCAAGAACCTGATATGATTGAAACGGAGCCAGCGCGTACAACCATCCCAGAACTTAGCCCCTTTGGATTTACAGAACGGGAGGTTCTAAATGAACTCAACCGATTGAAGCCCCACAAATTAAAGGTACGGTTGAATTACCAACAAAATATTTAAAAATGATTGCCTTGCTCATAGCGGATCCACTTACAAAATTGTTCAAAAAACTTTTACGCACTGGAAAATTTCCCTTCTCATCGCAGCTAGCTAACATGAGACCAATATTCAAAAACAAAGTCTCACCTTCAGAATTAATATGCGGCAGACCCATTAGCCTGCTGTGCGTGTTGTCCAAAGTATTTACAAAGCTTGTGTTTCGTAGTATTTATAGCCATATCACTGACAACGAATTACTGACCAAACGACAAAGTGGGTACAGACCAGGACAAGAGACTCAATTACAACTCTTCTATCTATCCCACAAACTATATGATTCTCTAGACAAGGGACAAGACTTCACAGCAATCTACCTCGACATTTCTCGCTATTTTGACAGAATTTGGGACATAGGACTTTTTAAGAAATGCAAATTTGAGTTCGGATTGACATCATTAACTGACTAGATTACATCATGCCTCACAGAATGAAGACAACGCACCTTTGTTCATAACCTCATCTCTTCAACTCTCCCTCTAAGTGCTGGCTGTCCTCAAGGCTCTGTTCGTGGTTCCCCTTCTGGAACTCCTATCTTAACTTTCTATGTGAACAGACAACCAACGAAGTTCTTTGCTTTGCTGACGACACATCAATTTATGCCCAACACACGACTGACAAAATTTCTTCAGCCTAAAATTCCCTCAAGAATGACCTCGACAGAATCTATTCATATAGGAAAAAGTGGCTTATAACATTTAATGCTCCAAAAACTATAGAAAGCTGTCCAATCAGGAGTCTTCAACGCTAACGTTTGTGTAATACAAGTTCCTTTGTCTTCTGTTTTGCCTTGCAGAATATAGTAAATAATCCGAAGCCGCAGGATTCTCTCTGATCAATCTGCGAATATTTCATTTTCCATGAATTAAAGTTGCAGGCCTTCCCGAGCGGCACATCTGCCCGCCTATTGAGGACATTCTATATTCGCCCCTGAACCAAGCAAATTTGTCAGTTTGCAAAGATTCACGCCCATTAAGTAAAACATAACAGGGCCCCCGGTCCTAGAGGGGTCACCAAAGGCAGGCCCCGAAGCTAGCACCGGCCTCCCCTCCCTATTTGAGACAGTTCTGGATACGCCCCTGAATATTGATTTCACGATAAATGAGATGGAGTGTTAATTGAATATATCCTGAAAAGACAATTGGTACGGCTTTTGAATGATATATGCTATGGCAAATATCATTATGCTATAGCAAATAGCAATATCATTATGCTATAGGAAATAGCAATATCATTATGCTATAGCAAATAGCAATATCATTATGCTATAGCATATATCCTTCAAAGATATCCTACATAAACTATGCAGCATAGTGTATATTTACATAACATATATCATACATAAGCTAGCGCTAGTTTTCTGCCATGTGTTTTGTTTCAGTAATGCAGGAGGCCAAAGTCAAAGCACGCGGTGTTCCCCCAATTTTCCCTACTATCGTACTAGTGACCGGTCACAGCGAAGGGTTCAAATTTAGGGGTGGGGTGGAGTGGGGATCATAATGAACTTTTCGTTCCATCTATTTCTAGTCAACGCCATAACACGCGTTACACGTTAACACGCGCATTGACGGGGGCGGGTACCCGCCCCCCTCGGGTTTTTCGGAGACAGTAGAAAAACGGCGGCGCGTAGCGCCGCCGTACTTGGTATACCTTTTCCCTCATCATTTTTACAACTTCTGTGAAAATTTTAAGGTTAGGTTATCTCAGGTCAGGTCACCAGTACAGGTCAAGTGACCCGACCTCAAAAAAGTTTAAGATAGCATAAGTCGGAGCAGGGTGAACTTATCCGATTGAAACTCATATCACATAATGGCCCCACCGAGTTCTCTAAAATATGTTCCGGTATTTTTGATATCGATGACCTAAGGTCAGGTACGAGGCATGACCTCTCCATTGGAAATACATAGGAAAAATGGTTTTTACGGAATAACTCAGTAACGGATGGTGATAGAGCATTTATTTTAGCTGCATTAGACTTGCCTGGGCTTTGCGGTTCTAATGATATGCATTTTATATAATTTGACCCTGACCTGACCTCAGGTCAGGTCAAATCTTTGATTTGACCTAGCAAGGTCAAATTATATATCATTCGATTCGGCTTGCTAAGAGAATTCATATAGTTCAAGTCGTTTTGCTCTATCTTTACTTGTTCAGATGTAATGGCCGAAAAACTGAATTTACATGTTATCCCTATGACGGGCATGTTTTGACCTCTCGTGACCTTAAATGTGACCTGACAAAAAAATGGTTCAAATGTTTTCGATGGAGAAGTGGATGGGCAGCCCAACGCCGTTTACCGTTTTTCGCTACCTACCGTGGTTCTCGAGATCATAGGGGGGGCGGGTACCCGCCCCCGTCAATGCGAAGGTGGCTCAGACCCCCGTCAATGCGCGTGTTAAAATTAATCATTTAAGGGAGGCACGGTGCCCCGATGCCCATGCCAGGGATGCTTATTTATGATACAAAAAACAAATTAACAATGATTGATGAAGATAGATGATCATGAGATTTTTATCGACAGCCCAGGATATGTTGTTCCTGCTCAAAACAAGTTTTATATCCAAAACCCGTACAATAGAGCAGCCTAAAACCAACAGCAATTTGTCTCATCGGACCCTGGTTGCTGATACATGATACTTGTTGGGGTTTAGCAACGCACCAACTGCCAAAGTTTCACGCCGCCGTCGACTTCACTCTGCCTAGATGGCTGTTGGAGTTTGAGAAGTGTCGTTTTCAGGTTCTACTTATTCAGAGAATCCGTCGGGCTTTGAACCCGGGACCTGTGACTCAAGAGGTAGACACCCTACCACTGATTGACATAACCCGTCCTGTCCGTGCTGCAGTACTGTATAAGTGTGTACGGCAGCTGTACAGCGCAGCGTGCGCATCGAGTGCAGAAAGTTATCAATTTCTGTGCTCGTGTGGTTACCGGCCGTAGAAAGCTCCATCACATCAGCGACGCAGTACGCGATCTGGGGTGGCTGCCTGCACCTGAGCCTGGAACCTACCACTCCCCGTGTCTGCTGAAACGAGTGTTGGTAACGGGCGAGCCGGCTGGTCTAATACGTGAGTTCGTAACCAGGCGAGAATTTAGAGATCATACGACTCGCCAGGATGGAAACTTGTGCCTCCCGCGCATACGAACTGAGAATGGGAGGAGATTGTATAATGCTGCAGCAGTTTTCAATAGTTTGCCGCCGGTGGTTCGGGGCAGCGGAGGGATGTAGGAAACTGACATCGGCCCGATTTATAGCTTCTCATATTTTTTGTTATAAGTGGATGCATGTGTCCCGGAGTGACTTTGTATGTTGTCTCCTACTGACCTGGGCTCACTAATAGCCATAGTAATGGATGAGTTCCGTGACGTTGAAATAAATACATAAATCAAAAACCCCACCGGCTTCTGAGTTTTATCATTTTTAACGCAACTTAGTATGAAACTAACCATGTAGATATGAATTGAATGTTTAATAGTATGCTGCACATATATACCCCCAAAAACTGATGCTCATTGGAAAAATATATTTGTTGAACACTCACATGGCAGCGTTAATCTAGCAAAAACGTACAACCCCTCCAACATACTATTATTCGGTGATTTCAACTCAGGCAATATTTACGTAAAGGGAATGTGCCACCTTGGTCAAATCCTGGAAATTAGTGTAATTAAGCGTAATTTTAGACGAACATATTGAAACCACTTACGATTTCTCTGAAAAATGTACAACAAGCTCAAGATATTGATTTTTAAAATACTCTTCTAGAAAAAGAAATAGATATCTGCCTGTAGATGATGTCATGATCTGGCAACCACTACCATACTCGAAAGGTTTCAAGAGCTTCGATTGGGTGATGCTCATCGTGACGTTAGCACATGTCGTCACACCAACAGCTATGAAAACTGTGGCCTGCTGCTAAGGGTACATACATGAGGGTTACATTGCAGTTAGGTTTTAGCTGCTTTCCACGGAAATCTCGAGTTCCAAGACAAATGATATATTGAGTTCCAGGTTTTCCGACTTGCTTTATAACTTGGCTATCTCAGTTAAAATCATGTTATGAAGGTGCCACATTTCTTTTAAGTGACCCATCAGTCAACCACACCCCCATAAACTCATTTGGAAAGCTTTTAAAACTGGAGGCAATTCTCTTGAATTTTCTCAATTAATTGTCCAACCAACTAGAATGTAAGAAAATGTACAAAATTTGCGCGATCTTATCTTTGTATCAAACGACAAGCTTGTCTTGGACAGTGGAGTAATGTCACCTTTCAAATCTCGACCATTACCCAGTTTAGGCAACGATAAATTTAACTTTTATTTCCAGCTTTGAAACTCGTAAAACGATTTGGAATTACCACAGGGCAGACGTAAATAAACTGACCAGCATTCTTATGAGGACAGATTGGCGCACCATCGTTGAAAATGACATTGACACAGCAGCTAATCTATTTACCCAAACACTTTTAGAAGCCGCCAAAACAACCATCCCGACCAAAAATATCAATTTACATTCAAGAGATAAACCATAGATAAATAACCATCTACAAGTAATGATGAGAAAACTTGATAGATTTTTCAAACAGGCGGAAAGAGTAGGAAACATGCACAAAGAAAACAATCATCCCAATTTCAAACACGCTTGGGACAGGTGGAGATTCATTAGGAACCAATTGACCAAAGAGACACGATTGATTAAAAATAATTATTATTCATCTAAAGCTGCCCTCCTCCTGCAATATAAACATGACCCCTACAAACATCACTCGAGACTAAGAGAAATTACCGGCCGAATCAGAGACACAAACATTCCTTCCCTTACAACGACCGATCAAACAGTTACAAACGACAATTTAGACAAGACGATTCTTTTAAACACTTTTTCGCATCTCAGTCCGAATCAAATATGGAAGAACCTGATATGATAGAAACTGAGCCAGCGCGTCCAACCATCCCAGAACTTAGCCCCTTTGAATTTACAGAACGGGAGGTTCTGAATGAACTCAACCGATTGAAGCCCCACAAATCAACAGGTCCGGTTAAATAACCAACAAAATATTTAAAAATGATTGCTAGCTAACATGAGACCGATATTCAAGAACAAAGTCTCACCTTCAGACATAACATGCGGCAGACCCATTAGCCTGCTGTGCCTGTTGTCTAAAGTATTTGAAAAGCTTGTGTTTCGTAGAATTTATAGCCATATCACTGACAAAGAATTACTGACCTAACGACAAAGTGGGTACAAACCGGAACAAGGGACCCAATTACAGCTCTTCTATCTATCCCACAAACTATGTGATTCTCTAGACAAGAGACAAGACTTCACAGCAATCTACCTCAACATTCTCGCTATTTCGACAGAATTTGGCATAACCTCCTGAGTCCCCACGTAGAGGTATCTACACGCAGGTTTGAATAGCTCTACCACCTCCTACCGATGTAGCCATTTATAGCCATTATGTATAGAAAGCTTGACATTCTAGCTTTCTTCTGGTGTCAAAATCATAAGCTAAACCCAAGGGCAAGTGAGTCCAAAATCCCTTTGTTCGACGATGGGCGCGGGCGCCAGACGGTTTCGTGGTTGCTCCGAGGAAGGTATGTAGTTTAAAAATGTTACTGATAGAATCTAGTTTTGATAAGTATATGAACAGAAAGCTTAAATTATTGGAAATATCTCAGTTTTTATCCGGTGTTTTTAGCATTTTTTGTTGCCGAACAATCTCCCTCGAAAATGTAATGTATAGAATTCTATACGCCAGGACTCAATGACGACAAAAGTGACATTATACTTAACCATTTGGAGGGCATCCCAGGCATATCATACTCCTTTGCATACGCGTCGGAAAAGGGAGGGGCCTGGCCCCCCACTTTTGGCCAAAAATTTCCTGATCTTAGTCAAAATGAGAGAAAACCGGACATTCTTACATCCAGCCGCTGCGGGAGGCAACGAAGAGCCCAAATTCGAACAGTTTTGGTCCTGACGTTGAAAGTTTTCTGTCAGCATCGGGTTGAAGTTTGGCTGGCCCCCCACTTTTTGCCGGTGGCGACACTTATGCTCCTTTGTACTACTGAAGCGAGGGGCAGATCCGAGGAAGGGGGATGGGGTAATAGCCCCCTTGAGCCTACCTTAAGCACTGAAAAAACGCCTCCCACTGGAACCGCCTGGCCCCGGGGGTGGGGGGAGGGGGAGCGGTAGCTGCAGCTATACTTCGGTCCCGCGAGTTGTCTTCCAAATACCACGCGAATGTAGGTCTAGGGGGCCCCTCATTATGTAACCGGGGGCCCCTGAAATTAATCTCGGTGGCCCCCAGAGTTGTTCTCAGAGCCCCTACCTCTGAGGTCCCACGAACCCCGAGACCGGGCCCCTAACAATCGTCTCAGGACCCACTGCTATCCAAGCCGAGCCCCCTGTCCTCGGCAGTTTTAGGTCCCCGGTATTCCACCCGGGCCCCCTGTGACTTCAACCGGACCCCCTGCGGTTCACCCGGGCCTCCTTTGGCCATCTGGGCACCCTGGTATTCTTCCCGGTCTTTTTTACTTTTTAAGAACTTTTAAGGACTTTTTAAGAAATGCAAATTTGAATTCGGACTAACATAATTGACCGACTGGATTACATCATACCTCACAGACTGAAGACAACGCACCTTTGTTCATATTGCATCTCTTCAACTCTCCCTCTAAGTGCTGGCTGTCCTCAAGGCTCTGTTCTTGGTCCCCTTCTGAAACTCCTATCTTAACTCTCTTTGTGAACACGACAACCAACGAAGTTCTTTGTTTTGCTGACGACACATAAATTTATGCCCAACACACGACTGACACAATTGCTTCCGTCCAAAATTCCATCCACAAGGACCTCGACAGAATCTTTTCATATAGGAAAAAGTGGCTTATAACATTTAATGCTACAAAAACTATTCAACAAAAACCATCCAATCAGGACACCTCAACGCTAGCCTTTGTGTAATACAACTTCCATTGTCTTCTGTTTTGCCTTGCAGATTATAGAAACTGATCAGATTTCGCAAAAAATCATCTGGAAAGTATACAATATTTTTCTGCGACCGTTCTGGTTTAATAAAAACCTTTGGTTCAGGCATGAGCGTCTAGACGTATTCTCCTCTGATAAACATAAGGCATAAAACGTCACCTCAGGCCGCTGCTGATCACGCGTTTCAGTCACGACAAAAAATGTAAATGGCCACGTAAAAATGCAAAGTTCAAGCCCAATCAGGGGTCAACATTTGCATTTCATATTAGCTGTCGAGATGTTATTATCAATTCCATGTTTTTCTTTGGTATCAGATAAAAAACACGATCGATTGAGAGATTTTTGGCTTGTTCGGTGTTCATCAAAACAGTGATTCTAGCCCGCCGTTACCGTTGTTAAAACATCATGGTAGCCAACTGGTTTAGAGAGACCTCCAGATTCAGAGGTAGCCAATCAGGTACCAATCCAGTAACTGCGCGCCTATAAAACGCGGAGTGAAAGTGCTGTTTCAGACAAAAAGGGATCAGACGGGCGCGAGTCTAGACGCCGCTCGCATATTATCATTTCTTTTTCTCGGAAGAGAAGAGAACTGACGTCATCCTGCCGGTACGAGTGAAGAGCAAAGAACCGGTTCTTTACCGAGGGAAGAGGTGAGTGCGTTGCAGAATTTCATTATTTAGTAGCACAATATAATATCGGGTAAACACAGCTAGAACTTAATTCGCATAGAATTCAAATTGAATTCGTCCAAACCCCCATTCGGTCAATGGTAACACTATTTTCTAGACTGAAACTCAAATGCACAGAATGTTATAGTATTAGAAATTGTACATGGAGTTCTGAACTTAATGGATGTCTGCCGTTTTCAGGAAATATGAAGACACTTCTGATTTTAGCCGGACTCATCGTAGTGACGCTTTCTACACCACACCACCAGAGGCACTACCGGCATGACGATATTTCCGACAAAGACGAAGACCACTTCAATGTAGAGGACAATAATGCTACCTTAACGGACTGGGACTCAATCGTGTCTGAAGACATGATGGACGATGCAGCTGAGGATGCTGATGATGACGTAGAAGGCGATGACAAGGAAGACGATGAAGTGATGGCTGTCAGTGATGACAAAGAAGTCGAAGACGAGGCAGAAGATGGTGAAATGTCTTCTGGAGTCGCGGAAGACATCCCAGCAGCAGATGCAGCTATTCGCTGCAGAAGAGGACACTGTGGCCGAGGCACCGGACACTACTGATGAAACTTCTCAAATGGAGGAGGTCGTCACAAGTTCCAACAACGGCGGTGTGGGTGGAGATATTACCGTGGCTGTGTCCAAGTCTGAGGTAGACGGAGCTGTCACTAAGTCCTTCACAACTTCAGTAAAGGTCAGTGGTGTAGACGATCCGTGACTAAGGTAGTGTCCGTTGTTTTTTAATAGTTCTTGTATTTTATTTTGTTACGTCACAGGGCATGTTCACTTAAACACCTTCTTGATGCATAATTATTTGGTTTCTTTGAAACATTGGTTCCAAAGCTGTTGTTCACTTGCATCATAACTGAGCATATAAGGCTGTGCTGCATACATTGTGGGGCGTAATAATTCTTTTTGCGCATCTGCATTCAATAAAATGTTTGTTACTATGTGAAACTCTCAACATCTTTAAGCCCATAAGTTCTGTACGTGTTTTATCGCATTTGCATGTTAAGCGGGATATATAATGTCTGGAAATAGTTGGGTATTAACTGGGGCAATAGTCGGTCCGGAAACGTCATTAATTTTGAGTATGGTCATGATTTAAAACGTGAAATAAACTTATTGCACACACTTGTCTCAACTTACTCACCCCCCAAAAGCAGCATCACACCAATGAATAGCTCAAGGGTTTCAACTAACACTAGCACTGTTTTCTTCGACAGAGCAAGCTTAAAGGATCAGGCACCAACCGTGTCTCCTCCGTCTCAGCATTTCTGGAGGGTACCTTCGACGACAAAATAATAGATTTGACGAGCGTGAAAAACGAGGTGGATCAGACTGTCGAATAAGTTATTGTAACAATGTGAATTTTAAAGTGATCTTTTCTTGTCATGTGTGGAGCTATTTTGAATGAAAAAGATCTCAGAATGCTTTGACTTGAATTTTAGAAGTTGTTTAAACTGTGTCTCGAATATGTTTGCGTTCTTTAGAAGCAGACGTATGTACTTGTAAATTTGTTTGAAGTGTTTAAATATGTTGTTTGAAATGTAGTTTTTGGACAATTGATTTGTATGTTTTTACAGCGTGTTCCTCATTTTGTTGTAGTCTCTACCATTGTCAAGTGTAGTTGCACCATGACATGTAATGAGTTAGTGTGAAAATAAAATCAATCAATGAGGTTCTATTTTCGTTTCACCTTGACAAGGAGTCAAACATTCACCGTGACATGTTATATATGTCATTCTCCCTGGTAAATGATGACGATCCGACGGCATCTTCTCAGGTATTGATAAGTATACGTCGGGAAGATTTCAACTAGTCGGACTTCCTTCAACCTTTTCACGAGTGCAAAACTAGAATAAAAACGAATATGCAAGAATGTCAGCATCATTTATTGAATTCAGAGTGGACGTGACGCTGATTCGCAAGACTTTGCGCACAGGCATTGCCCTCAGTGACGCAGATATCTACAAGTCCTTGTTCGGAAACAAGGTCTTGCTCGACCACACGTGACTCGATCACCATTGTTAAAAATGACATAGACACAGCAGCTAATCTATTTACCCAAACAATTTTGGAAGCTGCCAAAACAACCATTCAGACAAAAAATCAATTTACATTGAAGAGATAAACCATGGATAAATAACCATCGACAAGTAAGGATGAGAAAACGCGATAGACTTTTCAAACAGGCAAAAAAGAGTACGAAACATGCACAAAGAAAAAAATCATCCCAATGTAAAACGCGCTTGGAACAGGTGTAGGTTCATTAGGAACCAATTGACCAAACAGACACGAATAATTAAAACTAATTTTTATTCATGGAAAGCTGCCCTCTTCTTGCAATATAAACATGACCACTACGAATATCACTGGAGACTAAGAGAACTGACCGGCCGAATCAGAGACACAAGCATTCCTTTCCTAACAACGACGAATCAAACAGTGACAAATGACAATTTACATAAGGCAACTCTTTTAAACACTTTTTCACATCTCAGTCGGAATCAAATACGCAAGAACCTGATATGATTGAAACGGAGCCGGCGCGTCCAACCCAAGATTACTTTACTTACACGTCCAACCATTCCAGAACTTAGCCCCTTTGGATTTACAGACCGGGAGGTTCTGAATGAACTTAACCGATTGAAGCCCCACAAATCAAAGGTACGGTTGAATTACCAAGAAAAAAATGATTGCTTTGCTCATAGCGGATCCACTTACAAAATTGTTCAACAAATTTTTACGCACTGGAAAATTTCCCTTCTCATCGCAGCTAGCTAACATGAGACCGATGTTCAAAAACAAAGTCTCACCTTCAGAATTAACATGCGGCAGACCCATTAGCCTGCTGTGCGTGTTGTGTAAAGTATTTACAAAGCTTGTGTTTCGTAGAATTTATAGCCATATCACTGACAACGAACTACTGACCAAACGACAAAGTGGGTACAGACCGGGACAAAGACTCAATTACAACTCTTCTATCTATCCCACAATCTATATGATTCTCTAGACAAGGGACAAGACTTCACAGCAATCTACCTCGCTATTTTGACAGAATTTGGGATAAAGGAATTTTTAAGAAATGCAAATTTGAATTCGGATTGACATCATTAACTGACTAGATTACATCATGCCTCACAGAATGAAGACAACGCACCTTTGTTCATAACCGCATCTCTTCAACTCTCCATCTAAGTGCTGGCTGTCCTCAAGGCTCTGTTCGTGGTTCCCCTTCTGGAACTCCTATCTTAACTCTCTATGTGAACAGACAACCAACGAAGTTCTTTGCTTTGCTGACGACACATCAATTTATGCCCAACACACGACTGACACAATTTCTTCAGCCCAAAATTCCCTCAAGAATGACCTCGACAGAATCTATTCATATAGGAAAAAGTGGCTTATAACATTTAATTCTAAAAAAACTATAAAAAGCTGTCCAATCAGGAGTCTTCAACGCTAAAGTTTGTGTAATACAAGTTCCATTGTCTTCTGTTTTGCCTTGCAGAATATAGTATATAATCCGAAGCCGCAGGATTCCTTGGCGACGCAAAGCAATTATCTGGAAAGTAAAAAATATGTTTCTGCGACCATTCTGGTGTAATAAAAAGCTTTGGTTCAGGTATGGGCGTCTGGACGTATTTTCCTCATATAAACATAAGGCATAAAACGTCACCTCAGGCCGCTGCTGATCACGCGTTTCATTCACGACAAAAGATGTAAATGCCCGCGTAAAAATGCAAAGCTCAAGCCCGATCAAGGGTCAACATTTGCATTTAATATTAGCTGTCGAGATGTTATTATTAATTCCATGTTTTTCTTTGGTATCAGATCAAAAAGATACACGATCGATTGAGAGATTTTTCGCCTGTTCGGCGTTCATCAGAACAGTAATTCTAGCCCAGCATTACCGTTGTTAAAACATCATGGTAGCCAACTGGTTTAGAGGGACCTCCAGATTCAGAGGTAGCCAATCAGGTACCAATCCAGTAACTGCGCGACTATAAAACGCGAAGTGAAAGTGCTGTTTCAGACAAAAAGGGGTCAGACGGGCGCGGGTCCAGACGCCGCTCACATATTATCATTTCTTTTTCTCGGAAGAGAAGAGAACTGACGTCATCCTGCCGGTACGAGTGAAGAGCAAAGAACCGGTCCTTTACCGAGCGAAGAGGTGAGTGCGTTGTAGAATTTTATTATTTAGTAGCACAATATAATATCGGGTAAACACAGCTAGAACTTAATTCGCATAGTAATTCAGCTGGAATTCATGCAAAACCCCATTCGGTCAATGGTAACACTATTTTCTAAACTGAAACTCAAATGCACAGAATGTCATGGTATTAGAAATTGTACATGGAGTTCTGAACTTAATGGATGTCTGCCGTTTTCAGGAAATATGAAGACACTTCTGATTTTAGCCGGACTCATCGTAGTGACGCTTTCTACACCACACCACCACAGGCACTACCGGCATGACGATATTTCCGACAAAGACGAAGACCACTTCAATGTAGAGGACAATAATGCTACCTTAACGGACTGGGACTCAATCGGGTCTGAAGACATGATGGACCATGCAGCTGAGGATGCTGATGATGACGTAGAAGGCGATGACAAGGAAGACGATGAAGAGATGGCTGTCAGTGATGACAAAGAAGTCGAAGACGAGGCAGAAGATGGTGAAATGTCTTCTGGAGACACGAAAGATATCCCAGCAGGAGATGCAGCTTCTGATGAGGAAGCTGATGAGGACCTATTTGCTGTAGAAGAGGACACTGTGGTCGAGGCACCGGACACTACTGATGAAAGTTCTCAAATGGAGGAGGTCGTCACAAGTTCCAACAACGGCGGTGTGGGTGGAGATATTACCGTGGCTGTGTCCAAGTCTGAGGCAGACGGAGCTGTCACCAAGTCCTTCACAACTTCAGTAAAGGTCAGTGGTGTAAACGATCGGTGACTAAGGTAGTGCCCGTTGTTTTTTAATCGTTCTTGTATTTTATTTTGTTACGTCACAGGGCATGTTCACTTAGCCCGCGCCCCACCGGGGGTCCGGCGCCACCTTCGCCCCACCGGGGGCCATCGATGGCCCCCCTCTAACTCCGAAAATATGGGCGTTAGCGCAAATCTGCAAAGTGCAATAGAAAGCTCGCGTGAATTCAGTAAGAAATTACTTCGCATGTTTTAGTGCTCAGGTCAATGGTTTGACCTCCGGAGGTCAAATTAGGTCAAGATCGGCTATTTTCACTCAAATATGCAATGATTAAGCAAACTGGGCATAACTCTTATGTCATTAGAGCTATTGAGGCCTGGTAAAGTACATTTGATAGCAAATTGCCTGTACTTTTTCCGCTATGTGGAACGTAAAGAGCTCCCGCCAGTGGTTTGACCGCCAGAGGTCACCTCGTGACCTAATATGACCTGAGGTCACGAAAGGTCAAAAAGTGACCTTGCCGTATATCAAATGAAAGCCAGTGACAAGACAAACACGATGGTGTTTGTTTCATCGCTCTAGCTCAATTAGGTCAAAAGTTATTGTCAAAATACTGTTTTTGACCTCCGGTGACCTTGAATGACCTTGGAAAAGTCAAAGGGCAAATATGACCCCTGGGATCCGTGAAAAGGTGTCCAAAAACGTTGTTCTGAGCAGTCTGAGTATTTGCAATCATTTTTGTGGCTTTTATATCATGAAATAGCTTTTCCCCATGCTTTTCCAATGGGAGAGGTCGCCTCGTGACCTGACCTCAGGGCACGAAATCGAAAAATCCTGGATATACACCTTGTAGACCCTGGAGGGGTCATGAAGTGTAGGAAGTTTCAAATCGATCGACTTTGAAATGTAGCTCTTACAGAGCTCTAAAGGTGAAGTGAGGTGACCTTGGTTGACCTCGTCTGGTGACCTGACCTTGGGTGACCCGAGGTAAAAATTTCAGGGATGATGGGAAAATGATGCAGTGAGAGGTAGAGCCCTGAACCGCGGTGCTGCGCCTCGTCGTTTTTCTGCTATCCCGGAAAAACCTTAGGGGGCCATCGATGGCCCCCGGTGGGGCGAGGGTTAAACACCTTCTTGATGCATAATTATTTGGTTTCTTTGAAACATTGGTTCCAAAGCTGTTGTTCACTTGCATCATAACTGAGCATATAAAGCTGTGCTGCATACATTGTTGGGCGTAATAAATTTTTTTGCGCATCTGCATTTAATAAAATGTTTGTTACTATGTGAAACTATGGACATATTTAAACCCATAAGATTTGTACGTGTTTTATCGCATTTGCATGTTAAGCGGGATATATAATGTTTGGAAATTGTTGGGTATTAACTGGGGCAATAGTCGGTCCGGAAACGTCATTAATTTTGAGTATGGTCATGATTTAAAACGTGAAATAAACTTATTGCACACACTTGTCTCAACTTACTCACCCCCCAAAAGCAGCATCACACCAATGAATAGTTCAAGAGTCTCAACTAACACTACCACTGTGTTTTTCGACAGAGCAAGCTGAAGGGGTCAGGCACCAATCGTGTCTCCTCCGTCTCAGCCTTCCTGGAGGGTACTTTCGACGAAAAAATAATAGACTTGACGTCTGTGAAAAACGAGGTGGATCAGACTGTCGAATAATTTATTGTAGCAATGTGAATTTTAGTCATGTGTGGAGCTATTTTGAATGAAAAAGATCTCAGAATGCTTATACTTGATTTTTCGATGTTGCTTAAACTGTGTCTCGAATATGTTTGCGTTGTTTAGAAGCAGACATATGTACTTGTAAATATGTTTGAAGTGTTTAAGTATGTTGTTTGAAATGTAGTTTTTGGACTATTGTGTTTTGATTGTATTGATTTGTATGTTTTAACAGCGTGTTCCTCATTTTGCTGTAGTTCAATTTCTCCACCATTGTCAAGTTGCACCATGACATGTAATGAGTTAGTGTCAAAATAAAATCAATCAAGGAGGTTCTATTTTCGTTTCGCCCTGACAAGGAGTCAAACATTCACCGTGACATGTTATATATGTCATTCTCCCTGGTAAATGATGACAATCCGACGGCATCTTCTCAGGTATTGATAAGTATACGTCGGGAAGATTTCAACTAGTCGGACTTCCTTCAACCTTTTTACGAGTGCGAAACTAGAATAAAAACGAATATGCGAGAATGTCAGCATCATTTATTGAATTCAAAGTGGACGTGACGCGGATTCGCACGACTGCGCACAGGCATTGCCCCCAGTGACGCAGATATCTTCAAGTCCTTGTTCGGAAACAAGGTCTTGCTCGACCACACGTTACTCGATCATGCTGTGCCCATTTTTGGTACGCTGGTTCTTGGTCCCATGCTGGCACTCCTCTGTCATAACGGTCTTTGTGAACAGACAACCTACGAAATTCTTTGTTTTGCTGAGGACACAGAAATTTATGCCCAGCATTCGTCTGACAATTCTTCAGTAAAAAATTCTCTCCTGAATGAAATAAACAGAATATGTTCATATGGGAAAAGTGGTTTATAACATTTAATACTACAAAAACTATTCAGAAAAATTTCTCGTTAAAAAAGGGTACTGTGAAACCAGAGTATAATTTCGGGGGGCAGGTCATACCTCTAGTTGAGAAACATAAACACCTAATGGTAACTCTTTCAAGGAAACTGCATTTCAAGGAAAATCTTAATCAAGTTATAAGAAGTCAACCAAACTCTAAGCCCAGTCTATCCCCTATTCTACCTTCTACCGAGGCCCATTCTATTTTTTTAAACTTATGCAATACCTCACTTCGACTATTGCAACGTCATTTACGATGGATAGTTGACCCTCAGTGACAGGCTGAGACTTCAGAGACTGCAACACCGGGCAGCAAGACTGGTGACAGGGCTCCTTACAGGACATCTACTGACAAACGAATGACTGACTTAGAATGGGAACTCTTCGACATCCGCAGGAAAATACTCAGACTCCATTGTCTTCAAAATTGTATGCATAACCCTCACATATACCATCTTACATGCGTAGCTTAATACCGCTGAATCGAGTTGAAAATACTACTAAAGATTTGAGGGCGGCTGAAAAATTCGACTCGAATTTCTCACAGTGCAGTATGTTTAAAACATTCGTTCTTAACTAGCAATATTGACAGCTGGAACCAACTATCCGAAAACGTCCACAACCTACCTGGCAAAAAATTTAAAAAAAATTACAAAAATATTTGGTAATAGTCCTCCCCCATTGTATTATTCACTAGGCTCCAAAATAAAATTGTACTCTGACAAAACCAAAGAAAAAAAAAAGAAAACGTCACGGGGTGAAAGATGCGGTCGCAAGATGCTTGATATTGCTGGCTAGGATCATTCACTCAAAAGCGATCTTAAACATCAAAAGGTTCAGGGTTTACACTGAAGTTGACTGGCTTTGTTTGAAGTTGACTGGTTCAGTTATAGCATCAAAAACTTGCTTATAAGCCATGAAGGAGCCGGGGAAAAAGGCCAACATGTCGAGGGATGGGGAACAAAACCGTAGTTTTAACCAGAGCCTTTTCGTTAAAGAGGAAATGCCCTTTTCCCCTCCACTGGATCCGCCACTCTGTTTGCTCACCATCGACCATCTATCAGTCTGATTGCTGTTATTATGAATATGCAATGCAATAACCATTCATCGACTGACGGGAATCGATCATGTCACGTGAGCTTTATTGTGAATAATACCACCCTTGGCACATAATGTTTCCTCTTCCAAGCAAATACTACTTTTTTGGGCAGCCCTAAATACTCCAAGCACGTAAATTCCACTTAGGACTGACAGAGCAGACACCATCGCAGCTCCCCTCCTGAGTCAGGCTTTTCTAATTATCATCGTCACGCGATTGATCTATCGATATATATTGCTTGTGAAAATAGTTGTTTGGCTCGCTCCATTACGCATATGTCCTATTCGTCTGTGTCACTGCTGGGGTGTTCTGAGTATCGTTCCTGTCTAGACGTGGCTGTAGCCAAGATCGGCACCGTACTTGATAGTGCTTTGTTGTCGTGTTTCTGTGATTCCAAAAATGGTACCTTTGTGTCTTATTTTATGATTTGCTACGGCAAACTTTAGATGTTGGTTTTGTCTTAGAGAGGGAATCACGGATCGCGCAAAAGACCAGGTATTGGCACAGCGACTCAAGCCAAAATCATGAAATTTATCTGGAGGGGTGGACCATCCAAAGTCAGCAGTCAGTCAGTCTAACTGGTTTAGAGGGACTTCCAGATTTAGAGGTAGTCAATCTGGTAGCAATCAAGTAACTGCGCGCCTATAAATCGTGGAGCGAAAGAGCTATTTCAGACAAAAAGGGGGGCAGATGGGCGCAGGTCTAGACGCCACTCGAATACCATCGTTTCTCTTCGGAAGTGGTGGGCACTGACGTCATCCTACAGGTACGACTGAAGAGCGAAGAACCGGTTCTTACCGAGGGAAGAGATGAGTACGTGGCAGAATACCATTATTCTGTAGCGTTGTATCGTCCTTGCATGAATAATAATTGTTGAATTTATAAAAGGCCGTCCGTGCAGTTTGTTAAGTGTTCAAGTGTTTTACGGGCACATTTCCCATTCTTGAGATGAAGTTCAACTCCAATCACTAGCTTTGACACTGATCTATCTTAATTTATTAGAAATTGTACATGGAGACCTGAACTTATGGAAAATGGAAGTGACATTTTCAGGAAAGATGAAGGCACTACTGATTTTGGCCGGATTTATCATAGTGACGCTTTCTGCACCATACCTCCAAAGGCACTACCGGCATGACGTTATTTCCGACAGACTTTGCCGAAGACCACATCACTGCAGAAGACACTGATGCTACCTTCACACACATGGACTCAATGGTGGCTGAAGACATGATGGACCATGCAGCTGAGGATGCTGATGATGACGTAGAAGGCAATGACAAAAAAGTCACTGAGGTGGAGGAGGAAAACGACAAAGGTGACCACAGTGAAGATGCAACGGACAATGCTGAAGAGATGGCTGTCAATGATGAGAAAGAAGTCGAAGACGAGACAGAAGATGCTGACATGTCTTCTGCAGACGCAGAGAACGTCCCAGCAGCAGAAGCGACTTCTGATGAGGAAGCTGACGATGACTTATTCACTGCAGAAGAGGACACTGTGGTCGAGGCACCGGCCGGTACTGATAAAACTTCTCAAATGGGTGGAGATGGTACTGTTGCTGTGACAAAGTCTGAGGGAGACGGAGCAGTTGCCAAGACCTTCACAACCTCAGTAAAGGTCAGTGGTGTAGACGATCCGTGGATAAGGTAGTGGCCCTTGATGTTTGCTTGAATCGTTAGTGTCTTAATTGGGCTAATACACGGTCCGGAAAATAAAATCATTTTTAGTATGGTAATGATTAAGAAAGTAAAATAAACTTATTGCATGCATTTCCAGTTGTTTTACCCTACTCACCCCCTGAAAGCAGTATGACCAATAAATAGTGCAAGAGTTTCAACTAACACTACTACTGTTTTCTTCGGCAGAGCAAGCTGAAAGTCAGGCACCAACCACGTCTCCTCCGTCTCAGCCTTCCTGGAGGATACCTTGGTTGACAAAATAATAGATTTAGCGTCTGTGAAAAACGAGGTTGATCAGACTGTGGAGTAACCTATTGTAGCAACGTGAACTTTGAAGTAATCTCATCTTGTCATGCATGGAGCTATTTTGCATGAAATAGATCTCAGAGATTTTTCGATGTTGTTTGAACTGGGGCTCGAACATGTTTGTGTTCTTTACCAGCAGACTAACCTGTACATATGTTTGAAGTGCTGCCCAACTACTTGTGTCATTGCATGATTATCTGTAGGCAAAATGTATTTTTTAGACATTTGTATTTTGATTGTATTGATTTGTATGTTTTTACTCTGCCTTTCTCATTTTGATGTACTTCAATTCGTCTGCCATTGGTAACTTAAGTTGCACATGTAATGAGTTGGTGGTAAAATAAAATCAATCAAGGAGGTTCTATTTTCCTACCGCTCTGACAAGGACACAATCATTCACCGTGACATGCTATATATGTTATTCTCCCTGGTCAATGATGATCGTACTGCACCTACTCCGGTATTGATGAATTCACGTCTAAATGAATATACGATATAATATATGTCTCTTTTGGCAATAAGTTCGAAAATATTTGAAAAGGAAATATGTGAGAGCCTGCTTCGCGCATGTCGTCCAGCACTACCATTATGGTTTTGTTCCCAGCCGCTCGCGTGTGACCAACTAAGCGGGTTTCATGGACCACTGCTGGAACTCACTGACAAACGGATTGCAGACGGATGCCATTTTCACGGAGTATTCATCCACTTTTACTAGCGTCAGTCACAGGCTTCTTTTACATAAGCTTAGGCGCTCTTTTAAAATCACCGGTTCTACATATGGATTGAGTCGTAAGCGCCACGATATTGTTACTGGGGGCTACGGACCCTGGACTGGTGATGGCGGGGGAGGCATAAACTTGACTGTCTTTGAAAAAGCTAATGACCATGAAGCTCATGAATGAAGATCATGGAATCGAGAGAGTTTTACTGGAATTTTTGCTCGCGTCATCATGATATATTGGAAATGAGCTGTTATCTGGTCCACGTTGCCGTACAGGATTCCAGTATAATGAGAGGCATCTCTTCAGACAAATGCATAGCTGCTTGGCCAGACCGAATGCTGTTCCGCAGCGTCGGCGCTGTGTTGAATTCCAGCTGTGGTCTGACTACCAAATCGCATCTGTGTAGCCCAGGAGCCAGTCACACCCGTATTTGTGGTGTGGTCTGCCCAGTCCCGTTGTGGTCTTGCAAGTCGAAAACTGGTACTGTCAGCCACTTGCCCGTGTGCTTTGCTGCGACACTTGGTCGAGTTTGAGTTGTGTGATTCTGCTTACGTTTTTTCGATTGAGAGCAATAGCCTCGAGTAAGAATGCGAAGAGTGTCGCGATCTCTCTTCTGTCCATTTTCCCCATCACTAGAGCCGCTGAGCCGGACAGTGGCAGGGATTTCAGCTTCTTTATCTCCGGTAGTCACATGATCCGGTAGTCTTGACCGCCATGCTCCGATCAGGACTATTCGTATCCGCAACGCGAGTGCACCTGTTGTATCAGGGACAACCATCGATTTGATGGCTCGCCGCAGGGCGGCGCTAGCAATCGGCGGCCACCGTTCGGATGAGTATGGCGATTTGAATCGACAAGTGAAGGCAGCGATGCGACGCGACATGCGCGACGATGTGCATAGGCGATTGCAGGAGGAGGGTCGGAGGGGCATTTGGAGGTGTGTCGACAGGGTGATTGGTAGCAAGAAGGGTGGAGCTAGGCTTATACCGGACGCAACAGCCAATGACTTGAATCGCTTTTTTGTCGGCGTCGGCCCGCGGGTGGCGGCCGAGGTAGCCGCTATGGGAGCAGTCCCATCAGTTGCGTGACGGCTGCCGCGCGTGGGCGCCTGCGCATTCACCCTGCGTCTCATCGCCTTGGACGAGCTTCAGTCCATCGTTTTTAGAAGAGGCTCGTCCACCTCCAGTGCCAGTGACGGCATTAGCATGCACATCGTCTGCCTTGTCTTCGAGTCCCTGGGCCTGCCACTTCTCCACTTGATCAACAGCTCCCTCCTAACCAACGAAATCCCAGTTTCCTGGAAACATGCCCTGGTTCATCCCATCTTTAAATCCGGAGATTCCTCTGATCCCTCCAGTTTCCGCCCTATTAGTATCGTCCCTTCCATCACTAAAATCCTAGAGCGTGCTGTTCATCAGCAGCTCTACGCCTACCTTTCTGACAATCACCTCCTATCCTCCAGCCAGCACGGATTTTGCCCCCGTCACTCGTGCGAAAGCGCGCTGATATCCATCACCGACAGCATCCTGACAGCCAATGATCGCGGAGAGGTGTCCCTCCTCTGTCTCCTCGATTTGAGTAAGTGCTTTGATGTGATTGACCACTCTCGCCTGATCAAAAAACTCCAGGCTCATGGAATTGATACCTCATGGTTTTCGGCATACTTTCGGCACCACACCCAGAGTGTTAGTCTTCCGGCTGACAATCTGGGTGTTTCTAAAGTCTCTTCCTGTCTCCCAAACAACATGGGAATTTTTCAAGGTTCATGTCTCGACCCTTTGCTCTACAGCATCTTTGCTAACGACCTTAGCCTGTACGCTGAGGATTCGGTCGTAGTACAGTACGCGGACGATACCCAAATCCTTGTCAGCGGCAAAAAATCACATTTCCGATCTCTCATTAATCGCATGGAAAAGGCATTAGCTTCATTAGATATTTGGTTCAGGGGTAACGGGCTTAAAGTAAACGCTGGCAAGACCCAACTTATTTTGCTAGGAAGTGCTTCCAACATTCGACACATTGGCGATTTCTCTGTAAAATTTCGCAGTCTAGATTTAGTTCCTTCTATGAATGTAAAAAATCTCGGGCTCACCTTCGACCGCACCCTCAGCTGGAACTCTCACATTTCTCTTCTCACTCGTCAGTGCTACGGAATTTTGAGTGGTCTATCACATCTGAGACACTGCTTGCCTCCCGGAATCATCTCGCCGATAGTCAGCTCGCTGGTGATCTCTCGGGTCCGTTACTGTATCACCGTGTTTGGCAATGGTACTCAAATCAACAACATTCGGCTCCAAAAAATCATTAACTATGCTGCTAAAGTGATCTTCGGCCGGAAAAAATTTGATCATGTTTCAGGCCTGTTACGTGACCTCCGCTGGCTGTCGGCGGGTGAGCTGGAGAGGTACCACACACTTGCAGTTGTACACAAGGCAGTGTGTCTCGGGGAGCCAGAGGAGCTGGCCCGGGGATTCGTACAGGTCGGCTCTGTTCGGGAGCGCAATACCAGGCAGAACCATAATATTTGCGTTCCCCGCTCACGAACCAGCATGGGGCAGCGCAGGTTCTGCTCACGGGGTGCCTCCTACTACAACGAGCTACCTGTGGAGATGAGGAGGTTACCAGTACCTGTTTTCTGTTCTGCACTCCAGGACCATATAATCACAGAGCGAGATTGAGGAGCGCTGAGTGGCTTGTGTTGTTGAGAATGTTGAGTATTTTATGCATAACTGTATTTTAGCTGGATTTTTATTGTTTTAATAGCGTGTGTATGTGCTTCCGTTTTACCACCCCTTTACTGACGTGGAGTCGTAATAGCCATGCGGATTTGTGGATGACTCTGAATAAAGTCTTTGTCTTTGTCTTTGTCTTTGATACGACTTCACTGGGCGTGGAGAGAGGCGTTCTGGCAGGGTGGAATCCTCCCCTTAAACACTCCCTGGACAAGGAAAATATCTGCTAGGAAAATAGAACGCAGCATCACAGAAGCCTTGAGTTTGGGATGCTGCCGGAGTCCTCAACGAAAGATGCGTGCGATGAAGAACGACCCTGAGAAAAGTGTAGCACACCACGTGGGATGAGCGCGTCAATTAGTGACCGAGCAGTGCACGTGTAACCACAGCGGCCTTCGACCCGCGCGCTTCAGCGGGCCAGATTAAAGAAATGGCCATCCCCGCTGTGCTTTTCCGGTGTGCGATACGGCGCAACCAATGCAGTTCTCTTAACATCGATGACATTGCCCACTAACGAAAGGAATTTTTTAACACGCTGTGGTTGTTTTTGGGGAAGGAAATAAGAGGCCGCAATACTCACCTGTCTCCAGTATCCTCGCTCTTATCTGTATACGGTATTTACTTCTACAGATATGACAAGACTTGGCAAAGTTTGGTAGTTTGATGTTTTTCGGACTCGTGGTAAAACAAATCATTTGGAGGCAGCCGAAGAGTGGTTTTAACCATTGTTTTCAGGCATAATGATCATACCTATAGTATCCTCTTATAAACCCTAAAGTTGCTGCTGATCACGCGTTTCAGTCACCACAAAACATACACAATCCCACGTGGAAATGCAAAACTCAAGTCCGATCAGGGGTCAACATTTGCATTTATATTTGTGACGAAAAGTTAATACAAAGTGTTAGCTTTTGTTCTGTTTCAGATCAACAAGACACACGGCCGATTGACAAACTTTTCGGTTGTTCGGCGTTCATCAGAACGTATCTCTAGCTCAGCATTACCGTCGTTAAACTTCATGGCAATCAACTGGTATAGAGGAACCTTCAGATTGAGATGTAGCCTATCAGGTACCAATGCAGTAACTGCACGCCTATAAAACGCGGAGTGAAAGTGCAGTTTCAGACAAAAAGGAGTCAGACGGGCGCGGGTCTAGACGCCGCTCGAATACTATCATTTCGTTTCGGAAAAGGTAATGATGTTATCCTGCCGGTACGAGTGAGGAGCGAAGAACCGGTTCAATTCCGAGGGAAGAGGTGAGTGCGTTGTAAACTTTAGCTATTTTCTAGCACATTATAATGCCGGGAAAACATGGCTAGAAATTAATTTGCGTAGTAATTAAAATGGAATTCGTGCCAGGCCCTGTTCGATCAACGGTAGCAATATTTTTGGAACTGAAAGGCGCAGGGCGTCGTAGTATTGCTGATATTTGTCGCGAGGGTCAACTCCAATCACTAGCAATGACCTTGATCTATCCTACTTTATCAAAAAATGTAAATGGAGACCTGAAGTTAATGGATGCCTGCCGTTTTCAGGAAAGATGAAGACATTACTGATTTTGGACGGTCTCATCGTAGTGACGCTATGTGCACCATACCACCAGAGGCACTACCGGCATGACGTTATTTCCGACAATGACGAAGACCATTTCACTACGGAAGACAATAATGCTACCTTCACAGAGCTAGACTCAATGGTGGCTGAAGACATGATGGACCATGTAGCTGAGGATGCCGATGCTGCCGTTGAAGGCGATGACAAAGAACTCACTGAGGTGGAGGAGGAAGAGGACAAAAAGATGGCTGTTATTGAATATGCTGAAATGTCTTCTGGAGACGCGGACGACGTCCCAGCAGCAGATGCGGCTTCTGATGAGGAAGCTGATGACGACTTATTCACTGCAGAAGAGGACACTGTGGTCGAGGCACCAGACAGTACTGATGAAACGTCTCAAATGGAGGAGGTGGTCACAACTTCCGACAACGGCAATGTGGGCGGAGATGTTACCGTGGCTGTGTCCAAATCTGAGGGAGACGGAGCAGTCTCCAGGACCTTCACAAACTCAGTAAAGGTCAGTGGTGTAGACGATCTGTGTCTAAGGTAGTGGCCCTTGATTTTTGTTTTGAATCGTTCATTTAGTTATGTCGCAGGTCATGGGCACTTAAACACCTTCTTGACTCACCACTATTTGGTTTCTTTCAAGCTTTGGTTCTAAAACTGTTTCTCACTCTGATCATAACGGAGCAGTTTAGGCTATGCTGCATACATTAACGGGCGTAATAACATATTTTTGTGTATCTGCTGTCTATAAAATGGTTGTTACCATGTGAAACTATATACATCCTTAAACACATAAGATATTTTTATCTCCTTTACTTGTGAAGCGGGATATATAATATATTCGGAGATACCTCGTATTAAATGGGTCAATAGACAGTCCGGGAAAGTGAATTAATTTTAATATGGTAATGATTTAGAAAGTGAAATAAGCTTATCTCATATACTTCCAGTTATCGTACCCTACTCACCCCCTGAAAGCAGTATCAGACCAATGAATAGTCCAAGGGTTTCAACTAACACTACCACTGTTTTCTTTGACAGAGCAACCTGAAAGGGTCAGGCACCAACCACGTCTCCTCCGTCTCAGCATTCCTGGAGGGTACCTTCGAGGACAAAATAATAGATTTGACGTCCGTGAAAAACGAGGTGGATCAGACGACGGAATAACGTATTGTAGCAATTTGAATTTTAAATTGATCTTTTCTTGTCATGTGTGGAGCTATTTTGAATAAAAAAGATCTCAATGTTTTTATTTGATTTTTCGATGTTGTTTAAACTGTGTCTCGAATATGTTTGCGTTCTTTTGAAGCAGACATATGTAATTGTAAATATGTTTGAAGTGTTTAGATATGTTTTTTGAAATGTAGTTTTGGACAATTGTGTTTTGATTGTATTGATTTGCATGTTTTTACAGCGTGTTCCTCATTTTGATGTAGTTCAATTTCTGTACCATTGTCAAGTGTAGTTGCACCATGACATGTAATGAGTTAGTGTCAAAATAAAATCAATCAAGGAGGTTCTATTTTCGTTTCGCCCTGACAAGGAGTCAAGCATTCACCGCGACATGCTTTATATGTCATTCTCCCTGGTAAATGATGACGATCCGACGCCATCTTCTCAGGTATTGGTGAGTATACGTCGGGAAGATTTAAACTAGTCGGACTTGCTTCAAGCTTTTCACGAGATTTTTACGCCTGCGAAACTAGAATAAAAACGAATACACAAAAATGTCAGCATCATTTGCTGAACTAAGAGTGAACGTGACGCGGATTCCCACACCTTTGCGCACAGGCATTGCTATTAGTGACGCACATATCTACAAGTCCTTGTTCGGGAACATGGTCTGGCTCGATCACGCGTTACTCGATCACGTTCGGCCCACTTTTGGTACGCTGGTTCTTGGTTCCATGCTGGCATTCCTCTACCGTAACGGTCTTTGTGAACAGACAACCTACGAAATTCTTTGTTTTTCTAACGTCACACTAAATTGCGCCCAACACATGACTTTAAAAAAGGATAAATGAATTTAGATTAATGGATTAGTTCTAACGACTCTTGTGGACGCTGCTAGAACTGTAGACATCAAATTAGACGCTTTTCCACAGACCACATTTGCAATGTGTGATCAGGTGTATTCTATAAGTGTGTGATCAATGATGTTTGTCAGTCCACATACAGCCTTCGCCGCTGACGTGCACTTGACCTCTGATCAAACCCCAATACGATGTTTGTCAGTCTGAAGCTGCAGGTTGTACTTGAGGAGACGAGAGTGCAGGAGTTGCAGTGATGCTGTTGACTACGGGTGCCGGTGCAGCCGGTGCTTATTCTCCTGGTTATCTAATGCTGATGGGTATTTTCGATGTAATAATGTAAAAAGAAAAAAACTGAAAAAGGGTTGCTATTGCGGGAGCAGTTGATGATCGCGAATTTACGAATCATACATGACTTGAGCCCTGTTCCACCTGTCAGCACAGTTTTGTCAGCACCAATCAGCGGGCCGCGTTGCGCCTACGTCACAGGACTGTAGCCTCTCCCCGGGAACTACTTCTAGAGGTTTTACGGGCTGACGGCCTGCTGTTTGTGCTGATGAAAAACCGTAAGTGCACGAAGTGCAGCCTAATATTTTTTAATGGTTTAAAAATTTGAGTTCCCTTTGCTTAGCACAAACAAGAGGTGATTATGGCGCTGATGTTACTTTTCTGGAGGAGAGGTAGGAGGTCCTGCTGACAAAACTGTGCTGACAGCTGGAACAGGGCTCTTAAATTAACTCGACAGGAATAACTTGGCACACCCACTTCCCTCCTCATCTTTCTTTCTCTCTTTTTTCCTTTGTTCGCCACCGGTCTCATGATGGCTTGTGTATTGTGCTTTACTTGTGTTATCTGGAATAAACTAGAGGAAAGTAACTCAAGCCTGACCTATTCATGACTTTGTGGTTCTATCACGTTTTCAACAACTTCGTTATAGCCCTGGAGGAAAACCGTTCTTAAACCGAACTATTTTCACACACGCATCAGCCGCTGGAAAATTTAATAGACTCGTCATTGGGCTCGTCTAGAAATCGATATGCACGTGCGGGCAGGAGCCGAGCAAGGACGTGCCCGCCAAGTCCTGCAGACTAAGGCAGACCATTTGAGTTGCGATCGGTAAATAGCAGTTACCAAGTATGGAAAAAATGACAATTAGCTCAGTCTCTCTCTCTGTCTCTCTCTCTCTCTCTCTCTCTCTCTCTCTCTCTCTCTCTCTTGCTCTCCCTCTCTCCCCTCTTACCAAAAAAATTGCGACCCAATATCCGTTCACCCCGAATTCTATATTTCAGTGCTGCGGCCTCAAATTGAATTTTATATTCAACTCACTAACTCACTGAAATTTTCTCAGTTGTACGCTTTGCTTCGTATTTTTCATCAAATGACTGAGGGATCTTCAACGCTTACGTTTGCGTAATACAAGCTCCATTGTCTCCCGTTTTGCCTTGCAGAATACAGCAACTGATCAGAAGCCCCAGGATTCTCTTGGTGATGCAAAACAAGTGTCTGAAAGGTATAAAATATTTTCATTTTTGGGTCATTCCCAAACAACTTTGAGCGCCCCCAGACTTTTGTCCTGAAAACTGTAATTGCCCGCACAGTGCGACGCTAAATAGTGTCTGGAACGTATAAAATATTTTGTCTGCGACCATTCTGGTGTAATATAAATCTTTGGTACAGGCGTGAGCGTCTGGACGTACTCTCCTCTTATAAACCTAAGGCATAAAGTGCAACCTCAGGTCACTGCTGATGCCGCGTTTGAGTCACCACAAAGCATGTAAAAGCCCACGTAAAAATGCAAAACTCAAGCTCGATCAGGAGTCAACATTTGCACTTAGAATTAGCTGTCGAGATGTTATTATAAATTGCATGTTTTTGTTTGGTTTCAGATCAAAAAGATACCCTGCCGATTGATAGATTGTTTGCCCAGCGTTCATAAGAAGAGTAATTCTAGCCCAGCATTACTGTCGTTAAAACTTCATGGAAGCCAAGTGGTTTAGAGGAACCTCCAAATGTAGAGGTAGCCAATCGGGTACCAATGCAGTAACTGCGCGCCTATAAAACGCGGAGTGAAAGTGCTGTTTCTGACAAAAAGGGGTCAGATGGGCGCGGGTCTAGACCACGCTCGAATATTATCATTTCGCTTCTGAAGAGGTGAGTACTGACGTCATCCTGCCGGTACGAGTGAAGAGCGAAGAACCGGTTTTTACCGAGGGAAGAGGTAAGTGCGTTGCAGAATGTCATTATTTTCAGAATGTCATTAAATGCCGTTTTCAGGAAAGATGAAGGCACTACTGATTTTGTCTTGACTCATCGTAGTGACGCTGTCTACACCATACCACCAGAGGCACTACTGACATGACGTTATTTCCGACAAAGACGAAGACTTTGCCGAAGACCACATCACTGCAGAAGACAATGCTGCTACCTTCACAGACATGGACTCAATAGTGGCTGAAGACATGATGGACCATGCGACTGAGGATGCTGATGCTGCCGTTGAAGGCAATGACAAAGAAGTCACCAAAGTGGAGGAGGAAAACGACAAAGGTGACCACAGTGAAGATGCAATGGACAATGATGAAGAGATGGCTGTCAATGATGAGAAAGAAGTCGAAGACGAGGCAGAAGATGCTGACATGTCTTCTGGAGACGCAGAGAACGTCCCAGCAGCAGAAGCGGCTTCTGTTGAGGAAGCTGACAATGACTTGTTCGCTGCAGAAGAGGACACTGTGGTCGAGACACCGGACGGTACTGATAAAACTTCTCAAATGGGTGGAGATGCTACTGTTGCTGTGACAAAGTCTGAGGGAGACTGAGCAGTTGCCAAGACCTTCACAACCTCAGTAAATGCAAGTGGTGTAGACGATCCGTGGATAAGGTAGTGGCCCTTGATGTTTGCTTGAATCGTTAGTGTCTTAATGGGGCCAATAGACGGTCCGGAAAATGAAATCACTTTTAGTATGGTAATGATTAAGAAAGTAAAATAAACTTATTGCATGCATTTCTACTTGTCTTACACTACTCACCCCCTGAAAGCAGTATGACCAATGAATAGTGCAAGAGTTTCAACTAACACTACTACTGTTTTCTTCGGCAGAGCAAGCTGAAAGGGTCAGGCACCAACCACGTCTCCTCCGTCTCAGCCTTCCTGGAGGATACCTTGGTTGACAAAATATTATATTTAGCGTCTGTGAAAAAAGAGGTGGATCAGACTTTGGAGTAACCTATTGTAGCAATGTGAATTTTGAAGTAATCTCATCTTGTCATGCATGGGGCTATTTTGCATGAAATAGATTTCAGAGATTTTTCGATGTTGTTTAAAGTGGGGCTCGAATATGTTTGTGTGCCTTAGCAGCAGACTAACCTGTACATATGTTTGAAGTGCTGCCTAACTATTTGTGTCATTTAAAAATGTATTTTTAGACATTTGTATTTTGATTGTATTGATTTGTATGTTTTTACTCTGCCTTTCTTATTTTGATGTACTTCAATTCGTCTGCCATTGGTAAGTTAAGTTGCACAAGTAATGAGTTGGTGGTAAAATAAAATCAATCAAGGAGGTTCTATTTTCCTACCGCTCTGACAAGGAGACAATCATGCACCGTGACATGCTATATATGTCATTCTCCCTGGTCAGTGATGATCGTACTGCACCTACTCCGGTATTGATAAATACACGTCTGAATGAATATACGATATAATATAAGTCTCTTTTGGCAATAAGTTCGAAAATGTTTGAAAAGGAAGCATGTGAGAGCCTGCTTCGCGCATGTCGTCCAGCACTACCATTATGGTTTTGTTCCCAGTCGCTCGCGTGTGACCAACTAAGCGTGTTTCATGGACCACTGCTGGAACTTACTGACAAACGGATCGCAGACGGATGCCATTTACACGGAGTATTCATCCACTTTTACTAGCGTCAGCCACAGACTTCTTTTACATAAGCTTAGGCGCTCTTTTAGAATCACCGGTTCTACATATGGATTGAGTCCTAAGCGCCACGATATTGTTACTGGGGGCTACGGACCCTGGACTGGTGATGGCGGGGGGGAGGCATAAACTTGACTGTCTTTGAAAAAGCTAATGACCATGAAGCTCATGAATGAAGAGCATGGAATCGAGTTTTACTGGAATTTTTGCTCGTGTCATCATGATATATTGGACATGAGCTGTTATCTGGGCCCCGTTGCCGTACAGGATTCCAGTATAATGAGAGGCATCTCTTCAGACAAATGCATAGCTGCTTGGCCAGACCGAATGCTGTTCCGCAGCGTCGGCGCTGTGTTGAATTCCAGCTGTGGTCTGACTACCAAATCGCATCTGTGTAGCCCAGGAGCCAGTCACACCCGTATTTGTGGTGTGGTCTGCCCAGTCCCGTTGTGGTCTTGCGAGTCGAAAACTGGTACTGTCAGCCACTTGCCCGTGTGCTTTGCTGCGACACTTGGTCGAGTTTGAGTTGTGTGATTCTGCACACGTTTTTTCGATTGAGAGCAATAGCCTCGAGTAAGAATGCGAAGTGTGTCGCGATCTCTTTTCTGTCGATTTTCCCCATCACTACAGCCTCTGAGCCAGACAGTGGCAGAGGCTTCAGCTTCTTTATCTCCGGTAGTCCCATGATACGACCTCACTGGGTGTGGAGAGGGGCGTCCTCGCAGGATGCAATCCTCCCCTTAAACACTCCCTGGGCAAGAAAAATATCTGCTAGGAAAATAGAACGAAGCTATCACAGAAGCCTTGAGTTTGGGATGCTGCCGGAGTCCTCAACGAAAGATGCGTGCGATGAAGAACGACCCTGAGAAAAGTGTAGCACACCACGTGGGAGGAGCGCGTCAATTAGTGACCGAGCAGTGCACGTGTAACCACAGCGGCCTTCGACCCGCGCGCTTCAGCGGGCCAGATTAGTGAAATGGCCATCCCCGCTGTGCTTTTTCGGTGTGCGATACGGTGCAACCAATGCAGTTCTCTTAACATCGATGACATTGCAGAGTAACGGAAGGTATTGGTTAATACGCTGTGGTTGTTTTTGAGGAAGGTAATAAGAGGCCGCAATACTCAACCTGTCTCCAGTATCCTCGCTCTTATCTGTATACGATATTTACTTCTCCAGAATCGACAACACTTGGCAAAGTTTGTTAGTTTCATGTTTTTCGGACTCGTGGTAAAACAAATCATTTGGACGCAACCGAAGAGTGGTTTTAATCATGGTTTTCAGTCATAATGATCATACCTATAGTATCCTCTTATAAACCTAAGGCATAAAACGTGATAAGACATAAAACGCATAAAACCTATAAAACGCGGAGTGAAAGTGCGGTTTCAGACAAAAAGGGGTCAGACGGGCGCGGGTCTAGACGCCGCTCGAATACCATCATTTCTTCTCGGAAAAGGTACTGACGCCATCCTGCCGGTACGAGTGAAGAGCGAAGAACCGGTTCTTTACCGAGTGAAGAGGTGAGTGCGTTGTAAAATTAAATTATTTTCTCGCACATTATAATGCCGGGCAAACACGGCTAGAAATTAATTTGCATATTAATTAAAATGGAATTCGTGGCAAGCCCTGTTCGATCAACGGTAGCAATATTTTTGGAACTGAAAGGCACAGGGCGTCATAGTATTGCTAATATTTGTGGTGAGGGTCAACTCCAATTACTAGCAATAATATTTATTCATCTTACTTTATTAGAAATTGTAGATGGAGACCTGAAGTTAATGGATGCTTGCCGTTTTCAGGAAAGATGAAGACATTACTGATTTTGGACGGTCTCATCGTAGTGACGCTTTGTGCACCATACCACCAGAGGCACTACCGGCATGACGTTATTTCCGACAATGACGAAGACCATTTCACTACGGAAGACAATAATGCTACCTTCACAGAGCTAGACTCAATGGTGGCTGAAGACATGATGGACCACGCAGCTGAGGATGTCGATGCTGCCGTAGAAGGCAATGACAAAGAAGTCACTGAGGTGGAGGAGGAAGACGACAAAGAGATGGCTGTCATTGAATATGCTGAAATGTCTTCTGGAGACGCGGAATACGTGCCAGCAGCAGATGCGGCTTCTGATGAGGAAGCTGATGATGACTTATTCACTGCAGAAGAGGACACTGTGGTCGAGGCAACGGACAGTACGGATGAAACGTCTCAAATGGAGGAGGTGATCACAGCTTCCGACAACGGCGGTTTGGGTGGAGATGTTACTGTGGCTGTGTCGAAGTCTGAGGAGGAGACGGAGCAGTCACCAAGACCTTCACAACCTCAGTAAAGGTCAGTAGTGTAGACGATCGGTGACTAAGGTAGTGTTCCTTGTTTGTTAATCGTTCTTGTATTTTATTTTGTTACGTCATAGGTCATGGTCACTTAAACACCTTCTTGACGCATAATTATAGATGTGCTGCATACATTGGTGTTCGTAATAGCATATGTTTGCGCATCTGCATTCAATAAAATATTTGTTACAATGTCAAACTATCTACATATCTAAACCCATAAGATCTGTACGTGTTTTTATCGCATTTGCGTGCTAAGCGGGATATATAATATATTTGGAGACAGTTTCGTATTAAATGGGGCAATAGCCGGTACGGAAAATGAAATTATTCTGAATATGGTTTTGATTTAGAAAGTTATATAAACTTATTGCATATATTGCCAGCGGTCTTAGCCTTCTCACTCCCTGAAAGCAGCATAAGACCAATTATTAGTTCAAGAGTTTCCACTAACTCTACCACTGTGTTCTTCGACAGAGCAAGCTGAAAGGGTCAGGCAACAACCACGTCTCCTCCATCTCAGCCTTCCTGGAGGGTACCTTCGAGAAAAATAATAGATTTGACGTCCTTGAAAAACGAGGTGGATCAGCTTGTTGAGTAATTTATTGTAGCAATGTGAATTTTGCATTGATCTCATCTTGTCATGTATTGAGCTATTTTGCATGCAATATATCTCAGAGTGATTTTACTTGATTTTTCGATGTTGTTTAAACTGTGTCTTGAACATGATTGCGATCTTTAGAGGCAGACTCACTTGTAAATGTGTTTGAAGTGTTGCCCAACCACTTGTGTCATGGTGTGATTTTCTGTGGGGAAAGTAATTTTCAGACAGCTGTGTTTTGATTGTGTTGATTCGTGTGTTTTTACTGCTGTCTCTCATTTTGATGTACTTCAGTTCATCTACCATTGTCAAGTTTAGTTGCAGCATGACATGTAAAATAAAATCAATCAATGAGGTTCTGTTTTCGTACCGCCTTCACAAGGAGACAATCATTCGCCGTGGCATGCTATGCTGCTATTTTCACTGGTCAATGATGATGTTTAGACCGCAACTTCTCAGGTTTTGATGAATATACGTCTCTTTTGGTAATCAGTTCCAAAATTTTGGGACAAGGAAGCATGTGAGAGCCTGCCTCGCGCATGTCGTCCAGCACACAACAGCATGGTTTTATTCCCAACCGCTCGTGTGTGACCAACTAAGCGTGTTTCATGCACCACTGTTGGATCTCACTGACAAACGGATGCCATTTACACGGATTATTCTTCCGCTTTCGTTATCGTCAGGCACAGGCTTCTTTTACATAAACTTAGGCGCTCTTTTAACATCACCGGTTGTGCCAATGGTTGGATTGAGACCTGCCTGAGCCAGCGCTCCTAGCGTGTTATTCTCGATGGGAAGTACTCTGACTGGGCCCCGGTATTATCTGGAGTAACGGAAGGCAGTATTCTTGGACCGATTCTCTTCACCTGTTACGTAGCTGACCTTCCAAGACAAATTAAAACTGGTTCGTTATTATACGCAGATGGTGTCAAAATTTGTCACAGAATTCAAGGCCAAGCAGATGTTGATTCTCTCCAGGCCGACCTAAAGGCCGACTATTGCGACGTCATTTACGATGGACATTTGACCCTCAGTGACAGATTGAGACTTCAGAGACTGCAAAACCGGGCAGCAAGACTGGAAGCAGGGACTCTTAATAGGACATTTGCTGACAAACTTATGTGTCTGGAAGGTATAAAATATTTATCTGTGGCCATTCTGGTGTAATACGAAGGTTTGGTATCTGCGTGGGTATCTGGATGTATTCTCCTCTTATAAACCTAAGGCATAAAGCGTCACGTCAGGTTACTGCTGATCCTGCGTTTAAGTCACCGCAAAGCGTGCAAAAGGCCACGTAAAAATACGAAACTCAAGCCCGATCAGGGGTCAACATTTGCACTTTATATTAGTTCTTGGGATGTTATTATAAATTGCATCTTTTGTTTGGTTTCAGGTAAAAAAGATACACGGTCGATTGATAGATTTTTCGCTTATCCGGCGTTCATCAGAACGGTATCTCTAGCCCAGTATTACCGCTGTTAAAACATCATGGTAACCAACTGGTTTAGAGGGACCTCCAGATTTAGAGGTAGCCAAACTGGAACCAATCCAGTAACTGCGCGCCTATAAAACGCGGAGTGAAAGTGCTGTTTTAGACAAAAAGGGGTCAGACGGGCGCGGGTCTAGACGCAGCTCGAATACTACCATTTTTTTGCAGGGACGAGTGAAGATATGCCGGTTCTTTACCGAGGGAAGAGGTGAGTGAGTTGCATAATGTGATTATGTTGTATCCTTTTATCGTTCTTGCATGAATTATAAAACCTTTTACCATGCAAAGTTAATGTTGAATTTATAAAAGGCTGTCGGGGCAGTTTGTTAAGTGTTCAAGTGTTTTACGGGCACATTTTCATATTGGGTATACACAGCTAGAACTTAATTTGCATGAACATTCAAATGACATTCGTATAAAACCCCGTTCGATTAACCGTAGCCGTATGTTTGTAAGTGAAAGGCACAGGGTGTCATAGTATTGCTGATGTTTGTGGTGAGGGTCAACTCAATCACTAGCTTTGACACTGATCTATCTTATTTTATTACATTTTGTGTATGGAGACCTGAACTTAATGGATGGCTGCCATTTTCAGGAAAGATGAAGACACTACTGATTTTTACTGGACTCATCGTAGTGACGCTTTCTGCACCACACCACCATAGGCACTACCGGCATGACGTTACTTCCGACAAAGATGCTACCTTTACAGAAATGGACTCAATGGTGGCTGAAGACATGATGGACCACGCGACTGAGGATGCCATCGCGTGAAGGCGACGACGAAGAAGTCACCGAAAAGGAGGAGGAGGATGACGAAGAAGTTACCGATGTGGAGGAGGAAGACGAAGGTGAAGATGCAACGGACAATGTTGAAGAGGTGGATGTCAATGATGGGAAAGAAGGCGAAGACGAGGCTGCGGATGGTGACATGTCTTTTGGAGACGCAGAGGACGTCCCAGCTGCAGATGCGGCTTCTGATGAGGAAGCTGATGATGCTGAGGAGGACTTATTCGCTGCAGAAGAGGACACTGAGGTCGAGGCACCAGGCAGTACTGATGGAACATCTCAAATGGAGGAGGCCGTCACAACTTCCGACAACGGCGGTTTGGGTGGAGATTTTACCGTGGCTGTGTCGAAGTCTGAGGGAGACGGAGCCGTCACCAAGACCTTCACAACATCCGTAAAGGTCAGTGGTGTAGGCGATCCGTGACTAAGGTAGTGTCCCTTGATGTTTGTTTGAATAATTATTGCATTTTATTACCTAAACACCTTCTTGATCCATAATTATTTAGTTTCTTTGAAGGATTTGTTGTAAAGTTGTTTCTTACTTGCATCATAACTGAACATTTAAAGCTCTGCTGCATACATTGTTGGGCGTCACGACATATTTGTTTGCGCATCTGCATTCAATAAAATGTTTGTTACTATGTCAAACTATCTACATCTTTAAGCTCATAAGATCTGTATCGGTTTTAATCGCATTCACATGTTAAGCTGGATATATAATCTGTTGGAAAACAGTTTCGTATTAAATGGGTCAATAGACGGTCCGGAAAATGAAATTATTCTGAAGATGGTAATGATTTAGAAAGAAAAATAAGCTTATTGAATAAAGTTCCAGTTGTCTTACCCTAATCACGCCCTGAAAGCAGCATCAGACCAATAAATAGTTCGAGAGTTTCAACTAACACTACCACTGTGTTCTTCGACAGAGCAAGCTGACAGGGTCAGGCACCAACAGTGTCTCCCCTGTCTCAGCCTTCCTGGAGGGTACCTTTGGTGACAAAATAATAGATTTGACGTCCGTGAAAAACGAGGTGGATCAGACTGAGGAGTAACTTATTGTAGCAATGTGAGTTTTGAAGTGATCTCCATCTTGTCATGTATAGAGATAGTTTGCATGAAATCGATCTCAGAGTACTTTTACTTGGTTTTCAGATGTTGTTTACACAGTTTCCCGAACATGTTTGCGTTCTTTAGAAGCAGACGTACTTGTAAGTATGTTTGAAGTGATGCTCAACTACTTGTGTGATCTTGTGTTTTTTTGTGGGCGAAATGTAGTTTTCAGACATTTGTGTTTTGAGTGTATTGATTTTTATGTTTATACTGTGTCTCTCATTTTGATGTACTTCAATACATCTACCATTGTCAAGTTTACTTGCAACATGACATGTAATGAGTTAGCACGACGCTTCAGCCATCGAGGCCGAAGCGTCGTGCCGCTCCTGGGGGTGGGCGCTGGTAGCGCTGCCACGGACTGTACGGATCTACCCTATCGAAGTCGCCAGGCCGCAGAGGCGCAACGTGTTGTAACTGTAGCCGCCTCGGCCGCCGAAAACAGTTGGAACTGACACCACGGTGTTAATACACCCAACGTGCCAGTTCCAACTGTTTTCGGCGGCCGAGGCGGCTACACTGACGTCATCCTGCCGGTACGAGTGAAGAGCGAAGAACCGGTTCTTTACCGAGGGAAAGGTGAGTGCGTTGCAGAATTTTATTATTTAGTAGCGTTTTGTCGTCCTTACATGAATTATCAAACACGTTTGATCATTCAAAGTTGATGTTAAATCTATAAAGTGTTCAAGTGTTGTATTAAACATTAAAATATCTGGTATATACGTCTGGAACTTAATTCGCATAGTAACTAAAATGTAATTCGTGCAAAACCCAGTCGGGTCAACGGGAGCAATATTTTTCTAAGCTAAGAACTGAAAGGCAAATGGCGTCATAATATTGCTGATATTTGTGGTTAAGTTCAACTAGAATCAATAGCTTTGCACTGATCTGTCTATTTTTATTAGAAATTGTAGATGGAAACCTGAACCTAATGTATGTCTGCCGTTTTCAGGAAAGATGAAGGCACTACTGATTTTGTCTGGACTCATCGTAGTGACGCTGTCTACACCATACCACCAGAGGCACTACCGACATGACGTTATTTCCGACAAAGACGAAGACTTTGCCGAAGACCACATCACTGCAGAAGACAATGCTGCTACCTTCACAGACATGGACTCAATAGTGGCTGAAGACATGATGGACCATGCGACTGAAGATGCTGATGCTGCCGCTGAAGGCGATGACAAAGAAGTCACCGAAAAGGAGGAGAGGGATGACGAAGAAGTCACCGATGTGGAGGAGGAAGACGACAGTGAAGATGCAACGGACAATGCTAAAGAGATGGCTGTAAATGATGAGAAAGAAGTAGAAGACGAGGCAGAAGATGCTGGCATGTCTTCTGGAGACGCGGAAGACGTCCCAGCAGCAGATGCGGCTTCTGATGAGGAAGCTGATGATGACTAATTCACTGCAGAAGACGACGCTGTGGTCGAGGCACCAGACAGTACTGATGAAGCGTCTCAAATGGAGGAGGTGGTCACAACTTCCGACAACGGCGGTTTGGGTGGAGATGTTACCGTGGCTGTGTCCAAGTCTGAGGGAGACGGAGTAGTCACCAAGACCTTCACAAACTCAGTAAAGGTCAGTGGTGTAGACGATCCGTGACTAAGGTAGTGTCGCTTGATTTTTGTTTTGAATTGTTCATTTAGTTATGTCGCATGTCATGGGCACTTGAAGACCTTCCTTGACGCATCATTATTTGGTTTCTTTGAAGCCTCGGTTCTAAAACTGTTTCTCACTGGGATCATAACGGAGCATTTTAAGCTGTGCTGCATACACTAACGGGCGTAATAACATATTTCTGTGCATCTGCTTTCGATAAAATGTTTCGCTACTAAGTGAAACTATCTACATCCTTAAACCATAAGAAATTACGTTCTTTATCTTTACTTGTGAAGCGGAATATAATATATTCGGAAATAGTTTCGTATTAAATGGGGTCAATAGACAGTCCGGAAAATAAAATTGCTCTGAATATGGTTATGATTTAGAAAGTGAAATAAGCTTATTGCATATAATTCCGGTTGCCTTATCCTACTTACCCCCTGAAAGCAGCATCAGACCAATGAATAGTTCAAGAGTTTCAACTAACACTAGCACTGTTTTCTTTGACAGAGCAACCTGAAAGGTTCAGGCACAAACCAAGTCTCCTCCCTCTTAGCCTTCCTGGAGGGTACCTTCGAGGAGAAAATAATAGATTTGACGTCCGTGAAAAACGAGGTTGCATCAGACTGTGGAGTAACCTATTGTGGCAACGTGAATTTTGAAGTGATCTCATCTTGTCACGTATGGAGCTATTTTGAATGAAATAGATCTTAGAGTGCTTTTACTTTATTTTTCGATGTTGTTTACACTGTTTCTCGCACATGTTGGCGTTCTTTAGAAGCAGACTAAATTGTAAATATGTTTGAAGTGTTGCCCAGCTACTTGTGTGATCGTGTGATCTTTTGTGGGCGAAATGTAGTTTTCAGACTTTTGTGTTTTGATTGTATTGATTTGTATGTTCTTACTGCGTGTTTCCCATTTGACTGTACTTTAATTCCTCTACCATTGTCAAATGTAGTTGCAGCATGACATGTAATGAGTTAGTGTTAAAATAAAATTAATCAATGATGTTCTATCTTCGTACCGCCCTGACAAGGAGTCAAGCATTCACCGTGATACGTATACGTGATAAGCATTCAGCTATATATGCCATTCTCCCTGGTTAATGATGATGATCCGACGGCATCTACTCAGGTATTGATGAAGATACGTGTGAAAGATTTCAACTAGTCAGACTTCCTTCAAGCTTTTCACGTTATTTTTACTCGTGCGAAGCAGGAATATAAACGATTACGAGAGAATGTCGGCATCATTTATGGAATTCAAGGTGAACGTGACGCGGGTTCCCACGCCTTTGGGCAGGGGCATTGCCATTAGTGACGCATATATCTACAAGTCCATGTTCGGAAACAAGGTCTGGCTCGACAACACGTGACTCGATTACGCTTGGCCCATTTTTGGTACGCTGGTTCTTGGTCCCCTTCTGGCACTCCTCCATCCTGTCTTCGTGGACAGACGAAATTCTTCGTTTTGCTGAGGACACATCAATTTATGCCAACACACGACTGGCACACTTTGTGCAGTTCAAAATTCCCCCAGAATGACATCGAGAGAATGTAGTTATAGGGGAAAAAGTGGGTTTTATTATTTAATGCTTACAAAATTATCCAATAAAAATATATCTAATCAGGAGTCTTCAAAGTTTACGTTGGTGTAATACAAGTTTCATTGTCCTCGGTTTTGTCTTACAGAATACAGCAACTGATCAGAAGCAGTATGATTCTCTTGGCGTTGCAAAAAGTGTCTGAAACGTATAGAATATTTTTCTGCGACCATTTTTGTGTAATAAAAAGCTTTGATACAGGCGTGAGCGTCTGGCATAAAGTGTAAAGGCATAAAGCGTAACCTCAGGTTGCTGCTGATCACGCGTTTCAGTCACCGCAAAACATGTAAAAGCCCACATAAAAATGCAAAACTCAAGCACGATCAGGGGTGAACATTTGCATTTATATTTTTGTCGAAAAGTTAATACAAAGAGTTAGCTTTTGTTCTGTTTCAGATCAACAAGACACACGGCCGATTGACAAACTTTTCGGTTGTTCGGCGTTCATCAGAGCGTATCTCTAGCTCAGAATTACCGTCGTTAAACTTCATGGTGGACTTCATGGCAATCAACATGTATAGAGGGAACCTTCAGATGTGAGATCTTCAGGTACCAATGCGGTAACTGCACGCCTATAAAACGCGGAGTGAAAGTGCTGTTTCAGACAAAAAGGCGTCATACGGGCGCGGGTCTAGACGCCGCTCGAAAATTATCATTTCGTTTCGGAAGAGGTACTGACGTCATCCTACCGGTACGTGTGAAGAGCGAAGAACCGGTTCTTTACCGAGTGAAGAGGTGAGTGCGGTGTAAAATTTGATTATTTCCTCGCACATTATAATGCCGGGCAAACACGGCTAGACAATATTTTGCATAGTAATTAAAATCGAATTCGTGCTTAGCCCTGTTCGATCAACGGTAGCAATATTTTTTGGAAACTCAAAGGCACAGGGCGTCAGTATTGCTGATATTTGTGGCGAGGGTCAACTCCAGTCACAAGCAATTACATTGATCGATATTACTTTATTAGAAATTGTAGATGGCGACCTGAAGTTATGCTTGATGCTTACGGTTTTCAGGAAAGATGAAGACACTACTGATTTTGGGCGGTCTCATCATAGTGACGCTTTGTGCACCATACCACCATAGGCACTACCGGCATGACGTTGTTTCTGACAATGACGAAGACCCCATTTCACTACCGAAGACAATAATGCTACCCCTTCACAGACCTAGACTCAATCTTGGCTTAAGACATGCGGTGACCACGCAGCTGAGGATGCCGTTGAAGGCGATGACAAAAAACTCACTGAGGTGGAGGAGAAAGACGACGAAGAGATGGCTGTCATTGAATATGCTGAAATTTCTTCTGGAGACGCGGAATACGTGCCAGCAGCAGATGCAGAACTTCTGATGAGGAACGCTGATGATGACTTATTCACTGCAGAAGAGGACACTGTGGTTGAGGCACCAGCCAGTACTGATGAAACGTCTCAAATGGAGGAGGTCGTCACAACTTCCAACAACGGCGGTTTGGGTGGAGATGTTATCGTGGCTGAGTCGAAGTTTGAGGGAGTCGGAGTAGTCACCAAGACTTTCACAAACTCAGTCAAGGTCATTGGTGTAGACGATCTGTGTCTAAGGTAGTGGCCCTTGATTTTTGTTTTGAATCGTTCATTTTTTTTTTTTTTTTTTTTTTTTTTTTAAATTTTTTTTTTTTTTTTTTTTTTTTTTTTTTTTTTTTTTTTTTTTTTTTTTTTTTTTTTTTTTTTTTTTTTTTTTTTTTTTTTTTTTTTTTTTTTTTTTTTTTTATATTTATTTTTTTTTTTTTTTTTTTTTTTTTTTTTTTTTTTATATTTTTTTTTTTTTTTTTTTATATTTTTTTTTTTTTTTTAAATATATTTTTTTTTTTTCCTTTTTTTGTGAAGGGGGGTATATAATATTTTTGGAAATACTTTCGTATTAAATGGGGTCAATAGACAGTCCGGGAAATTGAATTAATTTTAATATGGTAATGATTTAGAAAGTGAAATAAGCTTATCTCATATACTTCCAGTTATCGTACCCTACTCACCCCCTGAAAGCAGTATCAGACCAATGAATAGTCCAAGGGTTTCAACTAACACTACCACTGTTTTCTTTGACAGAGCAACCTAATAGGGTCAGGCACCAACCACGTCTCCTCCGTCTCAGCCTTCCTGGAGGGTACCTTCGAGGACAAAATAATAAATTTGACGTCCGTGAAAAACGAGGTGGATCAGACGACGGAATAACGTATTGTAGCAATTTGAATTTTAAATTGATCTTTTCTTGTCATGTGTGGAGCTATTTTGAATAAAAAAAGATCTCAGAATGTTTTTATTTGATTTTTCGATGTTGTTTAAACTGTGTCTCGAATATGTTTGCGTTCTTTTGAAGCAGACATATGTAATTGTAAATATGTTTGAAGTGTTTAGAGTATGTTTTTTGGGAAAATGTAGTTTTGGACAATTGTGTTTTGATTGTATTGATTTGCATGTTTTTACAGCGTGTTCCTCATTTTGATGTAGTTCAATTTCTGTACCATTGTCAAGTGTAGTTGCACCATGACATGTAATGAGTTAGTGTCAAAATAAAATCAATCAAGGAGGTTCTATTTTCGTTTCGCCCTGACAAGGAGTCAAGCATTCACCGCGACATGCTTTATATGTCATTCTCCCTGGTAAATGATGACGATCCGACGCCATCTTCTCAGGTATTGATAAGTATACGTCGGGAAGATTTAAACTAGTCGGACTTGCTTTAAGCTTTTCACGAGATTTTTACGCCTGCGAAACTAGAATAAAAACGAATACGCAAAAATGTCAGCATCATTTGCTGAACTAAGAGTGAACGTGACGCGGATTCCCACGTCATTGCGCACAGGCATTGCTATTAGTGACGCACATATCTACAAGTCCTTGTTCGGGAACAAGGTCTGGCTCGACCACACCTTACTCGATCACGCTGTGCCCATTTTTGGTACGCTGGTTCTTGGTTCCATGCTGGCATTCCTCTACCGTAACGGTCTTTGTGAACAGACAACCTACGAAATTCTTTGTTTTTCTAACGTCACACTAAATTGCGCCCAACACATGACTTTAAAAAAGGATAAATGAATTTAGATTAATGGATTAGTTCTAGCGACTCTCGTGGACGTTGCTAGAACTGTAGACATCAAATTAGACGCTTTTCCACAGACCACATTTGCAATGTGTGATCAGGTGTATTCTACAAGTGTGTGATCAATGATGTTTGTCAGTCCACATACAGCCTTCGCCGCTGACGTGCCCTTGACCTCTGATCAAATCCCAATCCGATGTTTGTCAGTCTGAAGCTGCAGGTTGTACTTGAGGAGACGAGAGTGCAGGAGTTGCAGTGATGCTGTTGACTACGGGTGCCGGTGCAGCCGGTGCTTATTCACCTGGTTATCTAATGCTGATAGGTATTTTCGATGTAATAAAGTAAAAAGAAAAAAACTGAAAAAGGGTTGCTATTGCGGGAGCAGTTGATGATCGCGAATTCACGAATCATACATGACCTTAAATTAACTCGACAGGAATAACTTGGCACACCCACTTCCCTCCTCATCTTTCTTTCTCTCTTTTTTCCTTTGTTTGCCACCGGTCTCATGATGGCTTGTGTATTGTGCTTTACTTGTGTTATCTGGAATAAACTAGAGGAAAGTAACTCAAGCCTGACCTATTCATGACTTTGTGGTTCTATCACGTGTTCAACAACTTCGTTATAGCCCTGGAGGAAAACCGTTCTTAAACCGAACTATTTTCACACACGCATCAGCCGCTGGAAAATTTAATAGACTCGTCATTGGGCTCGTCTAGAAATCGATATGCACGTGCGGGCAGGAGCCGAGCAAGGACGTGCCCGCCAAGTCCTGCAGACTAAGGCAGACCATTTGAGTTGCGATCGGTAAATAGCAGTTACCAAGTATGGAAAAAATGACAATTAGCTCTTTCTCTCTCTCTCTGTCTCTCTCTCTCTCTTTCTCTCTCTCTCTTGCTCTCCCTCTCTCCCCTCTTACCAAAAAAATTGCGACCCAATATCCGTTCACCCCGAATTCTATATTTCAGTGCTGTGCCCTCAAATTGAATTTTATATTCAACTCACTAACTCACTGAAATTTTCTCAGTTGTACGCTTTGCTTCGTATTTTTCATCAAATGACTGAGGGATCTTCAACGCTTACGTTTGCGTAATACAAGCTCCATTGTCTCCCGTTTTGCCTTGCAGAATACAGCAACTGATCAGAAGCCCCAGGATTCTCTTGGTGATGCAAAACAAGTGTCTGAAAGGTATAAAATATTTTCCTTTTTGGGTCATTCCCAAACAACTTTGAGCGCCCCCAGACTTTTGTCCTGAAAACTGTAATTGTCCGCACAGTGCGACGCTAAATAGTGTCTGGAACGTATAAAATATTTTGTCTGCGACCATTCTGGTGTAATATAAATCTTTGGTACAGGCGTGAGCGTCTGGACGTATTCTACTCTTATAAACCTAAGGCATAAAGTGCAACCTCAGGTCACTGCTGATCCCGCGTTTGAGTCACCACAAAGCATGTAAAAGCCCACGTAAAAATGCAAAACTCAAGCTCGATCAGGAGTCAACATTTGCACTTAGAATTAGCTGTCGAGATGTTATTATAAATTGCATGTTTTTGTTTGGTTTCAGATCAAAAAGATACCCTGCCCATTGATAGATTGTTTGCCCAGCGTTCATAAGAAGAGTAATTCTAGCCCAGCATTACTGTCGTTAAAACTTCATGGAAGCCAAGTGGTTTAGAGGGACCTCCAAATGTAGAGGTAGCCAATCGGGTACCAATGCAGTAACTGCGCGCCTATAAAACGCGGAGTGAAAGTGCTGTTTCTGACAAAAAGGGGTCAGACGGGCGCGGGTCTAGACCACGCTCGAATATTATCATTTCGCCTCTGAAGAGGTGAGTACTGACGTCATCCTGCCGGTACGAGTGAAGAGCGAAGAACCGGTTTTTACCGAGGGAAGAGGTGAGTGCGTTGCAGAATGTCATTATTTAGTGGCACATTATAATATCGAGCAATTACAGCTAGAACTTAATTCGCATAGAAACTCAAATGAAATTCGTGTAAAACTGCGCTCAATAAACGGCAACAGTATTTTTTCAGACTGGAACTCAAGGCACAGGGTTTCATATTATTGGTGATATTTGTGGTGAAAGTTAACTCCAATCACTAGCTTTGCCACTGATCTATCCTACTTTATTAGAAATTTTACATGGAGATCTGAACTTAATGCATGTCTGCCGATTTCAGGGAAGATGAAGGCACTACTGATTTTGGCCGGAATAATTGTGGTGACGCTTTGTGCACCATACCACCAGAAGCCCTACTTTAATGAAGTTATTTCCGACAAAGCCGAAGACCACATCACTGCAGAGGACACTGATGCCACCTTCACAGACACAGATTCGATGGTGGCTGAAGACATGAGGGGCCATGCAACTGAAGATGCTGATGCTGCCGTAGACGGCGATGACGAAGAAGTCACCGAAGTGGAGGAGAAAGACGACGAAGAAGCTGACCACAGTGAAGATGTAACGGACAATGCCGAAGAGATGGCTGTTAATGATGAGAAAGAAGTAGAAGACGAGGCAGAAGATGCTGGCATGTCTTCTGGAGACGCGGAGGACGTCCCAGCAGCAGATGCAGCCTCTGATGAGGAAGTTGATGATGACTTATTCACTGCAGAAGACGACGCTGTGGTCGAGGCAACGGACATTACGGATGAAGCGTCTCAAATGGAGGAGGTCATCACAACTTCCGACAACGGCAGTTTGGGTGGAGATTTTACCGTGGCTGTGTCCAAGTCTGAGGGAGACGGAGCAGTCACCAAGACCTTCACAAACTCAGTAAAGGTCAGTGGTGTAGACGATCTGTGACTAAGGTAGTGTCCCTTGATTTTTGTTTTGAATCGTTCATTTAGTTATGTCGCAGGTCATGGGCACTTAAACACCTTCTTGACTCACCACTATTTGGTTTCTTTCAAGCTTTGGTTCTAAAACTGTTTCTCACTCGAATTATAACGGAGCATTTTAGGCTGTGCTGCATACATTAACGGGCGTAATAACATTTTTGTGCATTTGCTCTCTTTAAAATGGTTGTTACTATGTGAAACTATATACATCCTTAAACTCATAAGATAATGACGTGTTTTTATCTCCTTTTCATGTGAAGCGGGATATATAATATATTCGGAAATACTTCGTATTTAATGGGTCAATAGACGGTCCGGAAAATGAAATTAATATCAATATAGTAATGATTTAGAAAGTGAAATAAGCTTATCTCATATACTTTCAGTTGTCTTACCCTACTCACCCCCTGAAAGCAGTATCAGACCAATGAATAGTGCAAGGGTTTCAACTAACACTACCACTGTGTTCTTCGACAGAGCAAGCTGAAAGGGTCAGGCAAGAACCACGTCTCCTCCGTCTCAGCCTTCCTGGAGGGTACATTCGACGACAAAATAATAGATTTGACGTCTGTGAAAAACGAGGTGGATCAGACTGTGGAGTAACTTATTGTAGCAATGGGAACTTTGAAGTGATCTCATCTTGTCACGTATGGAGCTATTTTGAATGAAATATATCTCGTAGTCGTTTTACTTTATTTTTCGATGTTGTTTAAACTGTTTCTCGCACATGTTTGCGTTCTTTAGCAGCAGACTGAATTGTAAATATGTTTGAAGTGTTGCCCAGCTACTTGTATGATCGTGTGTTTTTTGTGGACGAAATGTAGTTTTCAGACTTTTGTGTTTTGATTGTATTGATTTGTATGTTCTTACTGCGTGTTTCTCATTTTACTGTACTTCCATTCCTCTACCATTGTCAAGTGTAGTTGCAGCATGACATGGAATGAGTTAGTGTTAAAATAAAATCAATCAATGATGTTCTATCTTCGTACCGCCCTGACAAGGAGTCAAGGATTCACCGTGATACGTATACGTGATAAGCATTCACCTATATATGTCATTCTCCATGGCCAATGATGATGATCCAACGACATCTACTCAACGTGTGAAAGATTTCAACTAGTCAGACTTCCTTCAAGCTTTTCACGTTATTTTTACTCGTGCGAAGCAGGAATATAAACGAATACGCGAGAATGTCAGCATCATTTCTGGAATTCAGAGTGAACGTTACGCGGATTCCCACGCCTTTGCACACAGGCATTGCTATAAGTGACGCACATGTCTACAAGTCCTTGTTCGGAAACAAGGTCTAGCTCAATCACACGTTACTCGATCACGCTGGTCTCATTTTTGGTACGCTGGTTCTTGGTTCCCTTCTGGCACTCCTCTATCGTAATGGTCTTTGTTAAAAGACGACATACGAAATTCTTTGTTTTGCTGAGGACACAGAAATTTATGCCCAGCACACGTCTGACAATTTCTGAAGTTCAAAATTCCCCCCAGAATGACCTCGAGAGAATGTAGTCATAAGGGAAAAAGTGGGTTTTATTATCTAATGCTTCCAAAATTATCCAACAAAAAACTATTTAATCAGGAGTCTTCAAAGTTTACGTGGGCGTAATGCAAGTTTCATTGTCCTCGGTTTTGCCTTACAGAATACAGCAACTGATCAGAAGCAGCATGATTCTCTTGGCGTCGCAAAAAGTGTCTGGAACGTATATAATATTTTTCTGCGACCAGTTTGGTGTAATAAAAAGCTTTGATACAGGCGTGAGCGTCTGGCATAAAGTGTAAAAGCATAAAGCGTAACCTCAGGTTGCTGCTGAGTACTCGTTTGAGTCACCGCAAAGCATGTAAGAGCCCACATACAAATGCAAAACTTAAGCCCGATCAGGGATCAACATTTGCACTTTTAGAAGTTGCATATTTGTTTGTTTCAGGTAAGCAAGATACACGGCTGATTGACAGATTTGTCACTTGTTCGGCGTTCTTAAGAACAGTATATCTAGCCCAGCATTCTAGTTGTTAAAACTTCATGGTAACCAACTGGTTTAGAGGACCTATAGATGTAGAGGGATTGCAGTACCTGCACGCCTATAAAACGCGGAGTAAAAGTGCTGTTTCAGGCAAAAAGGCGTCAGATGGGCGCCGGTCAAGACGCCGTGCGAATATTATCATTTGGTTCGGAAGAGGTACTGACGTCATCCTGACGGTACGAGTAAAGAGCGAAGAACCGTTTCTTTACCGAGGGAAGAGGTGAGTGCGTTGCAGAATTTTATTATTTAGTAGCATTTTGTCGTCCTTACATGAAAAAGTGTTCAAGTGTTGTATTAATACATTAAACTTAATTTGCATATTAACTAAAATGTAATTCGTGTAAAACGCAGTCCGGCCAACGGGAGCAATATTTTTCTAAGCTAAAAACTGAAAGGGAAATGGCGTCATAATATTGTTGATATTTGTGGTTAGGTTCAACTAGAATCAAGAGCTTTGACACTGATCTCTATTTTATTAGAAATTGTGGATGGATACCTTAACTTAATGTGTGTCTGCCTTTTTTAGGAAAGATGAAGGTTCTACTGATTTTGTCCGAACACATCGTAGTGACGCTGTCTACACCATACCACCAGAGGCACTACCGACATGACGTTATTTCCGACGAAGACTTTGCCGAAGACCACATCACTGCAGAAGACAATGCTGCTACCTTCACAGACATGGACTCAATAGTGGCTGAAGACATGATGGACCATGCGACTGAAGATGCCGATACTGCCGCTGAAGGCGATGGTAAAGAAGTCACCGAAAAGGAGAAGAGGGATGACGAAGAAGTCACCGATGTGGAGGAGGAAGACGACGGTGAAGATGCAACGGACAATGCTAAAGAGGTGGCTGTAAATGATGAGAAAGAAGTCGAAGACTAGGCAGAAGATGTCCCAGTAGCAGATGCGGCTACTGACGAGGAAGCTGATGATGACGTATTCGCTGCAGAAGAGGACACTGTAGTTGAGGCACCAGACAGTACGGATGAAGCGTCTCAAATGGAGGAGGTGGTCATAACTTCCGACAACGGCAGATTGGGTGGAGATGTTATCGTGGCTGAGTCGAAGTTTGAGGGAGACGGAACAGTCACCAACACCTTCACAACCACAGTAAAGGTCATTGGTGTAGACGATCCTTGTCAAAGGTAGTGCCCCTTGATGCTTGTTTGAATCGTTATTGTATTTGTTTTGTTACGTCAGTCACTTCAAAACATTAACGCATAGTTATCTGTGTTTTTTAATCATCGGTTCTAAAGCTGTCTCTCACTCATTTCATAATTGAACATTTAAAGCTGTGCTGCATACCTTGATGGGCGTGATATGTTGTTTGCATCTGTATTCAATACAGTTTTTTCGCTACTTTGTCAAACTGTCTACATCCATAAGACCTTAATGTTTTCTTATCGCATTATCATGTTAAGCTAGATATATAGTATATTTGGAAATAGTTTCGTAAAGTTTTATAAACTCAGTGCACATACCTCCAGTTGTCTTACCCTATTCACCCCCGGAAAGCAGCATGAGACTAATGAATAGTTCCAGAGTTTCAACTTACACTACCACTGTGTTCTTCGACAGAGCAAGCTGAAAGGGTCAGGCAACAACCACGTCTCCTCCGTCTCAGCCTTCCTGGAGGGTACCTTCGACGACAAAATAATAGATTTGACTTCCGTGAAAAACGAGGAGGATCAGATCGTTGAATTATTTATTGTAGCAATGTTAATTTTGCAGTGGTCTGATCTTGTCATGTAGGGAGCTATTTTGCATGCAATATATCTCAGAATGCTTTTACTTGATTTTTTGATATTTACACTGTTTCTCGAATATGTTTGTGTTCTTTAGCAGCAGACTAACTTGTAAATGTGTTTGAAGTGTTGCCCAACCACTTGTGCCATCGTGTGTGTTTTTGTGGACAAATTGTAGTTTGCATGTTTTACTGTGTTTTTCATTTTCATGTACTTCAATTCATCTACCATTGACAAGCTGCAGCATGACATGTAATGAGTTGGTGGAAAAATAAAATCAATGAATGAGGCTCTATTTTCGTACCGCCCTGACAAGGAGTCAATCATTTACCGTGACATGCTATGCTACCATTCACCATGGTTAATGGTGATGATCCGACTGCTCCCACTCAAGTGTTGATCAATATACGTTTCAATGAATATACGATACAATTAACGTCTCTTTTGGCGATCAGTTCTAACATTTTGGAGAAATAAGTATGTGAGAGCCTGTTTTGCGCATGTCGTCCAGCACTACCAGACTCCCAGTATGGTTTTGCTCCCAACCGCTCGTGTCTGAGCAACTTAGCGTGTTTCATGGACCACTGCTGGATCTCACTGACAAAAGATTTGCAAACGGATTCTATTTACACAGATAATTCATCCGCTTTAACCTGTGTCAGCCACGGGCTTCTTTTACATACTGCATATTACATTGAGATTTTATTAGAAGTTTCATTTTTTCTTTGCTTCAGACCAGGAAGATACTTGGCCGATTGACAGATTTTCCCTTGTTCGGCGTTCATGAGAACAGTATCTCTAGCTAAGCATTGCCGCTGTCAAAACGTTATGGTAGCCAACTGGCTTAGAGAGTAGCCAGTCCGGTACCAATCCAGTAACGGCTCGCCTATAAAACACGGAGTGAAAGTGCTGTTTCAGACAAAAAGGGGTAAGATGGGCGCGGTTCTAGACGCCGCTCGAATATTATCATTTCTTTTCGGAAGAGTTGACAACTAACGTCATCCTGCCGGTACGAGTGAAGTGATGAACCGGTTCTTACCGAAGGAAGAGGTGAGTGCGTTGCAGAATATCACTATTTTGTATCATTTTGTCGTCCTTAAATGAATTATAAAACCTTTGATCATTCAAAGTTGATGCTAAATTGATAAAAACGTCTGCCGGGGCAGTTTATAGAGTGTACGAGTGTTGTATGAGCACATTATAACATTGCGTATTCTAATATCGAGTATATACAGCTGGAACTTAATTCACATAGTTTTAAAATGGAATGTTACCAAACACAGGCCGGTCAACGGTAGCAATATTTTTCTAGGCTAAAAACTGAAAGGCACAGGGTGTCGATAACATTGCTGATATTTGTGGTTAGAGTTAACTCCAATCACTAGCTTTGACACTGATCGATTGTACTTTATTAGAAATTTTACATGAAGATCTGAACTTAATGCATGTCTGCCGTTTTCAGGAAAGATGAAGGCACTACTGATTTTGTCCGGACTCATTGTAGTGACGTTGTCTTCACCATACCACCAGAGGCACTACCGACATGACGCTATTTCCGACGAAGACTTTGCCGAAGACCACATCACTGCAGAAGACAATGCTGCTACCTTCACAGACATGGATTCAATAGTGGCTGAAGACATGATGGACCATGCGACTGAAGATGCCGATGCTGCCGTTGAAGCTGATGACAAAGAAGTCACCGAAGAGAAGGAGAGGGATGACGAAGAAGTCACCGATGTGGAGGAGGAAAACGACGGTGAAGATGCAACGTACAATGCTAAAGAGATGGCTGTCAATGATGAGAAAGATGTCGAAGACGAGGTAGAAGATGCTGACATGCCTTTTGGAGACGTGGAGGACGTCCCAGTAGCAGATGCGGCTGCTGATGAGGAAGCTGATGATGACCAATTCACTGCAGAAGAGGACACTCTGGTGGAGGCACCGGACACTACTGATGAAATGTCTCAAATGGAGGAGGTAGTCACAGCTTCCGACAACGGCGGTTTGGGTGGAGATGTTACCGTGGCTGTGTCCATGTCTGAGGGAGACGAAGTAGTCACCAGGACCTTCACAGCCTCAGTAAAGGTCAGTGGTGTAAACGATCCGTGACTAAGGCAGTGTCGATTGATGATTGTTTGAATTGTTATTGTATCTTGTCTTGTTACGTCACAGGTCATTTGAACTCCTTAACGCATAACTATTTGTTGCTTTTTAATCCTCGGTTCTAAAGCTGTCTATCACTCTTATCATAACTGAGCATTTATAGTTGTGCTGCATACACTGTTGGACGTAATAACACATTTTTGCACTCCTGCATTCGATAAAATGTTTCGCTACTATGTCAAGATATCTAAATCCATACGATCTTTACTTGTTGGACATATAATGTATTGAGAAATAGTTTTGCATTACATGGGGCAATAGACGGTCCGGAAAATGAAATTGCTCTGAATATGCTTATGATTGAGAAAATGAAATAAGCTTATTGCATATAATTTCAGTTGTCTTATCTTACTTTCCCCCTGAAAGCAGCATCAGACCAATTAATAGTTCAAAACTTTCAACTAACACTAGCACTGTGTTCTTCGACAGAGCAAGCTGAATCGGTCAGGCAACAACCACCACGTTTCCTCCGTCTCAGCCTTCCTGGAGGGTACCTTCGACGAGAAAATAATAGATTTGACGTCTGTGAAAAACGAGGTGGATCAGGCTGTGGAATAACCTATTGTAGCATTGATTTTGCGATGTTAATTATGCTGTTCCTCGAACATTCTTCTGTTCTTTAGCAGCAAAATAACTTGTAAATATGTTGTTACCCAACTACTGGTGTGATCGTGCGCTTTATGTGGGCGCAATGTAGTTTTCAGACATTTGTGTTTTGATTGTATTGATTATATTTTTACTGTGTCTCATTTTGATATACCGCAATTCATTTTCCATTGCAAAGTTCAGTGTTTGCATGACATGTGATGAGTTAGTGTCAAAATAAAATCAATCAATGAGGTTCTGTTTTCGTACCGCCCTGACAAGGAATCATTCACCGTGACATGCAATATATGTCATTCTCCCTGGTCAATGATGATGATCCGACTGCACCTACTCATGAACCATTTCATGACCACCGCTGGAGCTCACTGACAAAACAAATGCAAACGAATTAAATTTACGCGGATTATTTATCCGCTTTTACTAGTGTCAGCCATAGGCTTCTTTACATAAACTTAGGCGCTCTTTTAACATCACCGGTTGTGCAAATGGCTGGATTGAGTCCTACATGAGCCAGCGCTCCTAGCGTGTTATTCTCGATGGAAAGTACTCTGACAGGGCCCCGGTATTATCTGGAGTTACGGAAGGCAGTATTCTTGGACCGATTCTGTTAACCTGTTACGTAGCTGACCTTCCAAGACAAATTAAAACCTATACGCTATCATGCGCAGATGATATCCAAATTTTCACAGAATTCAAGGCCCAAAAGACGTTGATTCTCTCCAGGCCGACCTAAACCACCTTAACAAGTGGTAAAAAACCTGATATTTTAAGCTCAATCTAGCCAAATGCAAAGCCATCACATTCACGTTGCGTACATCACCCATCATATGTCCGTATTTTTTTTAGACGGTCATCTAGTAGAACGCTGTTTTAACATAAGGGACAGAGAAGTAGTCTTAAATGGTAATACGACATTTGTAGAACACATGGCCTCGGTTATGGGCAAGACAAACCGGATGCTTGAGCTCCTTATGCGTAGCATGCAGGTTTCTTCCTGTGCACGTCTTCTGAGGTTTAATCACTGTGCTGTAATGTGTGCGTCCAAGGCTCATGTAAGGTTATCACTAGAATATGGCGGTGTAATCTGGTCCTGTACCGCAGTGTTTGTTAATGTGGTTGGGCGCACACACACATAGCCAAATAACAACGGATTATGCGTCACTTAGGAATATTTTTCGATGCTATTAAGCCGAGATTTGCTCAAGCTGATGCAAGGTTCTTACGCTTTGCGTTCAATGGCCGGCTGGATTGTAACGAACTTGTGCCTATGTTTGCTGTCCTAGTTCCCGTCCGACGCTCACGGCACACTGGCTTGTTCAGTGTGCCTCGTGGGGGAGTTAATACGGTACAGAATGCCGTATTTTGCCGGTGCCGTATTTTGCCGGTGCAAAAACGGGGAAGGAAGACGCTATCTTCGCCGACAAGGACGCTACCTTCACAGAAATGAACTCAATGGTGGCTGAAGATAGGATGGACCACGCAACTGAAGATGATGATGCTGCCGTCGAAGGCGATGAAAAATGTCACTGAGGAGGATGACGAAAAGTCATCGAATTGGAGGAGGAAGACGACAAAGAAGAACCTGCGCACAATGCTGAAAATATGGCTGTTATGATGAGAGAGAAGACGAAGACGAGACAGAAGATGCTGACATGTCTTCTAGAGACGCGGAGGACGTCCCAGGATCAGATGCAGCTTCCGATGAGGAAGTTGGTGATCGAGGCACCGGACGGTGATGATGAAACTTCTCAAATGGAGGTTGTCACAACTTCGCACAATGGCGGTTTGGGCGGAGATGTTACCGTGATTGTGTCGAAGTCTGAGGGAGACGGAGCCGTCACCAAGACCTTCACAACCTCAGTAAAGGTCAGTTGTGTAGACGATCCGTGTCTAAGGTAGTGTCCCTTGATGTTTGTTTGAATCAGTATTGCATTTTATTACCAGTATTATTTTATTAGTAAAATTGTTTCGTACTCTCATCATTACTGAAAATTTAAAGATGTGCTGCATAGCGGGCTAAGCGGGATTTATAATATATTTGGAACAGTTTCGTATTAAATAGGGCAATAGCCAGTACAGAAAATGAAATTCTTCTGAATATGGTTATTATTTAGAAAGTTATATAAACTTGTTGCATATATTGCCAGCGGTCTTAGCCTTCTCACTCCCTGATAGCAGCATCAGACTAATGAATAGTTCAAGAGTTTCAACTAACACTACCACTGTGTTCTTCGACAGAACAAGCTGAAGGGGTCAGGCAACAACCACGTCTCTTCCATCTCAGCCTTCCTGGAGGGTACCTTCGAGGACAAAATAATAGATTTGACGTCCGTGAAAAACGAGGTTGATCAGACTGTGGAGTAGCCTATTGTAGCAATGGGAACTTTGAAGTGATCTCATCTTGTCACGTATGGAACTATTTTGAATGAAATATATCTCAGAGTGCTTGTACTTGATTTTTTCTGATGTTGTTTACACTGTTTCTCGCACATGTTTGCGTTCTTTAAAAGCAGACTAAATTGTAAATATGTTTGAAGTGTTGCCCAGCTACTTGTATGATCGTGTGCTTTTTGTGGACGAAATGTAGTTTTCAGACTTTTGTGTTTTGATTGTATTGATTTGTATGTTCTTACTGCGTGTTTCTCATTTTACTGTACTTCCATTCCTCTGCCATTGTCAAGTGTAGTTGCAGCATGACATGTAATGAGTTAGTGTTAAAATAAAATCAATCAATGATGTTCTATCTTCGTACCGCCCTGACAAGGAGTCAAGCATTCACTGTGATACGTATACGTGATAAGCATTCACCTATATATGGCATTCTCCCTGGTCAATGATGATGATCCAACGGCATCTACTCAGGTATTGATGAAGATACGTGTGAAAGATTTCAACTAGTCAGACTTCCTTTAAGCTTTTCACGTTATTTTTACTCGTGCGAAGCAGGAATATAAACGAATACGCGAGAATGTCAGCATCATTTATTGAATTCACAGTGAACGTGACGCGGGTTTCAACGACTTTGTGCAGAGGCATTGCTATTAGTGACGCACATATCTACAAGTCCCTGTTCGGGAACAAGGTCTGGCTCGATCACACGTTACTCGATCACGCTGTGCCTATTTTTGGTACCCTTCTGGCCCTCCTCCATCCTGTCTTCGTGAACAGACGAAATTCTTCGTTTTGCTGAGGACACATCAATTTATGCCAACACACGACTGACACTCTTTCTGCAGTTCAAAATTCCCCCAGAATGACCTCGAGAGAATGTAGTCATAGGGGAAAAAGTAGGTTTTATTATTTAATGCTTCCAAAATTATCCAACAAAAAATATTTAATCAGGAGTCTTCAACCTTTACGTTGGTGTAATACAAGTTCCATTGTCCTCGGTTTTGCCTTACAGAATACAGCAACTGATCAGGAGCAGTATGATTCTCTTGGCGTCCCAAGAAGTGTCTGAAACGTATATAATATTTTTCTGCGACCAGTTTGGTGTAATAAAAAGCTTTGATACAGGTGTGAGCGTCTGGCATAAAGTGTAAAGGCATAAGGCGTAGCCTCAGGTTGCTGCTGAGTACTCGTTTGAGTCACTGCAAAGCATGACAAAGCAAAACTTAAGCCCGATCAGGGGTCAACATTTGCACTTTTAGAAGTTGCATATTTCTGTTTGTTTCAGGTGAGCAAGATACACGGCCGATTGATAGATTTGCCACTTGTTCGGCGTTCATCAGAACAGTATCTCTAGCCCAGCATTACCGTTGTTAAAACTTCATGGTAACTAACTCGTTTAGAGTGACCTATAGATATAGAAGGATTTCGGTAGCAATGCGGTAACTGCACGCCTATAAAACGCGGAGTCAAAGTGCTGTTTCAGACAAAAAGGCGTCAGATGGGCGTGGGTCTAGACGCCATGCGAATAATATCATTTGGTTCGGAAGAGGTACTGACGTCATTCTGCCGGTACGAGTGAAGAGGGAAGAACCGGGTCTTTACCGAGGGAAGAGGTGAGTGCGTTGCAGAATTGTATTATCTAGTAGCGTTTTGTCGTCCTTACATGAATTATCAAACACGTTTGATCATTCAAAGTTGATGTTAGATCTATAAAGTGTTCAAGTGCTGTATGAACACATTAAAATATCGGGTATATACATCTGGAACTTGATTCGCATAGTAACTAAAATGTAATTCATGCGAAACCCAGTCCGGTCAACGGGAGCAATATTTTTCTAAGCTAAAAACTGAAAGGTAAATGGCGTCATAATATTGCTGATATTTGTGGTTAGGTTCAATTAGAATCAATAGCTATGCACTGATCTATCTTATTTTATTAGAAATTGTGGATGGAAACCCGAACTCAATGTATGTCTGCCTTCTTTTAGGAAAGATGAAGGCACTACTGATTTTGTCCGAACACATCGTAGTGACGCTGTCTACACCATACCACTAGAGGCGCTACCGACATGACGTTATTTCCGACAAAGACGAGGACTTTGCCGAAGACCACATCACTGCAGAAGACAATGCTGCTACCTTCACAGACATGGACTCATAGTGGCTGAAGACATGATGGACCATGCGACTGAAGATGCCGATGCTGCCGCTGGAGGCGATGACAAAGAAGTCACCGAAAAGGAGGAGAGGGATGACGAAGAAGTCACCGATGTGGAGGAGGAAGACGACGGTGAAGATGCAACGGACAATGCTAAGAGATGGCTGTAAATGATGAGAAAGAAGTCGAAGACGAGGCAGAAGACGTCCCAGCAGCAGATGCGGCTTGCGATGAAGTTGATGATGACTTATTCACTGCAGAAGAGGACACTGTGGTCGAGGCAACGGACAGTACGGATGAAGCGTCTCAAATGGAGGTCATCACAGCTTCCGACAACGGCAGTTTGGGTGGAGATGTTACTGTGGATGTGTCCAAGTCTGAGGGAGACGGAGCAGTCACCAAGACCTTTACAAACTCAGTAAAGGTCAGTGGTGTAGACGATCTGTGACTAAGCTAGTGTCCCTTGATTTTTGTTTTGAATCGTTCATTTAGTTATGTCGCAGGTCATGGGCACTTAAACACCTTCATGACTCATCACTATTTGGTTGCTTTCAAGCCTTGGTTCTATAACTGTTTCTCACTCGGATCATAACGGAGCCATTTAGGCTGTGCTGCATACATTAACGGGCGTAATAACATATTTCTGTGCATCTGCTCTCTTTAAAATGGTTGTTACCATGTGAAACTATCTACAACCTTAAACTCATAAGATATTAACATGTTTTTGTCTCCTTTGCTTGTGAAGCGGGATATATAATATATTCGGAAATACTTTCGTATTAAATGGGTCAATAGACAGTCCGGAAAATGAAATTAATTTGAATATGGTAGTGATTTAGAAAGTGAAATAAGCTTATCCCATATACTTCCAGTTGTCTTACCCTACTCACCCCCTGAAAGCAGTATCAGACCAATGAATAGTTCAAGAGTTTCCACTAACTCTACCACTGTGTTCTTCGACAGAGCAAGCTGAAAGGGTAAGGCTCCAACCACGTCTCCTCCATCTCAGCCTTCCTGGAGGGTACCTTCGACGACAAAATAATAGATTTGACGTCCGTGAAAAACGATGTTGGATCAGACTGTGGAGTAACTTATTGTAGCAATGTGAGTTTTGAAGTGATCTCATCTTGTCATGTATGTGGAGATAATTTGAATGAAATAGATCTCAGAGTGATTTTACTTTATTTTTCGATGCTCTTTAAACTGTTTCTCGCACATGTTTGCGTTCTTTAGAACAGACTCAATTGTAAATATGTTTGAAGTGTTGCCCAGCTACTTGCGTGATCGTGTGCTTTTTGTTTACGAAATGTAGTTTTCAGACTTTTGTGTTTTGATTGTATTGATTTGTATGTTCTTACTGCGTGTTTCTCATTTGACTGTACTTCAATTCCTCTACTTGCAGCATGACATGTAATGAGTTAGTGTTAAAATAAAATCAATCAATAAGTTATATCTTCGTACCGCCCTGACAAGGAGTCAAGCATTCACCGTGATACGTATACGAGATGAGCATTCACCTATATATGACTTTCTCCCTGGTCAATGATGATTATCCAACGGCATCTACCCAGGTATTGATGAAGATACGCGTGAAAGATTTCAACAAGTCAGACTTCCTTCAAGCTTTTCACGTTATTTTTACTCGTGCGAAGCAGGAATATAAACGAATACGCGAGAATGTCAGCATCATTTATGAATTCAGAGCAAACGTGACGCGGATTCCCACGCCTTTGCGCACAGGCATTGCTATTAGTGATGCACATATCTACAAGTCCTTGTTCGGAAGCAAGGTCTGGCTCGACCACACGTTACTCGATCACGCTAAGCCCACTTTTTGGTACGCTGGTTCTTGGTCCCATTTTGGCACTCCTCCATCTTAACGGTCTTTGTGAATAGACGAACTTCTTCGTTTTGCTGAGGACACATCAATTTATGCCAACAAACGACTGGAACACTTTCTGCAGTTTAAAATTCCCCCAGAATGACCTCGAGAGAATGTAGTCATAGGGGAAAAAGTGGGTTTTGTTATTTATTGCTTCCAAAATTATCCAATAAAAAACTATTTAATCAGGAGTCTTCGACGTTTACGTTGGTGTAAAACAAGTTTCATTTTCCTCGGTTTTGCCTTACAGAATACAGCAACTGATCAGAAGCAGTATGATTCTCTTGGCGTCGCAAAAAGTGTCTGGAACGTATAGAATATTTTCCTGCGACCAGTTTGGTGTAATAAAAAGCTTTGATACAGGTGTGAGCGTCTGGCATAAAGTGCAAAGGCGTAAAGCGTAACCTCAGGCTGCTGCTGAGTACTCGTTTGAGTCACCGCAAAGCATGCAAGAGCCCACATACAAATGCAAAACTTAAGCCTGATCAGGGGTCAGCATTTGCACGTTTAGAAGTTGCATGTTTCTGTTTGTTTCAGGTGAGCAAGATACACGGCCGATTGATAGATTTGTCACTTGTTCGGCGTTCATCAGAACAGTATCTCTAGCCCAGCATTACCGTTGTTTAAACTTCATGGTAACCAACTGGTTCAGAGGGACCTATAGATGTAGAGGGATTGCGGTACAAATGCGGTAACTGCACGCCTATAAAACGCGGAGTCAAAGTGCTGTTTCAGACAAAAAGGCGTCAGATGGGCGGGGGTCTAGACGCCATGCGAATATTACCATTTGGTTCAGAAGAGGTACTGACGTCATTCTGCCGGTACGAGTGAAGAGCGAAAAACCGGTTCTTTACCGAGGGAAAGGTGAGTGCGTTGAAGAATTTTATTATTTAGTAGCCTTTTGTCGTCCTTGCATGAATTACAAAACACGTTTGATCATTCAAAGTTAATGTTAAATTTATAAAGTGTTTAAGTGTTGTATTAACACATTAAAATGTCGGGTATATACATCTGGAACTTGGTTCGCATAGTAACTAAAATATAATTCGTGCAAAACCCAGTTCGGTCAACGGGAGCAATATTTTTCTAAGCTAAGAACTGAAAGGTAAATGGCGTCATAATATTGCTGATATTTGTGATTAGGTTCAACTAGAATAAATAGCTTTGCACTGATCTATCTTATTTTATTAGAAACTGTAGATGGAAACCTGAACTTAATGTATGTCTGCCGTTTTCAGAAAAGATGATTTTGTCTGGATTCATCGTAGTGACGCTGTCTACACCATACCACCAGAGGCACTACCGGCATGACAATATTTCCGACAAAGACGAAGAATTTTCCGAAGACCACATCACTGCAGAAGACATTGCTGCTACCTTCACAGACATGGATTCAATGGTGAGTGAAGACATGATGGACCATGCGACTGAAGATGCCGATGCTGCCGCTGAAGGCGATGAAGAAGAAGACACCGAAAAGGAGGAGAGGGATGACGAAGAAGTCACCGATGTGGAGGAGGAAGACGACTGTGAAGATGCAACGTGCAATGCTAAAGAGATACCGTCTTCTTTAAGCAACAAGTTTAACCGTAGAAATCAGGATAATACCTTACGAAACGTCCGGATGAACCATCACTTTGAGGTCCCCTATGCCTCAACCGTCTACAGAAAATTTTCCCTCTACATTTGTGCCCCTCGAACCTGGAACCTGATTATTTCACCAAAAATTAGAAATCTGGTTGATGTGCCTACGTCGACGTCATTTTTCAAGAAAGTTGTGCAGAAATTATATGTTGACAATTATTAGTTGCGTACCACTATTAACCTCTATGAACAGCACTGTAAGAACGTACCTGTATGTCTGTGTGTGTAGGGTAACATCAGCTTAAAATCACTTGCCTTCGTACACATGATTTCAGTTCCATTTTGACTTAGCGCGGAAATAATAAACAACGGTAGCAGATAGGCGTCGACACAGGCCGGCCTCCGGCACCTCTCTACCTGTCCTTAAAACAGCCCCCAACTGCCGTGTGATCACCTAATCTCGCCCCCTCTCTCTCCCCATAACTCATGCGGCAACGACTCTCTCTCTCCTGTCCTGTCTCTCCTACAACTAACTTTTCTCTTCCGCAGTTCCGTTGGGTTCTGTGCCGCTCCGGCTCGGGGTCCCCCTGTCGGGGCTCGCGCGGGCGGTGCCTTGGGCCGCTGTGGGCGCCTGCGTGTCGTGGCTCTGCGATAGAGGACTCTGGAGAGCTGATGGACGCCGGTCAACGTCGACCACACCTGAGCCCCGCCCAGGGGGCGCCACGCGCAAGTCGTCGCTCACGAGTGGCGCCACATGGCGGGTTGTTCCGTTGTCGCCAATCCGTCGGGCCGGACCGCGCGGTCTCCGACCGCACGCGAGTGACCGGGCGGGTCTGTCGGGCCGGACCGCGCGGCCCCGGCCGCGTGCCGCGTGCGAGGAGCCGGACAGGTCCGTGGGGCCGGGCCGCCCGTTCCCGGACCGCGTGCCGCGTGTGAGCGAGTGGAGAGTCGTTGACTGGCGTTGGTGTTTTTAATGTGTGCGTGTTTTTTTACCGTTTGCCGCATGTTTTTCTCTTCCACTCTCTTCCTCCCGCGGGATCTTTCCTATACTTTGTATGTACTGTTTTATCTGTGTTTTAATTGTGTGCAATATATGTATGGACGTAAGATGGCTGTAAATGCTGAGAAAGAAGTCGAAGACGAGGCAGAAGATGCTGACATTCTTTTTGGAGACGCGGAGGACGTCCCAGTAGCAGATGCGGCTGCTGATGAGGAAGCTGATGATGACCTATTCGCTGCAGAAGAGGACACTCTGGTCGAGGCACCGGACACTACTGATGAAATGTCTCAAATGGAGGTGGTCACAGCTTCCGACAACGGCGGTTTGGGTGGAGATGTTACCGTGGCTGTGTCCATGTCTGAGGGAGACGAAGTAGTCACCAGGACCTTCACAGCCTCAGTAAAGGTCAGTGGTGTAGACGATCCGTGACTAAGGCAGTGTCGATTGATGATTGTTTGAATTGTTATTGTATATTGTCTTGTTACGTCACAGGTCATTTGAACACCTTAACGCATAATTATTCTTATTGCATATAATTCCAGTTGTCTTATCTTACTTTCCCCTAAAAGCAGCATCAGAACAATGAATAGTTCAAGAGTTTCAACTAACTCTACCACTGTGTGTTTCGACAGAGCAAGCTGAAGGGGGTCAGGCAACAACCACGTCTCTTCCGTCTCAGCCTTCCTGGAGGGTACCTTCGAGGACAAAATAATAGATTTGACGTCCGTGAAAAACGAGGTGGATCAGACTGTGGAGTAACCTATTGTAGCAACGTGAATTTCGAAGTGGTCTCATCTTGTCGTGTATGGAGATAATTTGAATGAAATAGATCTTAGAGTGCTTTTATTGATTTTGTGATGTTATTTATGCTGTTCCTCGAACATTTTACTGTTCTTTAGCAGCAAAATAGCTTGTAAATATGTTGTTACCCAACTACTGGTGTGATCGTGCGCTTTATGTGGGCGAAATGTAGTTTTCAGACATTTGTGTTTTGATTGTATTGATTATGTTTTTACTGTGTCTCATTTTGAAATACTGCAATTCATTTTCCATTGTCAAGTCAAGTGTTTGCATGACATGTAATGAGTTAGTGCTAAAATAAAATTAATCAATGAGGATCTGTTTTCGTACCGGACTGACAAGGAGTCAATCATTCACCGTGACATGCTATATATGTCATTCTCCCTGGTAAATGACGATAATCCGACTGCACCTACTCATGAACCATTTCATGACCACCGCTGGAGCTCACTGACAAAACAAATGCAAACGAATTCAATTTACACGGATTATTCATCAGCTTTTACTAGTGTCAGCCACAGGCTTCTTTTACATAAACTTAGGGCGCTCTTTTAACATCACCGGTTGTGCAAATGGCTGGATTGAGTCCTACATGAGCCAGCGCTCCTAGCGTGTTATTCTCGATGGAAAGTACTCTGACAGGGCCCCGGTATTATCTGGAGTTACGGAAGGCAGTATTCTTGGACCGATCCTCTTCACCGGTTACGTAGCTGACCTTCCAAGACAAATCAAAACTTATACGCTATCATACGCAGATGATGTCCAAATTTTCACAGAATTCAAGGCCCAAAAGACGTTGATTCTCTCCAGGCCGACCTAAACCACCTTAACGAGTGGTAAAAAAACTGATATTTTAAACTCAATCTAGCCAAATGCAAAGCCATCACATTCACGTTGCGTACATCACCCATCATATGTCCGTATTTTTTTTAGACGGTCATCTACTAGAGCGCTGTTTTAACATAAGGGACATAGAAGTAGTCTTAAACTGTAATACGACATTTGTAGAACACATGGCCTCGGATATGGGCAAGACAAACCGGATGCTTGAGCGCCTTATGCGTAGCATTCAGGTTTCTTCCTGTGTACTTGATCTGAAGTTTAATCACTGTGCTGTAATGTGTGCGTCCAGGGCTCATGTAAGGTTATCACTAGAATATGGCGGTGTAATCTGGTCTGGTACCGCAGTATTTTTTAATGTGGTTGGGCGCACACACATAGCCAAATAACAACGGATTATGAGTCACTTAGGAATATTTTTCGATGCTATTAAGCCGAGATTTGCTCAAGCTGATGCAAGGTTCTTACGCTTTGCGTTCAATGGCCGGCTGGATTGTGACGAGCTTGTGGCTATGTTTGCTGTCCTAGCTCCCGTCCGATGCTCACGGCACACTGGCTTGTTCAGTGTGCCTCGTGGGAGAGTTAATACGGTACAGAATGCCGTATTTTGCCGGTGCAAAAACGGGGAAGGAAGACACTATCTTCGCCGACAAGGACGCTACCTTCACAGAAATGGACTCAATGGTGGCTGAAGATATGATGGACCACGCAACTGAAGATGATGATGCTGCCGTCGAAGGCGATGCAAAAAGTCACTGAGGAGGAGAATGACGAAGAAGTCAATAGGAAGAACCTGACCACAGTGAAGATGCAAAGCACAATGCTGAAAATATGGCTGTTAATGATGAGAGAGAAGACGAAGACGAGACAGAAGATGCTGACATGTCTTCTAGAGACGCGGAGGACGTCCCAGGATCAGATGCAGCTTCCGATGAGGAAGTTGGTGATGTCGAGGCACCGGACGGTAATGATGAAACTTCTCAAATGGAGGAGGTTGTCACAACTTCGCACAATTGCGGTTTGGGCGGAGATGTTACCGTGATTGTGTCGAAGTCTGAGGGAGACGGAGCCGTCACCAAGACCTTCACAACCTCAGTAAAGGTCAGTGGTGTAGACGATCCGTGTCTAAGGTAGTGTCCCTTGATGTTTGTTTGAATCAGTATTGCATTTTATTTTGACCTAAACACCTTCTTGATGCATAATTATTTGGTTTCTTGGAAGCATTGGTTGTAAAATTCTTTCTTACTCCCATCATTACTGAACATTTAAAGATGTGCTGCATACGTTGTTGGTTGTAATAATATATGTTTTGCGCATCTGCATTCAATAAAATGTTTGTTACAATGTCAAACTATCTACATATTTAAACCAAAGATCTGTAAATACTTTTATCGCATTTGCGTGCTAAGCGGGATATATAATATATTTGGAAACAGTTTCGTATTAAATGGGGCAATAGCCAGTACAGAAAATGAAATTCTTCTGAATATGGTTATTATTTAGAAAGTTATATAAACTTGTTGCATATATTGCCAGCGGTCTTAGCCTTCTCACTCCCTGAAAGCAGCATCAGAGCAATGAATAGTTCCAGAATTTCAACTAACACTACCACTGTGTTCTTCGACAGAGCAAGCCGAAGGGGTCAGGCAACAACCACGTATCTTCCGTCTCAGCCTTCCTGGAGGGTACCTTCGAGGACAAAATAATAGATTTGACGTCCGTGAAAAACGAGGTGTAACAGACTGTGGAGTAGCGTATTGTAGCAATGTGAACTTTGAAGTGATCTCATCTTGTCACGTATGGAGATATTTTGCATGCAATAGATCTCAGCGTACTTTTACTTGATTTTGGATGTTGTTTACACTTTTTCTCGAACATGTTTGTGTTCTTTAGTAGCAGACTAACTTGTAAATATGTTTGAAGTGCTGCGCAACTACTTATGTGATCGTGTGTTTTTGTGGTCGAAATGTAATTTTTTGACATTTGTGTTTTGATTGTATTTATTTGTATATTTTTGCCGCGTCTCTCATTTTTATGGACTTCAATTTATCTACCATTGTCAAGTTGCAGCATGATGTGTAATGAATTAGTGTTAAAATAAAATCAATTAATGAGGTTCTATTTTCGCACCGCCCCAGCAAGAAGTCAATCATTCACCGTGACTTGCTATGCAGTCATTCTTCCTGATCAATGATGATCAGACTGCACCTACTCAGGTATTGATGAATATACGTCTGGAAGATTTCAACTAGGCAGACTTTCTTCAAGCTTTTCACACATTTACTCGTACGAAACAAGAATAGAAAGAAATATGCGAGAATGTCCGTATCATTTATTGAATTCAGAGCAAACGTGACGCGGATTCCAGCTCCTTTGCGTACAGGCATTGCCCTTAGTAACGCACATGTCCACAAGTCCTTGTTCGGGAACGGGGTCTGGCTGGATCACACGTGGCTTATTCGATATGCAGAAAGCTGAGGGAGTCTAGCATGGCACCAACCACGTTGGCAATTATGCGGCAGATGCTATTAAATATTTCTTCAAATCATGGAAATGATCGTACGCATCCGGTTGCACACGTAAAAAGGATTCTCTAGATACATAATAAAGGTGGTTCTTCCAAAACTAGACTTGTGGCCATAACTTAATGTTTTGGCTCCAAACAATGGTTCAGGGATAATGTAGTGATACACGAAGAATTATACCGAGATATTTGTGCACATTCCGGCAACATGTCATGAATGAAACCACCCAAAATTTTGGGACAGCCATTTATACCTGCCCTATTCTTAGGACATGATACTTTTGATGCCAGACTGACCATGCATGGAGCCTCCAGATATTGGTGGGTACCAACATTGATATTTTAGATAACTATAGATAAATAAATACCATGTATTACTTTTTCTAAGTTTGTTTCAATACTGTAGCGGTACTTCGAACATGTTAAAACTGCGTTGGCGAGTCCCATTAAATTTTACCACTTTTTAGGACAATTATCACAAGATTATTCGATATGTCAAGGAAAATTACCCAAGGGCGTAGTTGAGAGAAGTTAAGAGTAAAATGCGATAGGTGTGAGAAGATCCCCGAAAAACTAAATCTAACCATAAGAAACCTATAAATACTTGGCATCCCACAACAGATCCCTGCGAAAAACCACGGAAGTAAAAGAGCATAAAACATTTTGACTTTCGCAAAATAGAAACCATCAAATTGGTGCTCTCGGAAAATCTCACAAACATGCTGCAACTCTTCTTGACAACACCATTACCACTGCAATGAATAAACCAAGCATTAAGAAACCGTTTAGAAAAACTTGTAGTCCAGCCCTGGATTTCATTTGCGTTATTGCAAGGTATCAATAAAAAATCCCTCCGTGAACCAACTTTGGACAACAAACGCAAGCACAATCTTAACAGCACGATCAGGATGGCAAAAAAACTGTTTGATCGGGAAACTCAATGAATACAAATAAAACCCTACTAAATGGTCTTGGGTGTTGTGGGATTGACCTAGGACCCTAAAAAGATGATAAAACTGATGGCAGTAAAAACGCTAAAAGATGTTTCGGTCTCAGACCGTTGTCAGGCGAGGGGTGCAAAGTGGAGGTGGCTAGACGCCTGAGGTAAACTTTTGGTCGAAGCAAGAAGTGCTGGCAGTCCCATCGCCCTCTTACCGAAGGAGCAAGGGAGCACCGTATGTGTTTATATGTCTGTGAGCATGCGTTTGTGTGGGTGCTCGCGTATGTCGAGTGTATCGCAGGAGCGGCCAGGAAGAGCGTAGAGGTCGTATCACCGAAAAAATGATCGCGATTTTGTCAACTTGCCAAAAAATAAACAAGTGGGCCCCTAATATAAACAAAAGATCACTTCACCAGAGGAAATAGCGAATGTGTTCAACACATTTTTCGAATTGATTGCATCCAAACTCGATGAGTAGCTCCCTGTGTCACCTTGGACCAATGTCATAATTGCTTAGCGACTGATGTCTTTCCCTCTACCTTAAAAAACTGTTGCAGTTCCCATCTGCAAGACTGGTGACCACAGCCTGTTGCACATTCTCTTCAAAGTATTGGAAAATGAGTGTTTAGTCAGCTGAATGAAGTCATATAAATCTTCCAACTCTCAAAACATGAAGCATGGGTCCCTCAGGGATCCGTTCTTGGTCCTACTGTATTCCTATTCTTCATAAATGAGTCTATAGCCAACCGAATTTCTACCTATTTGCTGATGACACTGTAGTAACTTTCACTGATAGCAATGCCACGAATCATCAAAATTCTATTAGAGTCCAACTATCTGCCTCTGCTCCTTCCTTCAAGCAATGTGAAGGTTTCACTCCCTCTGAAACATCTGTACTAGCTTCACCCGCCGCTGCGTGTATCGATCATTACGCTTCTCAGGTTTCTCGACTTTACTTTGGTGGATTCGATGACATGTTCGTATTTGTACTTCTGTGGTTCCTGGCTGCTGTCCTTTGCATAAGGTTTGTTAGACTTTCGGGGTGTTTGTCGGCGTCCTGGATGTGTGTTTACTGTATTGTCGGGTCGGGGCCACTGAGACCTCTCATATCCTGTCAGCCGTGATTGGTCCTCTATCTGCCCACGCTGATGCAATCGATGTGAACTACTTTGGAGTGTTGTGGGAATGATCTAGGACCCTAAAAAATGATTTAACAGATGAGAGTTAAAGCAAACCCAGTCTAGAACTAAAACATCTAAACCCTGAAAAAGCCTAACGAGGCTACCTCAAGGTAAAGAAAAAAACGTGAGGTGAGGTATGTGCAACGTTTCGGTCTTAGATCGTCGTCAGGCGAGGGGTGCAAGGTGGAGGTGGCTGGAGGCCTGAGGTAAACTTTTGACGAATATCGAGCAACTGGAGGCCTAAGGTAAGCTTTTGGTCGAAGCAAAAAGTACTGGCAGTCCCATCGCCCTCTTACCGAAGGAGCAAGGGAGCACCGTGTGTGCCGGCGCATGTCGAGTTTAAAGCAAGAGTGGCCAGGAAGATGTGTGGGTGTTGAGTGTAGGTCTGTATTTCCGAATGAGGAATGATTTTGAGATTCTTCTGTTTGGGCCATCCCTGGTGTATTTTAGACTTTTGATGTTCAGGTTGTCTGCTGTTAGCTCATCATTCGGTTGCGTGGTTAATCTGTGTTGTCCGAAGGGGTTAAAAGTGTTCGTTAAATCTGAGTCTAACGACCCTCTGGCACTCACCAATATAAAATGATTTCCCAGGTTCGCAAAGCTTACAATCTATCCTATAAATTATATTTTTGGCATGGCACCTCCCATGGATGCCTGCATGACAGGTGTGGCAGAAACGACCTCCCCCAGGGCACTGTAATGACTCCAGCGCCGATCGATCTTTTTAGGGTCCTTGGTCATTCACACAACACTCTGCGGTTCATGGCACCCTATCTCCAGCAGGCCTTCCGAGATTATATTATAAAACTACTTTGGGCCTGCGCGCTTGGTGGAGTCGCTTATCTGAACGGCATAATTAAACCCTCGTGTTTATCTAATGCATTGTAGATAAAACTATATGTGCTACTCTACTCCTGGTGTCAGGCAGCCCATCTTTAGTTTAAGCCGTTCTCTTCCTAGCCTCTATTTTCTGCCAGATTCAAAACTTGTCTAATCGCAGGTTAATAACTGTTTATGTGAAAGTGACCGGCGCTCTGGAGCCACTGTCTGGGGAGCCTGCCCGCCTAACAAGGGTGCTACGACTGCGTGCCCTCAGAATGGGACCTCGCTAACCTCGCGGAGCTCACCGTTGTTGGGGCGAGGTCTGGTCCCTTGAGTTCCGGCTGCCCGCTGCCGCTACATCGGCCCTCGCCATGTCATAGTTTTTTCCTTAAAAATGAACAGCTGGAATGAACCTAAAAAGGGTTCAAAAATCAAAAGCGCTGCTCAAAAAACCAAACACGGTCAAAAAGCTAAAATTTCATGCGTAAACTAAGACTGTGCATGTGAACTAAAACTCAAGCACACTAAACTGCATGGAAGACCCAAAGCCTTAAGAACAGCGTGGACCTAAATAAAAAGAGAAAAAGTCAGGAAGGTAAAACGCAATGTTTCGGTTATGGACTATCATTAGGTGTAAGGCAGTGAAAAGTGAGAACGAGACCCCTGAGGCAAATTTTTATTGCAGCTTCGAGAGTGTCGTGGTTGAAAAAAGTTCAAACGAGAGGCCTCCGTGCGTATGGAGGGTGTCAACAAATAAGCGGCCAAGAGGATGACTGTGTGTTTAGGCTGGGTTTGTGTTGTCGGATAAGAATAGACTTTTAAACCAGTCGTCGATGGTCACCGCAAAGGCGTGTTGTGCCGTTTTTGACGTGCATCCCCAAGGTGTTCATTGAACCTAAGCCGAACAGAACACTGACTCTTCCAATGCAGAAAGACTCGTCGGGCCTAAACAATTTATAATCTATGCGATAAATCACGTTTTTGGCACGACGTTTACCCTGCAAACAAGCATGGCAGGTGTAACAGAATCTACCGCCTCCCGGGTACGGATATTGTTCCAGGACTGACTCACCAGCATGTTTCTCACAGAGGGCCCACTACTTCCTGCTATCCTCAAGGGCAACCCTGAGCTCCTTATGATCCCGTGAGCTTGTTTGGCCAGGGAGTCATCCACAAATGGAAGCACCAGGGGAGTGTGACTCTCAACATGATTCATTGGTCTTGGCCGCGGTATTGGTTATTGGTTCATTGTCGAGCCTCAAACTTCAGTTTTCGGACCATGTGCTTCGGGTAGCCGCTTCCAATGACTCCACCTTATCCAGACTACTTTTACGTTGGCTACTCGAAGTGGAGACACAAATGGCTCTAGTGTATACTTTGAGTTATAGGTCACATATAGTTTTAGTTTACGCACCGATGTTGGTTTTTTGAGCAGCGTTTTAGTTCATTCCACATCTTCTCACCTGTGCTTTTGCATCCTTTTCAGGTTCATTCAAGCTGTTTTATGCTCTCCTTGCTTTGGTGGTGTTCTGCCAAGTATCTGTGGTGGGATTCCAAGCATTTCTAGGTTTTTTGTGGTTTGTTTTAGTTTTTTCTGGGAATCTTCTCACACCTGTCGCCTTTTACTCTTCACTTCTCTCATCTAGGGCCTTAGGCCATTTCCCTTGACATATCCAGCATAGTGTCTTATCTGCAGCAAGCCTTCCGAGAAATCAACAAGATTATTTAAAGGTCATTCAGCAAAACAGTGAAGCTGTTTCTTCCGTAACTTCTAGAGCTAACAATTATAAAAGAAAACGTTTTGCGCAATGAACTGTACACTTCTTGAACATGATCGATTGTATAGATATGATTTAGTGAAAAACATCCAAGAGAGACCATTATTTCTGCAATCAATACATTCCAGCAGTTCCTCCTCTGCTTTTTGCACAGTTTTTACTTAGAGGCTGCTAGAGCCAGAAAAACAGCATCAAATACTTGGGAAAACTGTCTGAAGGTTGACAATGAATATTGCGCTTTTCCGTAAATGAATGTAGCTCAAAATGGATTCACATTAATACTGCACGTGTGCAAGAGCCTAATGATTGGGCCAGAATGATTGACGGTGATCTGCAAAACACAATGGAATGCGAACTCTGACTCTGTGTTCGAACTTTTTTACGCAAGAAAAGGAAAGTCTTTAGTATGTTTATCAGTGCTGGAAGTTATTTGCTTTTTGGACCCATTTCTGGAGAACTTATATCATCAGTCAACATAAAAGTCCCGGTAAGTACTGGTCGGAACCAACATCAGGTCCTGGGACAGGGAAAATCTCATGTTGCAAAAAGTCGTCGGTGAAGTCTCCTCAGACACAATGCTTCTGATAAATAGTATTAACACATTTTAAAACCAGTGATTAGACGCGGTTAAGGGTGGCTGGAAGGGGATCGGGGCCCGTTTAATTTCTCTGACCTTTTTTGCTGTTATAGATTCTGCGGTAACGTGTCAATGCAAACTGAAATTAAATTAAACTCTTTACTATGGACCTAGAAGAAATCCTCAGCCGTGATAGCTACGTATAAATCAACGCCATGGTTCCTGAAAGACAAACGATCAGCGATCACAGATAGGATAAGAGTAAGCTTACTGGAAACAATAAATGAAATTTAGCGGACATAGTCGTCAGATCTGAATCGTGGAAAAACTCTTCGTAAGATATCATGGCCCCATAATGACTGCCGCAATCTGACGTGGATTTCGCGACTCGTTTCCCAAAACTTTCTTACAATAAATCAGACCAGAGTCACTTTCGCCCGTGGGTGTGAGCAGTGATTCCTGGATGAGAATGCGACACACCGTTTGGATGAGTGTGAAAATTACTCGGCACAGGATCCGCAAACGGGATCGTTTCCGGCGCTAAAAGTCCCGTAAAATCCTTCCACCACCTCAGCTCTGTTCCCTCGCCATTTGTGTTTCCACCACCTGGTGGTGATGCCGATGCGGTGGTGGAAGCTGTAGCTGCCGAAAGCTGTGGTAGAAGCTGTAGTAGATCTCTGTCCCCTGGCAGTAGTCGCCCTGGTGTCGGCCTGTCCTGACGTAGTGGATTCCGCAGTAGTGGATTGTCTAGTGGTAGCAGCTGTTGTCGTAGGGTCTGTTGTGGTAGTAGTTTCGTAGTCGTAGTAATACGAGTTGTCTGAGCTGAAGCTGGAGCTGTAGTCGAAGTCGTAGCCATCGGAGATGCTTCCTAGGCTGCCGTAGTCATAGGAGGTTGAGTATTCGGCCGAGTTGGGATCCTTTTTAATGACGATGAGAGAGCTGCTATGATGTAAGAGAGCTGAAACCAACAAAAAATATCCGTCAGGGAACAAATAGCAGCTTTGTTGCTAGATCCCTAACTGAGATAGTATAGATTAGGGTGTAAATAAATCCCGGGGCGGGAAACGGCCTTGCGTGTCTCATCTGATCCAGTAAAGAGTCTCCTTGAACACCCAATATATGGGTCCCGCCACTCGGGGGATGCAACGCCTAATTTTTAAGAGCGGTGAGATGGAGTATGATTCGTTACACCCACTTTTCACGCTGCGGCCCATCACAATGTTCCAAATACTGAAATCATGATTACAGACCCTCCGTCTGGTCCCCTTGGGGCCTTAACAGCTCAGAGGCCTCAAGACCAAGTCAGACAGCACTCAAACTATTTTCAGTGAGCCTCAAGCCAGCTAAATGTGCCCAGTACCAACTAAGGAGCCAGAACCAATCCAGTGGGCCAGACCAGCTGAGAGTCCCGACGAGTTCAGGGAGTCCAGATCAGCACAAGGGGTGCATACAGGCAAAAACATTTCATAATTCAGCCCAAGGTGGGCAGGTGACAAAATTACCACATGTTCCAGACCAATACGGAACAAATCACCATACACCGATGAGCCATCGTTCAACAACAAACAGGTATATTGGCATCCATTAACCAAAACCACATTACCATCACACATTATACATTTTCAATGGTGACACACTAAACACTTTTTGGCCCGTCCATACCAATCGATCGGGTCCAATACCAACTCAGGGGGAGGGCTTACCACCTCAAGGGAGACCAATGCAGCTAGTAGCCCAAAACCAAGTCAGGGACCTCTTATCTAAATACCACCATGGATCTTAGACCAGTTCTTGGCCGCCTCTCCACCCCAGGGGTTATTTCAAGCTCAGGGGCCCCAAACCAGCGAGGGGCCCCAAGGCCAATCCAGTAGGCTCCATTGCAATACTTAGTTCTCGGAAGGTCCGCTGTAGATCGGGTGCCATAAACAGCAGTGCTGTGGGAATAAGACTTACAGCCCAAAAAGCCAAAATCCAGAAACAAAGACGTAAAAAGGCTAAGTTGAGAAAAAAACGTGGGATGAGGTAAATGCACCGTTTCGGTCTTAGACCGTCGTCAGGCGAGGGCTACAACGTGGAGGTGGCTAGAGGCCTGAGTTAAACTTTTTCCGAATACCGAGTGGGTGGAGGCCTGAGGTAAACTTTTGGCTGAAGCAAAGAGTGCTGACAGTCCCAGCACCCTCTTACCGAAGGAGCAAGGGAAAGCGCTGTGTGGGGTGTGTGTTTATATGCCTGTGAGTAGTGTTCGGGGAGTAGGTTTGTATCGCTTAATGACGAAGGATTCTGCGATTTTTTCTGTTTGGGCCATCTCTGGCGTACTTTAAAATTTCGATGCTCAGGTTGTCTGTCAGCTCATCAATCGAATACGTGCTGAATTTGTGTTGTCTGAAAAGTGTTTCCTGCCTCTTATTTCTAGCGTCACCTGAGTGTTCGTTAAATCCGAGTCTAACGGCCCTCTGGCCCTCACCGATATACAATGAATTGCCTGGTTCAAAAAGCTTACCAATCAATCCTATAAATTGCATTTTTGGCCTGGCACTTCCCATGGATATCTGCTTGACAGGTGTTTCAGAAACGACCTTTCCCCGGGCACTGTACTGGCTCCAGCGCCGATCTGATCAAAAGATCCTTCAGGGACATGCCGCTTCTCCACGCCACCCGCATGGGAAGGCCAGAATTTCGAACGATCCGCCTGACCTGGTCACCGAGAGCGTCGTCAACGAAAGGTAGGACCAAAGAAGAGCATCGCTTCCCCGATTTGGGGCCTGGGGCGTAGATTTAGAGCTTCGACCTGCAGCTTTTTTAGGAGATAGTTTGGGTACCCATTTTTTTTAGAAGAGGTCGAAAATTTTTTAAGGCTCCTCTTACGAAGGCTTCCGGATGATGATCTAACTGAAACCGGGTGAAATATTTTTTAGAGAACAAGGTTGAGCCGAGCCCTGGGGGAGCTCGTTTCTGCCACGCCTGTCATGCAGGTATCTATGGAAAGTGTCTTGCAAAAATGTAATTTGTAGGATTTATTGTAAGCTTTGCGAACCAAAGTCATAGTCATTTGATATCGGTGAGAGCCAGAGGTCCGTTAGACTCAGATTAACGAACACTTAGGTAACGCTAGAAATAAGAGGCTGGAAACACCTTTCGGACAACACAGATCAAGCACGCATCCGAATGATGAGCTGACAGCTGAAAACCTGAGCATCAAAATTAATCATTCCTCATTAGGCGATACAAACCTACCCTCAACACTCAAACATCATCCTGGCCACTCCTGCGGTAAATTCGAAATGCACGGGCACCCACACAAACGCATACTCACAGGCATATAAACACATCACACACACAGCGCTTCCTTGCTCCTTCGGCAATAGGGTGCTGGTCTGCCGACACTTTTTGCTTCAGCCTAAAGTTTACCTCAGGCCTCCAGTCACTCGGCATTTGGAAAAAGTTTTCCTCAGATTTCTAGCCACCTCCACGTTGTAGCCCTCGCCTGACGATGGTCTAAGACCGAAACGGTGCATTTACCTCATCACACGTTTTTTTTTTCTTAAACTTAGCCTTTATTGGACTTTTTAGGGTTTAGCCGTCTAAGTTTCTGGACTTTTGATATTTGGACTGCAAGTCTTTTAGCGTTTTTACTGTCATCTGTTTTATCATCTTTTTAGGGTCCTAGGTCATTCCCACAACACCTATTGTAATACCCTCCCACCGCCCCAGAACAGCCCAGGGGCACCCTGCAAAACTCCCTCTCAGTAGGCTCAAATCCAACTAGGAGGGCCCAAGATTATCTGAGAGGACCCCATACCAGTTGAAGAGCCCCTGCAAGCTCAGGAAGCATCAGTGCCAATACATGTGTTCAAAATCAGTGTGGGGGTCTGTTTATCTACAATTTTCGGAAAAGTTGTGGAATTGATCAAAGATGAGGCGTACGTTTTTTATACCGCCGAAAAAAAACCCGAATAGGGACGTTCAAACAGTTCTTTTAAACAACTCCCATCGGGGCGAGCGTTACCAGGGGGCCCAAAGTTTGTATGGAGGCCGAAACAAGTTTGGCCGTCTTCCCATTCTCGAGCCCGTAGCGGGACTCCTGCTAATAACTTATGTATAGACGTAAACAGACGATTGTGCCTTTGGTCCTGGTGGACTGAAAAGAAGCCATGCGATGTGACTGGCACTGCATGTTTTTTTTTACAATTTGAAGAGAAGTGAGAAACCACTCGGGAGTTACTCCATGCAACCTTTCCCAGTGTCTGCGGGTTACGTATCGATATCGCAAGAACAGACACCGGTGAGACACAGAGACAAAAAATCATGATTTCTTTTACACAAAACCTGAAATTTAGTTCGGATTTGCTTCCACTTTGCTGCTAAAGAAGCTGATATATTTACAAGCTTTACCGAAAATGGTGCTTCCTACCCCATGAGACTCTCCCACAGTTCAGCATTCACAGATGTTCACATGATAAGTTCTATACATGGCACCGTCTCAGACCAACCGATCATCTGGTTTGGACTTCCCCTATTCCAGTGGTTTTCCATACTAGGTAACACCATTCTCCCCGGACAGCTGCCATGGAATGGTGCGCAGTAGGATGATTCCAATTACCTGACCATTAGGGAAGCACGCCAGCTGAGGGTGGTTAAACGCTGTGACAAGTTTCCCGGAATGACGCCATCGCCCTTGCTGGCGGCGTGAGTACTTGTAAGAGAGTGACGGGGAGGTTAGCATCATCTGGGTAGGCAAGCCTTACGTATGTACAGCCGACTGTGGGAACGTCTGAACCCTCAGTGAGCGTGCAGAGTATCACCCTCCGTGTGGATGACCGAGGGAGGGGTGAGGGGAGGGACGTGATAGTTAATTGGAGTTAGTCGTTGGTAGGCTTGTGGAGCAGGGGAAAATAGGCACATAGTTTGATGCTTTGTGAAATAAGATTTTGAAGACGACTTAGTTTTGAGGTGGCCATTGGGCATTGGCTGGCTAGTGATGTAATTTCTTGCGTCCCTACAGCCCCGGAAAACATCGTCGAAATTGGAATCCATCAAACCTCTCTGCTAAATTCGAGGATCACAGTATCTATTTCTCATTCAGGCTAGAGGTTGCCTTTACAATTATGTATAGAAAAGATAAAATGGTACAACTTGGGCATACATTGTGGCCCGTAGGCTTATCAAACTCAAATATTCCGCCACTGAAGCTCGAAAATAGGTATGTTTAAAGGTAAAAATATGTATATTTCCATCTTTAATGCACTCTCACACCAAACTTTACCTTTCCGTCCCAAAGAAAAGCCAGCTTCGTCAATGTAAAAAAGTTGAGGGGGAAGGGGGGAAGGGCTAGACAATTAGGAAAGACAGGAAATGAACCACAATGGTCCAGGAAACCACCAGGTACATGCCCACTTGTAAGTTTTTTGTCCGTTTTGGCACACTGAAGTGCAACGGTGGTGTATAATATTCCTTACAAACCTTGACAGGTACCCAGCGGAACAGTATACCTAAAGATGCTTGAAAGCAAATGGTGTCGCAGCGGACTTTCGAGCGGGGGCCCGTACCCAGTGAAGGAAAAATATCGCCATCCGTACCTATGGCCTAGTTTCAATGAATGAGAGGCGATCATGATAGAGCTGAGTATGAAGATATAGACATCATGGTTTTATCACACCTTCACACCCTAGCTTTGATGGGAATACAGCTTTAACATATTGAAAAGGTTTCAATCTCAATGTTGTGTACATTTCTGGCGCACCAGTGACGCTTCTCTTCACTCCTGTTACCGAAATTTGTAAAGAGAGCTTTACCCTCTACAGTTTACTCTCCTTTACCCTCTGTACTGTAAGGAGAATATCTACCATGGCGCTGCCAAATACTGCCAGATATTGTTGGAAAAGGTCCGTAATTATATCCGGAAACACCACCCGATCGCAAGATTAAAATTGTGCATGGGACCCATGCGTATTTGGGTCGGTTAGCTATAAAAGTGCAACACCTTTTTTGTAAAGGTGCGCGGCGAAACAGCATGCCCGATGGAACACAAAATGTGCGCGGCGGAACAGTATGCCCAATGAAACACGAAAGGTGCACGGCGGAACAGTATGCCCGATGAAACACGAAAGGAGCGCGGCGGAACAGTATGCCCGATGAAACACGAAAGGAGCGCAGCGAAACAATATGCTCAATGAAACACGAAAGGAGCGCGGCGGAACAGTATGCCCGATGGAACACGAAATGTGCGCGGCGGAACAGTATGCCCAATGAAACACGAAATGTGCGCGGCGGAACAGTATGCCCGATGAAACACGAAAGGAGCGCGGCGGAACAGTATGCCCGATGGAACACGAAATGTGCGCGGCGGAACAGTATGCCCAATGAAACACGAAATGTGCACGGCGGAACAGTATGCCCGATGAAACACGAAAGGAGCGCGGCGGAACAGTATGCCCGATGAAACACGAAAGGAGCGCGGCGAAACAGTATGCCCGATGAAACACGAAAGGAGCGCGGCGGAACAGTATGCCCGATGAAACACGAAAGGAGCGCGGCGGAACAGTATGCCCGATAAAACACGAAAGGTGCTCGGCGGAACAGTATGCCCGATAAAACACGAAAGGTGCTCGGCGGAACAGTATGCCCGATAAAACACGAAAGGTGCACGGCGGCGCAGTATAGACGCAGCATAGACAGTCTGGTGCAGTCAACAGCGAAGGGCACGCCCAACTGGTGACTGGACTAGAAAGATAATTGTGTCGAGAAAAACACAATCGCCACTCCATCTCTTCTTTACCCATTTTTAGATGTAATTGCTGAGGTTTCCGGCAGAAAAATACAAATCCTTTTTGCTATTTAGAACCAGCACAATTTACATACAACACCTATTTCCTAGCTGATTTAGCAATCTCCAGTCTGAAATATAACTATATTTGGCCAATTTTGCCAAGCGATCGGCAAGCCACAAACCTGTGAGCGACAGGAGAAGGGAAAGCTCGGACATCTCTGCAGGCGCTGAGCGGCCGTTCCAACAGCCCTCCGCCCAGCGAGGCGGGGTGGGAACTGACTGCGTACAGGGATATTGATGACCAAGTCGCCAGCAGGGGCGCAGGCAGGTGGGGGGAAGCTATACGCGCTGTAATAGGGAGGGGGCATGTGACAAGTCACAATTTTCATTAAAAATTCCAAATTTTATCCAATTTGGGATCGGAAAAAGTGATGAATCGGAAAAAGTGTAATCAACCCGTGCGGAGGGCAACAATGAGCCAATACCATGTAAACTTTTGGCTCTAAAGGGAAAGCTTCTTATCAGAAGCAGGATGGTGATTAACTGGCCACCTTCAATTTCCCGATTGCGATGGTTTTGGTGAAGGTGCAGGACTATGCAGAACCAGGGGGGGAAGAGGAGGCGAAACATTCAAAACGAACATGGAGGTTGGGAAATGGGGGAGCGGGAGGTCATATGGGTCTCCCACTCCTAGGTTTTGTGCGATTATCCCTGCTGTGTTGGTGGTTATGAAGCCAGTTTTTATAAGCACAGTAGTTATAGGGCAAGAGGGTCATCATGCACTCTGTTTAGAATGCGCCCGGTCGGTGCTTTGAAAATATTATTGGTTTTTAGCTCTATTTCAATGTTATCATGTTTTCCATCACTATTTCTTCCCTTTTCCGGTTACCAAAACAGTCATTAAGTCGGGCACGGCCATGATAGTCACATTTTTTACATGTATTTTAACCACTAAATAATTTTAACCACCAACTAAATACCGATTGTTGGAAAAATGAAGCAAGTTTATTATGCAGTATTTCTCAAGGCGACAACAGAAATAAATCTGTCTCAAATATTTTTTGCAAAATAAGTATAAGATATATATATATATATATATATATATATATAAGAAAACTGACAGGATTTTAATCAAAGATCACGTGTGATAAGTGTAGTGACTAGTTAGAGATGCCGACGTCATGATACATGACGCATAAACACATCACAGCTTTCAGAATGTATTGCATACCATACTTCCTCAAAAAATTACATCGAGGAAGAGCAATATTGAAAAGAAGCGTGCAAAGCTGCCGATTTTTTTAAAATGACTTCTTAGCTTCGTCTGACTTTATCTCTTTCATGCATTGAGTACCTGTGGTCTCACTTTATAAACTCCTACGGCCTTGCTATAAATCGGCACGGTAGTGGGAACGAGGCTAGCACTGATTGTTTTAAACAAGTAGACATGTTTTAAGAAGACACGATTAAACCGCATTTGGTAATAAGAATGCAGTTTCGATACACATCTCTGGCCTTAGGATTGGTAATGATGCTCGCTTCGTCTTGCACAAAAGCTGCTAACCGAACAAGGCGAAGGGGACAACGAGGTATATTACATCCTGTGGAACTGTTTCGCTGTGCAGTATTTGAGGATAAGTTATTTTCTCTAAGAAGCACCTGTCAGCGAAATTTTGAAATCCAGGCAAGTCGGCACCTTTGCGCAACCCATAGGCTTACTTTGACGAAGATTGATCGACAAATAAGCCTTATGGAGAAGTTTGTAGCGTCATTGAACATCGAAAAGTTAAGGGAAGAAGCCGCCAAGTGTCAAAAGCACCGACGCTTACGAAGCGAGGAGACTCCAGCTTCTCAGGACTAAGTTGGCCATAGCGCAAAAAGAACACAAGAACTTATTAGCTATCACAGAAGAGAAAGGAAACAGTATTGTTGCATTAAAAGAAGCCAGGTTTTCGGTGGAGATGGATAACGTCTGGGCTAGGAATCGCACGAGCCATGTCCGATCTGAGGTAGTCGAACTTAGAGAATCTCTCAAACGCTTGCAAGGAAATATGAGCCGGTCTCGTATCCATGCTGCATCGCATATTACCGCGTTCCAAAACTATGTCCGTGAAGATCATTCGCCGCGGCTTCGAGATTGTTTAGAAAAACTGAACGAAATACTCACCATGCAAACGCGTTGCTCAACTATGGCACTTCCTACTCTTCTCAAGTCTGTAGGCACAAACAACCGGTTGGAGTACACAGCGGCCAGCCTGCGCTACAATTTCAGCGTTTGCAAAGCGGATCACGAGGAGTGCACTCCGCAGATATCGGCTTGCCAGCAAGCTTTGGAAGAAGCCAAGGACGACAAACTGCAAATGGATAAAGAGGTTGAGCACCTCAGCATCGTGAAAAATGCCTGTAAAAGCGATTTGAGAACACATGAGAGCGATCTAGAGCATTGTGAACGGCAGATAACCATTGCTCAGGAGACTTATGAAAAGAAACTAGTGAATGTAACGGCGTTACTCACCCTCTGGGAGGCTCAAAAGAAAGGCGTCGATGCTTGCAAGGCCTTGCTGTTACCGTGCAAAGATGGCTTGCTGGACTGCATGGACTATCGGTCTATTCTTAAAGAGTATGTGTCGGGATGTTTTAAGAAATTGGACACTTGGAAGTATCAGACAGAACTCTGCCAGAACGAAGTTACAATGCTTGTCGATAATAGAATCTCAACCCTTGAGTTTATCGACGAATTGGAGGGAAAAATCGAAGAGGACAGCAAGACACTGCTTCAATGCCAGGATGCTCAGCGTGAGATCAGGTCTGACCTGGAAGAAATACAGAAAAATCTGGAGAACAAAAATCGAATTTTCTCAAGGAAAGGGGATTCCACCCGCAAGTGCTACCGTAACTGTCCACACTTGGAGCCCGGCCACCCTGGTGATGAAGGCGGACCCTGTCCGGCACACACGGCCGATAACCCATGGTTCTACCGAGAAACCGGCTGCTACCTCGTCACACGCCCCAGCGCCAGCAAGAGCAGGATGCAGTCCTACTGCGGTGAGCAGGCCAGCGGCGCCACCATCGCCACGCTCAGGTCGAAAACAGATGGCGCTAGATGCACTGACTGCCATCGAGGAGAGATACAATTTGGCCGACGAGGACGAGGCTATACGCCACCACAGGAGAGCCTGGGTGGAGTTGGAGGAGGGTTTTCGATTTTCCGCTCGTCCGGAGGCCAGTTATCAGTGTGCAGAGACGGAGTGTGAGTGCTGGACTCTGCACCACCACCGGAGGGACGGAAGGGCACAGCGGTATCCGTGCCAGCTGGCTAATCTCCCGGCGGTCTGTTTTCTAGCAGCGAACAATGGCTAAGGTGTAAGAAGAGAAAAGAAAGCTATTGTGCTAGGCTTTTCTTTTGATTGAAAACTTGGTTCTTTTGTCGTTATTCGAGAGAGATACGAAAGCAGAAGAGTGTGTGAGCCTGTCAAAATACACATATGGATGCATCGGGAAATGTAAAATGTGTGGCATCTTAGAAACGTCCGCCTTTTTCCCATGCTTTGAGCCATTCTAAGATTATTCTTAAAGGTTTAATTCCGATATTTCTAGAATCGATGAATCATAAACGATCCGAAGATGGGAGTTAGTCTCCACGCAAGGCCTTGCTGAGAAAGAGTAGGACCAAAAACAACGAAGTGTTGAATCGGATGTGGTCACTGGATCTGAACTTTTACGTTTTTGCGATCCAGGAACTCCAGAAATATGACCATAGGAATAATTAGAGACCACATGACCAAAACTAGTCTACCTATATCTTACGTCAAGAATAGGTGTCTATATATATATATATATATATATATATATATATATATATATATATATATATATATATATATATATATATATATATAGATATAATGCAAGGACCAGAGTGATGACTGTTCAGGTATCTCAATTGGTATAGCGTCGGTTCAGCTTTCTGTTCAGTATCTAGGCAATGACAGTGCATGTATAAAGCTTCGGGTCGATTCTCTTTAGGCGCTCCGGCGCTCAGTTTTTATCTGGCGCCGCTCGTCTGGTGGCGGACCTCTTCTGAGCCGGGCTAAGGAAGGCATCCTTATTGGGTGCGTTCCGAGCAACGCACTCTGATCTTTGGATGATTTACAAGATGTATGTTATGATCACTAGTATGTAGGATCCAAGGGATGGCGCCCGTTCTTTTTACCACGGAAAGGCTGGCGCAAAGTGGCACACTAAATTACAACACGAGACAGCGCATTGTTTCAACCATTTCTGCTCATTTGTTGACCTGATTTACATACGCTGATGGTAGAATAAGTCTCACTAAGCAACCTGCTGAAAATTTGAAATTCCATCTTGGTGCTTTTTCTGGAAATGTAATGAAATGTATGTATATATGAATGTAACGTAATGTTTTCCGGAAATGTATCCAGCGAGGAAATGTAAAGTAATAACATTATGTGCACTGGCTTGTTCCTACTTAGCTTGGAATGTCTTTCTCACAATTTTAGTTCGGGTATTTTTAACGTCCGCGTGTTATTCCGGTAATACTTACTTACCCCCGAAACCAAAAATCCAAACTTTTAATTGGTATCGCAGTCATACCTATCGATCGATTATTTTCTAAAGAAACATTTAATAGGGTCGTTAGAGCCTTAAAATTTGTCATCTCAGTATCTTCAAAGTACTTTTCAGCAGCGGCAGGGCCTGGGCATCCTACTGAGACACATCCATCGCTGGTTTAATTTGATTAACCAGTTCATAAACAAGGTCTCAAGCAGTTCCCTCTGCAGTTTTGTTCTTCTAATTGCACCTGCTGTGTCCTAGCGTAGCCATAATACACTAAACAAATCAAATCCGATTCGCCAACTCTGACAAGAGAGAATACAGTCCACCTTTCCATCCAGTCTCCGCTCCCACAACCTCCGTCTCACATGAATTCTGCGGTTGTTTTTGATTCAACAGAGTGCTGGAACAGCATATTTTCCTGGAAAACACCGCAGCCAACAGAGACGGAAATTACAAAAATCACACACCGCTGCCGGCTAGGAAACATAATTTGCTGCGCTTCGGATGGAGCGTGGCATTAGGGCTGAGCCGCAGTGGTTTTGTTTTTGTGCCAGTTGGATCGCTCGTTCTGGGCCTCATTTTCCAAATCTGAGAGAAAGGTTGACATCGTCGTTTGTCTTAGGCGAACGATTCATCGTATTCACTAACGACGATGGAAATCAGCTTATGTCGTCATAGTTTGATCTTTCTTTGTACTGAGATCAGTCTATGTACTTCATGTCCAGGGTCGATACACTTTTATAAGACCGCTTTGACCCGTAAAACGTTAGAATCTTGTAAAGCGTGACGTAAAGAAACGTTGGGTGTCGCCCGAACAACGTTATATCCAGCGCTGCATGATTTCTTAATAAAGTCTGCTCTTTTCAGGTGTTGTTCTTGGTCTAGTTGAGAATTTCATAAGTGGGGGAAAATGGTGCCGAATGCCCACCCTTTCCAACCGCCCTGGACTTATTAGGTCTGGAGTTATAAGCCCCAGCTCAAAAAAAAAACGCGTCAATGTGTATGGCCCGAGGATTTGTGTCATGCTCGTCGCCAGGAATCAAATCTATTGCGAATCTTGTTCCGTTCAAAAGTTATGGACATGAAATATCGAAAAGTGTGACCTGCGGTGTCTTTTTGTAACTTTGGTTTTGACCTAATCCAAAATTCATGGCCGCATGCATATTTTGGTGACTTTTAAAATAATCAGCCTTTCAAACAGGAGGCATCAGTACGATGTACTTTTCGTTCACAAATTCTAACCGGGAAGGTGGACTCTGCTCTCTTGCTCGGGACATTCCCCCTTCAGGTCCCCGTGCGACCCACCCGGAATATTAACGGGACATTGCTTCACGTTCCCTTCGCCAGGGTGGACACGGAAAAAGAGGTGTATTTTGTCTGGCGGCTGGTGCTTTGAACTCTTTCCTGACCGTGCGTCAAAATTCAAATGTATTCAGTTCAAAATGTTGTCAGTTCAGATCTCAAGTCCGGGTGTATATAAAAAGTTTATTGTGATCTCTCCTTGTTTTCTTATAACATTTTTCTAAGTTCGTTATATGTGTGGATTTTTGTATCATATATAAACCTAATGTTTGATCTAGTATACGACATGAGCTGTAAATGGGGGCAACCTGTTGCTCATGAAACAAATAAAAGAACAAACAATATTTGTTTTCCAAGACCTTCCGAATAATGTTTAGAAACTTGATCTAGCTCTTTTAACAGCCTAGTTACACCCTGCTTTTGTTGGCCTCTTTTTGAAGAATAACGTAGGCTTTAATGGGTTTAAAACTGAGTTCATAACTTGTTGACCTCACCAGAACCTATACCAATTTTGAGCCACAAGTTATCAAATTGATTATCTGAGAGGTATGCAAAGCGATGCATCTATCACTTGAATCGAATCGCAATCTTTGAAAAAATCGGGGCGGTGAAATGTTAACACACGCAGTGGAAGGGTGCCACAGTGCCCCCACTTATTTTTCCAAGTTGGTCATAGAACCATTCGCATCAAAAAAGCTACTGATATAATTTCAGATAATCAATAACTATGTCAATCGGTTCATAAATTTTACATTTAGTCACTAATTTCCTGTTTATTAACCCTCGTCCCGGTGGGGGTGTTTGAACACCCCCTGGGGTTTTTCTAGCGTCACGAAAAAACGGCGGCGCGAAGCGCCGCCGTACTTGACACACCTTGTCCCTAATCGATTCCGCAAGTTTCCCCAACAGATAAAGGTTGAGTCCTCTCAGGTCAGGTCACCAGTGCAGGTCAAGCGACCTTATCCCAAAATGTTTTAAGGTGGCATAAGTAAGAAATGGGTGAATCTATCAAATTGCAAATTATACCACATAATGGGCCCACCGAGTGCTACAATAGATATACCGGGATTTTTCATATCTATCACCTAAGGTCAAGTACGGACCATGACCTGCACCACGTTCGTAGTATTCTGGGCCCCTTTCCAGAATAATATTGAAAATTTTGACCTTTGACCTTTGAGAGGTCATCTGGGGCTAGTTAAGCAGTTTTCAGACTTAGGTCAATAACACGCGCATTGACGGGGGGCGGGTACCCGCCCCATCGGGTTTTTCAAAGACAGCATAAAAACGGCGGCGCTGCGCGCCGCTGTACTTGGCATGCCTTTACCCTCATCCTTTTACACCTTTTGTGAAAATTTTGAGGCTAGGTCATCTCAGGTCAGGTCACTAGTACAGGTCAAGTGACCTGACCTCAACAAAAGTTTAGGATAGCATAAGTCGGAACAGGGTGAACTTGTCCGATTGAAACTCATATCACATAATGGGCCCACCGAGATCTGTAAAATTTGTTCCGGTATTTTTGATATCGATGACCTAAGGTCAGGTACAAGGCATGACATTTCCATTGGAAATACATAGGAAAAATGGTTTTTACTGAATAACTCAGTAACGGATGGTGATAGAGCGTTTATTTTAGCTGCATTAGACTAGCCTTGTCTTTGCAGTTCTAATGATATGCATTTTATATAATTTGACCCTGACCTGACCTCAGGTCAGGTCAAATCCTTGATTTGACCTAGCAAGGTCAAATTATATATCATTCGATTCGGCTTGCTAAGAGGATTCATATGGTGCAGGTCGTTTTTCTCTATCTTTACTTGTTCAGATGTAATGGCCGAAGAAACCTGAATTTACATGTTATCCCTATGACGGGCATGTTTTGACCTCTCGTGACCTTAAATGTGACCTGACAAAAAATGGTTCAAATATTTTGGATGGAGAAGTGGATGGGCAGCCCAACGCCGTTTACCGTTTTTCGCTACCTACCGTGGTTCTTGAGATCTTAGGGGGGGCGGGTACCCGCCCCCTCGTCAAAGCGAAGGTGGCTCAGACCCCCGTCAATGCGCGTGATAACTTTGCATGAGCGAGAGAGAGAGAGAGAGAGAGAGAGAGAGAGAGGGAGGGAGGGATGGATGGAGGGAGGGAGAGAGGGAGAGGGAGAGAGAGAGAGAAATGAGGCTGAAATTGTAAGCAACCGCGACACTTCGCCAATTAAAATTACTTCATTTATTTTGTCCTTCAACTCAACGTTGTCTATATCAAAACAACAAATACAGGGTTTTTAAATACATTGAAGGCTCATCATCGGTGGCGTTTGCATACATATTCCTTTGTTGAAGAGCTCTAGCATCTGGAATTCGGCTGATTTCCTATAACGTTCTGTTTTTGCTAGAAGCGGATAAGGGGCTCTTCGTCTCAATGAGGGCCCTGCTGAAGGGCGGGAGGCAGGAGGAAAGTGTAAGTGTCTAGTTAGAGTAGGATGATACAACTTTTATTTTGATATAATTGCGTTTGTATTGCTATTGCGAGTCGATTGATACGCATATTGACTATGCTAATTTAATAAGTGACCTTGGCCTGATCTGAAGTCAGGTCATTTTTGTGTTTTGAACTAGTATGGTCATATTATGCCTCATTAGATTCGCCGTGACGAGAGAAAGCGAATGGTGCCTAAAAATTATTCTAACTCAACTCTGTCAGACGCTAGAGCCCAAAAACTCTACTCAGTATCCCCCTTTCTTTGACCTGCCATGACCTCAATATTGAAATGACCAAAAAAGTGAGTGTATAGTTCCGTCATGAATTTTTATAAGCTACCCGCCATCATTCGCATTTTTCTTCACTATCCCGCATAGGGGCCGAGTTCGAGGGAGTGTTCATACACCCCCAGCAGGGTGAAGGTGTCTCAGAGGCCCAGCAGGGTGAAGGTGTCTCAGAGGCCCAGCAGGGTGCGGGTTAAACGCCGGATTTTCTTGCAGCTTTTAGCAACAACCCTTTTAAATGAGGCCCCTGAGCGTAACACATTTTTTTAGAGATTACAGTGACAATACTGTCATTATCTTACAAACACTGCTGATTTCGTGCTATTTCAACGTATTCTATTCTATTTGAATAATGTCAAATAATGAAATATTTAAAAATAATGAAAAATTTGAATTTTGTCTAATTCTTGCAAAAGCAGAAATCGCAAAAACTCCTCCCATGACACCTCTTGAGAAAACCAATCCCAGCTTCCGCAGGAAACGACTCCGAGCTAAAGTGGCCTTAACCAGGCTTACTGGACATCAAACGGACTAACTCAGGCCATTTAACTCAATCGTACTAGACGCTGGCGTCCCCGGAAACCATAGACACCGATGCCACACGCTTTTGATGCTCAGGTCGGCGCTGACGCGAAATGTTCCCAGTATACCGGAACGTACCGTCCGTGATTTCCCGACAGTGACTTCCAGCAGCAAGCCATGCATTCTTTATGAGGTCGTTAGTGTATGGGTTGCTGGAAGAAGTCAAAGTGGTGAGGATAGGCATGTGCAGCGCATAGTCCGACGGGTTAGAGGTTCGCCAGGACAGCGGCACTCGTTTTTCATATATTAAAACATAGATGGAACGTGAGTTGGATATATGAAAAAGGGTTCAAACACGCTTATGAATAAGCAATTGTGGCAAGTCCTTGTATCAGTCATATGTGAAGCCTTTGTGATAAGGTATATGTGGTCTTAGCAATTGCTAGCATGCCATGAAAATAGGTATGTTTCCTATTTACAGATCCGAGTAACAATGTGTTTGAACATCAAGCCATCATCGGAACAGACATACATAAAAATGTGATAAAAAATGCAATATATCACTTTAGCCACTTCATTTTCAGCACACATTTTGAGTACCCCATATTTGGTATCAGTACTGGACAGGCAAAATACAAACAAACACCCAAATTTCAGTGCCACCTCAATAATACAATATAATACTCGTTTATTCTTACGTTCAAATCGTCACGTGTCATGCTCCTGTACCTTTCCTTTGCCAGGACGGCGTCAGCTTGACGTCAGGGCCATCAAAACAGTGGCACGTGACACTTTCTCTGTATCACATCTTGCCTCGGTTTGACCTTTCTCTCTGACATGTTTCCTGTAGCTGCTGCGGCTCTGCCCCACCCAGCAGGTCCAGTGACAAGGCCGCTTTCTAACGCCTACGTCGCTTGCCGTGTCATTTTCCGAAAAAGGTCGTGTTGGACGCGTGGTGCCGACTGTGTAGTGTAATATCATCACCTTTCAAATAACAAGTTTGCTATTCACTTGGCGTGATTGACGTCATCTGAGGTTGAAACTGAAGCTCGTTCTGCCTACAATTTGATTCGTACGAACCATTAGTATCTAAGTGCCTGAACCCTAAGGCAAAATTCGTCTGCAGTTGTATTGTATATTCTATGCCACTTTTTTAAATGAGTTGTTTGAGAAAATCCTACAAAATAAAAGTAGCAAAGGGGCTGAACATTCAACACTTGATTAAAAGCATCAAGGCTTTAGACCACAATCAGTTTTTGTGTACCACAGAAACACCTCGCCGGCTCAAACCATTTCTCCATGAGGTCGACTTGTACCTTGCAATTCTTTGAGCTTACCTTCCATGCAAAAGACCGTGTCGCTTCGTTTTAGACCCCATCGATCCTGGAGGTGGTGAGCGGGGAATTTAAAAGCCCTCTGACATGCGACAAGTCCTAGACAGCATGCAACCATTACTAAATCATAAGCTTTTAATTAGTACTGCTTTGGACAAAGCCTTTGGGCTGTAGCCGGCTCACACGTCTTTGCGGTACAATTCAGTCCCTAGCTTGGAACTGAGGCGGCTTTCAATGGCTTCAAAGGCATCGAAGAGTTGAATGTGTTTCTAAACGTTGAATAAATCAATTCGGTTGCTAGGTTTGGTACACCAGGATGGTTTCATGATTTCCATTTTTGATTTCCGGATTTTCTTTTTTGGGAGCTGCTCAAAGCTTAAAGCAAGGTTAAACGGCAGAGAGAACTTTGCATTGTCTGTTCTTTCTGTTTTCAAAATTCAACTATGCTCTAGCCAGATAAATATGAAAAAAACATCCTGCAGATGGCTTATGCTGTGTATCTGACACATCTGCCATAGACTGTAAGTATGATCTATGGCCAGGATATTTGTGCTTTAAAACTGTTTTATGTCTGCATGTGACTACAGTCTAAGAACACATCAGAGTCATTCTGTCTAAATGCATGTTGGTGCGTTTGTCTTCCTGTGTGTTGGAGTGTTTGTCCAAATATTTTCCGTGTGTTTTTTTGCCTGCTTATCTGTTTGTCTAATTACCTGTATGCAGGTGCGTTTGTTTATGATCTACCCATTTGTTCCAATTGATAGATACAATATGTTGGGGTAACTAGGTATCTAAGCAGGGGCGGAAGCAGACCCGAGTTTTTTTTTGGGGGGGACAAACCCATGTCTGCCTCTCCTCCTGGGGGGGGGGGTGGGAGCGAATATTCTTTTGCTCTACAGACCTAGTGTAAACACCTTTTTTCAGTGCTCGGCCGACCTAGTATAAGCTACCTCTCCAAGTAGGACATTATCGCTCTGGGGGGGGGGTGGGAGCAAAATGTTTTTTGCTCTACAGACCTAGTGTAAACACCTTTTTTTAATTTCTCCGGCGTTTGGTGGGGTCAAAAGATAGTTTGCCCCACCTCCTCCAGCGCTTTGGGGGTCATGGCCGGAATGCCCCCCCCCCTGCGTCCGCCAATGTATCTAAGCAGGCATGGGATGGGCAGGCACATGGGCAGGAGAATACTCGATAAGATAAAGAATACTAATCAACTTTGGCTCGATGGGCACTGATAAAGATAACAGTACTAGATAACTAATGATAAATATGGGACTAATAATGTTGAAGATGAGAATTCTGTTCCTCAACCTGCGAACGTATAGCACTAAAATACGTACTTTGGTAATTGGGTTCCCAGCTCCACTTGAAGTTAAAATGCTATTTCTGTTGCTGGTAAAAACACTCCCAGGCATAGAGCCGTATTTTGCATCTTGGTAATGTTGACCAGGAATATCGAATGCAGTGAATTAGTCGCAACATCGGAGGCGTAATAGTAAGGCATGCCAACATGATCAGACGTGAAATGTCTCCCAGGGGGGCCAAACTAGCAAAACAGACATCCCCACACACCAAAATGGCTCTGTTGTCTTGCCGCTCCACTCTGGTTTCGATGCCTTCTGTTTTGTTTTGAGAACAGTGCGTCCCATGCTGATTATTTCTCTTTTCCACTAGCAAAACACCGTATTCAAAAGCTGGCCTGAAGAAGCACACAATGTTCGGGAACGTGTAGCAGGAATTGTATATGCAGCTTTAGGCCTCTAAACATTATGTTAAAGGATAGCTGAACCTACCCGGGGTCCTAACATTCTGGACTTGATGTTCACGCGAGGAATGGAGTGCATTAGCACATATGTTCGTGATAGTGTGTTCGGCACCGACCATAGTGCAGTAATGTGTTGTTTCCGATCGCCCGTGCACCGTCCTTTGGTTGTAAATCGTCGCACTGTCTTAAACTATAAGGAAGCAGATTTCAATGGCCTTCGTAATAGTTTGTCTCTTATTCATTGGGGTATTTTGGATGATTTAAATATTGATGAAGCTGTTGACCTCTTTTATACTTTGCTTGAATCGTCTATTCGTGATCATGTGCCCACTGTCACGCTTCGTCGCAGATGCCCCCCATGGTTTGATGGTGCTGTGCGGGCGGCGCTCAGGCTGAAGGAAGCGGCTTTCAGACCAATGCGTAGAAATCGTTGTGAAGAGAGTATTTCGGATTTTGCAATCAAAAGAAGTCGCTTTAAATCTCTCGTAAACTCAAAATATTACCAATACCTTCGTAAGCTTTCCGACGACCTCAAAACCAACCCAAAAAGATATTGGTCTTCCATAAAAACCGTCAGCAAGAAATCGGCCATCTCTAATGTTTTGCGCAAAGAAGACGGATCGCTGACATCCGATGACGCTGAAAAAGCAACCCTTCTCAACAACGCGTTTGGTGTTAAATTGTTAAACCATACCGTTTCAGTCCTTCCTGACGCACCAAATTATCAGATCGACCCCCTTTCCCAGTTTCATGTCTCGGAAGGGACAATTTTGACTGCATTAAAAACCCTAAAGCCGAACAAAGCCTGCGGAGCAGACAACATTAGCGCCAAAATCATCCTAGAATGTACAAATGAATTAGCCGTACTTCTATCCAAAATTTGTAGCAAATCCGTTCAGACTGGAATCTTCCCGGCACGATGGAAACTAGCAAACATTATTCCTATCTACAAAAAGGGTGATAAAAAGGACCCTTCTAACTACCGCTCCGTTAGTCCTCTCCCTCTATTTGCCAAAATTCTGGAACGTTTTGTTTATGACCAACTTTTCCGGCATGTTTCACCCTCGCTATGCTCAGAACAACACGGATTCATTCCAAAACGCTCCTGCTCCACTAACCTCGCCACCTTCCTCAGCTCGGCGTGGGAGGCTATATCGGGGGATATCAGACAGACGCAATTTATACAGATTATTCGGCTGCCTTTCAGAGTGTCAATCACGGCCTTATCATTCACAAACTCGAGAAATCTTATCACTTACATAGTTCTGCACTAAAGTGGTTTGTCTCATATCTCTCCGATAGGCGCCAGAGGGTCATAATGAATGGCAAAACATCTGATTGGAAGCCAGTTCTCTCTGGGGTTCCTGAAGGATCACCGGTCTCTCCTCTCATCTTTTCTCTCTTCATGAACGACCTCCCTCGGGTGATAAAGTCTGGCTGTTTATTGTACGCTGATGATGTAAAAATTTTCCGCAAAATTGAGGTACCCTCTGATGCGCTGCTGCTGCAGGACGACCTTGATCGTCTTCAGCAGTGGTCCACCCGATGGGCCCTCACACTAAATCCCTCTAAATGCAAAACCTTTATAGTGACCCTCAGGCGCACCCCCGCTCGGACAACATACCACATTGGCGATGTACCCCTGGAAGCAGTAGATGAAATACGGGACCTGGGAGTTATTCTAGACACTAAATTGACTTTTGCTCCACATATATCCAAAACTGTCAGTCAAGCCAACAGAGCACTTGGCCTTCTTCTGCGCTCATTTCAAACGGCTTCCAGGGGAGCTAAATTCGATAAAAAAATCCCTCCTGGTTGCTTATTTCGCCAATGTAAGATCTATACTTGAGTATGGAAGTGTTGTCTGGGCGGGAGTAGCCAAATCCCACGCTGAGCGCGTGGACAGAGTGCAACATAAATTTCTTATTTGGTTAAATAATCACTCTACACAACAATGTGACTCTATATCTTATTACTCGCTTTTGAACCATTTCGGCCTCCCATCACTTGCTGCACGCAGGCTTCAGTTCGATCTCATTTTCCTAAAAAGTATCTTTTCAGGTAAGATTCACTCCATCGACCTACTAAATTGTTTCCCCTTGCATATCCCATCCCGGCTCACTCGCTCCTTTCGACTCTTCGCTGAGCGCCGCGGCCGTGTCAGCACTGTCAACGGGGGGATTTTCTGTAGGGTGCCGAGAAGCATGAACACATTTCTAGCTGCTTCCGGGGCCGACTTCTTTTGTGATGATTTTAATACTTTCAAGACATGTATGGTTAGATTCGTAAATGCTCAGTAGGAACTGCACTATCAGTTCTTATCTGTTTTTTTATGTTTTGTGTTTTTTATATTTATATATTTTACCTTTTACCGTTTTTAGGAAGTACACTGTCTCGATTCTTGTGATTTAGATAGCCTTTTTTAATGCTTTGACTTCGCCTGTGAGTGGATTTTATCTGTTGGCGATTATTTTGAATAAATAAATAAATAAATAAATAAAGCAGAAACCTGCACGTTGCATGTTTTTGTTCTGCTATTTTTGAGCTTAATTTTTTTCAAAAATTCGAATTACTATTCCGGTGGAAATTTTTCCAATCCTTTTAAGGTGTGAATGTATTGAAATCTTTCAGTGAAAAGCCAATGTCTTCCGAAGAAAAGAAAAACTACATGAGTCATATCATTTATGGAGATCACATTTCATGATCTATATCGAACATACTATAACACTGATAACGACAACGTGCTATAGAATGAGGCTCTGTATTTTGCCATACAGATACCTCTGCAATGAGTTTCCTGCCACGATTTTATTCTTTTCCAGTGCAGTTGTAGAAACATGTGGCAATATCACCTGGCTGGTAAGCATACCCACCGGTAAAATGCGCTGACTCGTTTTTTTCGATGAAATACTAACCAGCGCTTCCAGTGGGGTGTGGTTAAAAAATCCCAATCGTAGGACCGTCATTTAATGTGGTTTGCAGATTGGGCGAAGCATACAAAAGTGCATGTCGATGCTGCTTTCTGGACGGACTTCTACAGAATACGAAAGCAAATAATCTAATCTCGGCCACTTTACATGCAGAGCGTATTTCAGAGGGAGGACCAGTATGGATTCGAGCTTGCATATTTCAGTGCGAAAGTTTCAAGACATGAAAGCTGAATACCTTCAAGCATAACTTCCTTAGTTTCGGCGGCACCAAGGAGGCACCAATAATATCACTGGTAATCATTGTCTCTTGTTTCATATAATCATCATATCACACGATAATTGAAGGCGACCTCATCATATGCCTATTTTCATGATGGGTAGGATATGTGTTCCCAGTCCCACTCTCACTGCACTTATCAGCTGCTGATGAATAATGCGCGCCAAATCGAGGTCCTTCCACCGTAAACGTCCCACTGAACGGCGCCAACTGATCTGAGTAGATTGGGTGAGGCTGGCACTTTTCACTCGTTGGTAAAAGTATCGGCCGTGATGCTCCGGTACACCCATGGTCTTGTTCGGAGTCTCCGAGTCGAACTCGTGCGCCGTGCTTAGTTATCGGCCTGCGCCTATCGCGCCGCTTTCGCCTCCACGCGCACATTGCGGCGAAAGTGACGCACAAGAGTGTCAAAGCTGTGAAAGCTCCTGCAATGACCGACACGAGCCACCAGCGACAGCCAAGCTGGGATTCCGAAAGGCTGGAGATCGATTTGTTTGCCGTAGCACATTTCACTGGGGACAGAATGACACTGCTGTTTTGCTTGTAAAGTCTCCACAACCACAGCGAAGAGCAGTTGCATACCAGAGGGTTTCCACTGATATTGAACACGGTTAGTCTCTGCACATAGTCAGTCATGTTGTCTAGCTTTGCTATGGTGTTGTTGGCAATGTTGAGCACTCGTAGGTGCCGTAGGGAAGCCACCGCCGCTGCCGGAAACTGCGACAGCTCCTCATTATTGCATACGTGAACTTCTTCCAACGCCAGATTATTGCTGAAAGCATGCCGAGACATAATCTTGAGCAGCCTGCTGTGACACAGCTTCAGCACGCGCAGCTCTTTCAGACTGTAAAGAAAACGAGCGTTCAAATTTGTGAAGAGGTTACCGCTCACATTGAGCACGTGCAAACGTTGCAACGCCAGGGCCTCAGCGGGAAACTCCCGTAGACTGTTGTGGCTCACATCCAGTGAATTTAGGTAGTAGAGCTCCCTAAATGACTTCGGGTGTATGTATGCCAGATGGTTGTGTGCGAGCGTCAAGCTCTGAATAGACGGAAGAGCAAAGAAGGCGTGAGAGGAGATGTTTTCGATTTGGTTGTCGCGCAAGTGCAGTGTTTGAAGATGGATGAGAGGTGTGAAGGCTCTCGATGGTATCTGTTTGAGCCTGTTTTGACTCAGATCCAACATCTTCAGCTCTTCCAGACTGTCAAATGTCTCTTTAGCTAAGCTTTCTATACGGTTGTTGGCCAGACTGAGGTCTCGCAACAAAGGCATCCACCGAAAGACCTGAGAGTCCAACTGAGTGAGCTTGTTCTTACTGAGATCAAGCTCTACGAGACCCATCAGTCCTTCCAGAGAATTCTTCGACAACTTCTTGACATAGTTGTCACGTATTTTCAGCCACACCAGCTCTCTCTGCAGAAGAAATTTTCCACTCCCCTAAGGACGTCAGCCTGTTCCCAGTTAGATCAAGCCTCCTCAGAATTGGATAGAACTCCAAGGCGTTCCGCAGATCGTTGATACTGTTGTCCTGAAGATGAAGAATGTGAGTTCTCGGATCCAGCACGATGGGGATGCTGGTCAGGTTGGATCCGGTGCAGTCTGCGACGTCGGGACGGCAGCTACACTGTTTCGGACACCGGGAACTTGTCCTCGCGAACAGAGAAGCGAGAAGAAGTGGCAGCAGATGAAGGTGGCACGGTCTCGACATTGTCAGTCCTCCTGGGAAAGGAACAGTGCTGTTATATGTATGTATTATTGGTGACATAACGCACGTGGATCTGCAAAAATTCATAGATTTATGAATATTATCTACAATTTCATGTCAGTTTATACAGTGGCCATTGAAGTTTGAACCTATATTTACATATTGTATAGGAAAAGTCGCTCTCTAATCAAGAAAAACTCTTTAGTTGAACAGAAAACAGACCATGACCTTAATTTTTTTTTTTTTTTTTTTTTTTTTTTTTTTTTTTTTTTTTTTTTTTTTTTTTTTTTTTTTTTTTTTTTTTTTTTTTTTTTTTTTTTTTTTTTTTTTTTTTTTTCCCCCTTTTTTTCCCCCCTTTTCCCCCCAAGGGTTAGTGTGTGGTCTGTGAGGAGAAAAATGTTCCTACATCCTAGCCGCCTCTACTTTCTTACCGGAACTTACTTTAATATCTTTTAGTGAGTGGATTTAACGTCTGTTGATTCAATTGTATGCTACAGGGTAGTCTAGACTAATAAAGCTAGACGAGCTATATTCCGAGATCTTCATGGTGCTCAGCACAGCATCTGTCAACAAGTCTCTTAAAAAAAGCTCAAGCCTTGTTACGAATAGGGTGCACATTTAAACTCGCCTTGCCATAACTTCACAAATTTGGTGAATTGAATTGAGTGTCACTCAGTCCCCACCTTTCTGTGTTGTTCAACAGTGATAAATGCAGCTCCCATTGCACTTGGATACTGACTAAAGACATCCAGGCTCCACTGACTTAGACTTTATGATTGACCTTTTTCATAAGATAAATCAGTTCTGGTGAATTTGATGTAATTTTAAAAATCATCCTTCCAAAAAGCACTAGGGTCATGACACCATCAGCAGCAACGTTGATAGTTTTAGGCCTACTGAAAAATGTGAAGCCTAATTATTCTCCTAATAGATAACTATCAACTGGAAAACACGACCAAAGAGGAAAATCCTTCAGGCTTTGAACTACAGTCCGTTCCCGGCTCGGCTTGGTTTAGCTTATATTGCCTTGTTCCAACTACACAACACTGCCGCCTATTCAAAGTCTAATAAAAGTCTCGTTATGTGCCATGTTCTGCAACAAGCTGGGTCCATGCCTATACCTTTAACAACTATATTTCCACCAGCTCTTTAAACAAAATACAGCCGCCAGCTTTAGAAATTTTTTGTACGAAACTTAACAAGGGTGTTACTGTATCTAAAAGTATCCAGTTTAGCTGAATAATACATGATTATTGAGCGGTTTAGCTCAACATCATGATAATATCATATCAGATCATGATCAGAGTCCTGATCGTAATGTTGCGTGTGTTGCTGGGAGAATGAGATATGCCGCACTGTGCGTCCCACTGATTGATACCTGCATGAGTTGTGGCAATACTGCATATTAGGCTGTACTGGGAGGGGCGTCTTAAAATAAATATTATCGTTTTGCGTTTTTTGGCGTTGCGTTGCCAGTGTGGTGCTGTTTTTACTAGTTTTGCCACTTCGTCATCGTCATTGCTTGTGTGGCCTGGGTGCATTTTGAGCGATGCCGACGTCCCCGGGCGTTATTTATTGGGCCCGCGTCGGGGGCGTCATAGTCGCATGAGCTCTGACTTGCCTGTTGTTGGGTTGTCCTCACCGTGTATAGTGTAGGTATACTGTATGGATCGAATACTTTAACTTCTTTTTTTTTTTTTTATTCTTTTTTTTTTCCTTTTCCCCCCCCCTCTTTTTTTGGTTGGGTGTGGGGGAGGGGGGGGGTGTTTTTTTTTTCCCCTTTTCCCCCCTCCCCCCAAATACAAAAATTTTGTTTCTCAAATCCAAAATTTTCCAATACACAAATATACAAATACGCAAATACACAGACAGCTGTCCTAGCGCCTCCTCTAACCTCCTCCAAACTGCTCCAGAAGAGGTAGAAGACTCTGCTAATCTCTACCGTCCAATATAAATCTAGATCAGAGCATTTTACTCTTTGGGAAGAGTTTGGAATGTTAGCGGAGGAGCTGGTACAGGGATGATTTCAGCTTTCATGAACGAACATCTCTAGTTCAACATCTCATCATTCGTTATGATAGATGGCTCATCAATGATGAGAACGCCTCTAGTGCCTCTGATTATGCACATCACTCCGATTAGGCCTGTGCGTTTGATGGGCGCAGCACCGTCGAACCAGCCTGCATAACTCATGGAAATTACCACCCATTGACTAATGACCGGTGGTAATTATGAGCTAATTATGGCCGCGCCTGGATACATGACGGTCCCCGCTGGCACAATGTTCCAGCGGACAGCTGCTATGTCTGTCAGCAGTCACGCACTGCTGGATCGGACCACGCTCCCTGCCCTTCCTTTACCCTCCCCTCTACCCTCCCCCCTACACCGTCCACCCTCCCATCAGAGCACATTACAGTCGAGGACATTCAGATCCAGATACAAGCCAAGTCAAGGCTCAAGAGGGAAATCCGGGCCAATGCGTTAAGAACAGTCTTTGTTTGAGCTGTTCTAACACTGAGCGTAGCACATGGCTATGTAGGCAAGCATATTTTGTGACCTCCTTAAACAATCATAAACATATTCAGATAAATATGAACTATAAAATATTTATGCGGTGAGATGGGTAACAATTTGAATGCGTTTTTTTCGGATGAAACAAATGCAATTAAGGCAAACTTTTAATATATAAAAGAAAACTTTTCGCCAGAGCACCACATCCAAACAGTCTTAGGTACTGATAATATCATTAATCTTACGAATATTCATTTTATGTCGGACATTATCATTTGTTGAGGGGGACATCAAAACACCTCTCTCTACAGTAATTTTTGCTTATATTAACTACGGCTAGTATCCGCGTCGAGATGTTCTCTATGCCTAGAATTTCCCGATTTTCTCAGTCTCTCCGCCCCATCAGGCGTAGAGTTCGAAATCGATTTGGACAACCTGACAGGGAATCTCACCGCCCCTCTAACACCACCGACCATCCCCCAATCAAACCGAGTTAATCATCACTTGCAGCTCATTGAATCGAGCAATTGGAGCGCAGTTAGGAGCTAAAGTGGTGTTAGACGCACCGAAACGTCGCCGGCTGTGTCACAAGCCATCGATTTACACGGAAGTGCTTAACGGTTGCCCGAATGCTGTGTTAGCTCGGGTATCCTAGAAACGGCTAGGCCGCCGCTGGTCTGATTAGCCGTAGAGGCAGAGTCGGGGGTATTGCACAGGCGATGAAATGGCGATAAATGAAGTGCAGGGAAGGATGGGTGGTGCTGAATATGTGAGTATTTTGTTGTAGTTTGTCCTTTTCAATAACTTACGTTGTGATTGAGCGATTATTTCCGGTGAGAGGCATCGAGAACTGTTCGTGTTAGGTAAATACGTTGATTTTGGCAGATATAAAAGTATTCTCCATTCAATCACCTCCTCGGAGTTTAATTTCACTTTCTCTAGCCGGCTAAATTTATGCAGTATCTTAAAACATAGGTTAGAATTGTCTTTTCCAACGAGATCGGTGCTTACTCCGAGATAAGAGGAAGTTCTCAGAAGATGATTCGTGTATTCTAAACATATATATAGTGGCTCACAGTGTACATCATGAGTGGTCTGGTCACACGACTCTGATACATTGTCATATTGAAGGGTATGCTTGCATCCCGATGGACATCATGCTCAGTTTTCAAGGAAATCAGTAGACGATGAAGAAGAAGACACTTTGTTTTTGAGCTCTTCGTGATTTCGTCCAACTATGTTAACGGAATCAGGGTTTTTCTCATAGGCATAGTCATAGTACATTATTGAGGTCTCCATTACATGGCTTTTCAGTCCTCGCGTCAAATACAAGGTATAAAAAAGCAGAACACGGCAAAAAGCCACACGAATAAATAAATAAATAACTAAATAAACAAAGCATCTAAAAAGTGAAGCAGCTAGAAGAGATAAAAACACCGCACTTGCCTAACATACCCCTCAGTGCCAGTCAGCCTGCGCCTATTCTATTTTTCCACGAGCCAACTGCCCGGAGGCAACGACCCTTTCTTGCCGCCTCCGTTCTCACTCTGGGCAGCTCGAGCATGCCCGCTTCTGCTCCCCTGCAGGGTCCTTCTTGACACTTCAGAGCAACGCATCATGCTCTCGGCTAACAAGCGTGGGATAGATGTACATACGTACATACATACATGCATAACACCCTTCTCACCATGGCTACATAACGCTCCTCCATGTCATTAAACCTCATCCATCCCAGTGCCTCCAATGTAGAAGATACCCATTCGCGGTGCTGTAACCCAGAAGCAATGCGCGCTTCAAAATTTATGAATTTTGAATTCTGCTTTTCTGCGTGGTGTTGCATCCACCCCAAACGTAAAGACTATACAGAATATGGGTAAAGATGAGTGACTGAATAAAAAGATGTTTTGTTTCTCAGGAAATGTCATGTCTCAATTTCGAAAGCCCAATGAGGATGCTGTTACACCGACGGGTCACGTGTGATATATATATATATATATATATATGTATATAAATATATATATATATATATATATATATATAAATATATATATATATATATATATATATATATATATATATATATATTTCTCCCATGAGAGGGCGGAGTCCATGTTAATTCCAAGAGGTTTTGCAAATGGTGCTGGTTTTAATGTGTTCGTGCTGATATTTACCGCAAAATCGTGTCCCAGTCTCAGAGGCGGAGGCTTAATTGCTAGAAGCTCAGTTTTGGCTGGGCTAATTTTGAGGCGGTTTTGAGTGAATCAACTGAGGGCTGTTTCAAGTGTCCGCTCGACGCGTTGTTTCAGAATCATTATGTCTGCAGGGGATTTGGAATAAAAAACTGAACACCATCGGCGTAGATGACCTGTTTTTTTGAAAGGCAAGTGAGCTGTGAAGTCATTTAAGGATATCAAGAAAACATTTGGGCCCAGCAAGGACCCTTGGACTACGTCGTGAGACACAGACAGCAGCTCTGAAGTGCTTCCCTGTCTCCTTCCCTGAAGTGCTTTCTGAGCCCAGACTTTAAATCTTACTCTGAAGGAACTACACCGGCAAGTGGATTTTCTGGACTCGAAATCCCATATACCAGTAAGAGCGTGGCATGTCTGCTCTGGCCTCTTAACAGCCGCCCCGCTGGGCCTCCGAGCCACATTCGCCTTGGTGGGGAGTTTCAAACACCCCTCGGACTCAGTTCCTATGCGGGATAAAAACATGAACCCTGGTGTATAGCCCATAAAAATACATGACGAAACTATATCGGTCACTTTTTGATTCAGGTCAATATTGAGGTCATGACAGGTCAAAAGAAGTCGCATGTTAGAGAAGAGTTCTGGTCTCTAGCGTCTGAAAGGGTTGAGTTAGACTCATTTTTAGGCACCATTCGTTTCCTCACGCTATGACGAAACAAATGATGTATGATATGACTATACTAGATAAAACAAAACTAATTTGACATAAAGTCAGGTCAAGGTCACTAATTAACCTCGCATAGTCAAAATTCATATCAATCGATTCGCAATAATTATTTAAACGTAGTAGTATTAAAGTAAAAGTTTTACCATCATTTCCAGCCGAAGTTATTGACCCAAGTCTAAAAGCCTCCCAGAGGTCATAGGTCCAAATTTGCAGCATGAATCTATAAAAGGGCCTAGAATACTATAATTTGGAGATGACGAAGGTAGTCCAAGTGGTATCTATAGAAATATAAATTTTTTCAGCCGATTTCCGTTTTCCCCATGCATTTCCAATCGAGAAGTCATGACAGAGAGGTGAGTTCATGTCACAATGGAGAGATCATATTACATTGATATGTTGCTTAAAAAAGGAACACCATTCCGAGAAAGGTTTCTGAAATTCCTGCAACTCTGTCTTATTACGGCAGAAACTCTGTAGGCACTGGATGGAAATATCATCAAGAATGTCAATTAAATCATTTTTGACGTCTTTCGGCCATTGGCAAACTTTCATGAGCACGTCAAAAATACCCAATTTGCCTATGCTTCCAGCTGTTAAAGGCCTCTGGCATCGCATCGAGATGTTACCGTCACGTGTTGTCAGGCAGCTTAGACCGGGGCAGAACACACCCCAACCACGGCGTGACAGTTCTAAAAACTGAAGTGACCCGTTTCGGGTAAGTGTTTCGTGCAGTGCGCTTTCCTAACTGCACTGACGTAGCTACCGCGCTGGCCGGCTGTGTCCTCCTCCCCAGCAGTTGACAGTATTTAAGCCGAACAGATATTGACGGTGGCATCAGTGTGCTTCATTGTTATCAAGGAGTACCATTAAGAGTTCAATCATGCATAACTCAGCGGTTGGCCTGCTGGTGGCGGTTGCCATAGCAACGGCCTCTGGACACGTAGTGTCACCCTCACCCTGTTTCTTCTCGGTGCCACTGAAGAGATACTTCAACTTTGGCGAAAAATGGACACAGCCCAAGTGCCAGGGCGTTTCCTGTGTCAACGGAGAGTTGAGGATACAAAAATGTGAAGCCCCTGGCGAGCTGGCTGAAGGATGCCGCGTGGAGCCCGGCACGGGCACCGAGTACCCCGACTGCTGCCCCCAGAAGGTCTGTCCGAGACCCGACCAGTGCTATTCGTCCGAGCTGGACCGAGTCTTCAACGATGGAGACACCTGGACCCTGCCTGGCTGCAACTTGGCCACTTGTACCCAAGGACAAACAGAAGTGAAGGCTTGCGGCCTGGTGGGTTTGCCCTCGACCCCTGGGTGTAAACTTGTTAAGGGCCCAGAGGGGGCTGACTATCCGGCCTGCTGCCCCACCGTCAGCTGCCCAAGGCCTGACCAGTGCTACGACAAGGACCTGGACCAGGTATTCAACGATGGAGACACCTGGACCCTGCCTGGCTGCAGCTTGGCCACTTGTACCCAAGGACAAACAGAAGTGAAGGCTTGCGGCCTGGTGGGTTTGCCCTCGACCCCTGGGTGTAAACTTGTTAAGGGCCCAGAGGGGGCTGACTATCCGGCCTGCTGCCCCACCGTCAGCTGTCCAAGGCCTGACCAGTGCTACGACAAGGACCTGGACCAGGTATTCAACGATGGAGACACCTGGACCCTGTCTGGATGCAACTTGGCCACTTGCACCCAGGGACAAACAGAAGTGAAGGCTTGCGGCCTGGTGGGTTTGCCCTCGACCCCTGGGTGTAAACTTGTTAAGGGCCCAGAGGGGGCTGACTATCCGGCCTGCTGCCCCACCGTCAGCTGCCCAAGGCTTGGCCAGTGCTACGACGAGGACCTGAACCGAGTCTTCAGCCATGGAGACACCTGGACTCTGCCTGGATGTCTGAAGGCCGAGTGCGTCACGGGCTGGATATCAAAGCTTCCCTGCGGGTTGTTGTATGCTAAGCCAGGCTGTGAAATTGTGCCGGGTAAAGAAGGCGCCGACTACCCGAGCTGCTGTGGTACAGTAAAGTGCCGCTAGTCCAAGTGACTCTACTTTCCCGAGTTACTCATCAGTGATCAGAATCATAATAGCGAGGGTGACGAAGATGTTGTATTTGATTTTGATTTTGTCAATACAAATTGTGTGACTACATACACTTTATCATTTGTTTTTATCTGTACGAGTGTTTTGAATAAAGTCTTGCCAAATTTGTTACACAATGCCTTGGCTGAATGGGCCGATCTAATTAGCCCGATCTAACATCCTGGGCATCATACATAATCTGTGCCTGGAGGCTGTGTACACAGCTTCTCACATATCTTACGTGCCGGAGTGTACCTTCCAACCAAGTTCGGGATGATCTTTTCCAGGTGGGATTTATTTTATAGTGGCATCTATTTTTTGTTATGAAGCTCTTTGTAGGATTTCACACTCGCGGGGGGAAATGAAACATATGAACTCCATATTCTTAAAGGGAATGTGACACCTTCACAACGTGATTTTAATTGAGGTAGCCAAGTTCTAAAGCAGGTCGGAAAACCCGGTACTCCATATTTCATTTGTCTAGGAACTCGATATTTCCGTAGAAAAAAAGCTAAAACCTACCTGACACCAGCCCCCTCAGCCCCCCATTGCCGGCGGCCATTGTTGTGAGCTACTGGTGTGACGACATATGCTGACGTCACGATGAGCATCAGCCAATCGAAGCCCTTGAAGCGTTTCAAGTATGGTAGTGGTTGCCAGATCGTGACATCATCTACAGGCTGATGTTTATTTCTTTTTCTAGAGGAGTATTTTTAAAAACCAAATATTGAGCTTATTGTACATTTTTCAGAGAAATCGTGAGTGGTTTCATTATTTTTTTATTAAACGTACGCCTAATAACACTAAATACCAGGATTTGACCAGGGCGCCACATTCCTTTTAACGGTATATTTAGGTTTCTATTTCGTGACGGTTTTTAAACACTCAATGACATGAAATAGTGCAATAGCAGGCATACAACCACGTTATTGTCATCGCAGTCATGATATGTGATGATTACCAACAATTTCTCCTCTCCAGATCTCAATTTGATTGCCATTTTTACCGTCTTTTTAGAGATTTAGTCAGGTTTGAGCATAGTCTATATTAAACCGCGCCCCGGTGAGCCTCCGAACCACTTTGGCGCTGGTGGGGGAGGGGGCTTTAACAGCCCCCCTCGAACTCGGCCCCTACGCGGTCTTTAATAGCAAGGGTCTATAAGAATAGGACCCAACAAAAGCAAGGGCCTGTAATATACAGTAGCTTACTGACTTCGCCTCGGGGCACAAGCTGGTTTGGGGCCACCTTATTTTTTTCATTGCAGTTGATGAGCAACAGGTTATCGTGCGTCACCCAATTACAGCTCATCTCGTTTATGACACCACACATGCCTAGCTCGTCAGTTGTTTATCGTACTTTTTTACTTGGGATTTAGGAGCAGAGGGAGAATCGTAAAGGGGTCAGATTGAGGCTGGGAGTGAACAAATTTGTGTTTGTCGCGGCTCGGCAAAACAACCCGCGGTTTACTGTCTCTACCCTTGCAAATGGAATTTGCAACAAACTATTTGCCGATGCTCTCGTATTCTTAGTTGGGATGTGTAAGGGGAAACATCCGAGAAGAAAGGCGCAGTAAAAATTTCCAGTTAAAATTTTATGGACGAATAGAATATCGTATTGGACCCGAAAAAATAGGACAGATATTCTGAAGGCCAGGAGGAGTGTGCGTGGGAGGCTAACCAGATGAGAAACTTATGCTGAATTTTGTCTAATCTTTCTAGTTGAGTTTTTGAGGCACCACCCCAAAATGACGCATCCATATTCTAAAAGGGACCGAATGTTTCCAAAATAGGCTGCAAGTATTGGATCGCACTTAAGTCGATCGCGGACTCGGCGTAATTGAAAAAATCTTATTAATATTCCTAACATTTTGTTTGCCTTTTTAACAGTAAAATTTATATGATCAACAAAGGTTAATTTTGAGTCAAGCCAGACACCGAGATCCCTTATCGTTGTAACTTTTTCAAGGGGTAAATTTTGAATTTCATATGCTGTCTCAATTCTTGCCACCAGAATCACCGGAAAAAAGAAAGAATTTTAGCGAGACTCCGAATTGGTCACACTTCATTAACACATCATTATATTTTGACCGCATGTATGGAATAACAAACCCCCCAGATGCCACGTTTGTGAAGATCCCTTTACGATAGAGCATTTCCTCTTAAAATGCCCAATCCACAACCTACACCATCGTCCCATTATGGATTACTTCATCCAGAAACACATCCATCCCTCATTGCCCATTCTCCTTGGCGATGAACATCCCGAATTACTAAACCTCCTTTTCACCTTTCTTTACAGAACACGGTTAGAATTATTTATATAAGTTGAAAGGGTTTCCACACAATTTGGCGAAACGTGTGGTTTTTACCTAGGATAGGTTTGTCCTGGTTTTTTACCTTCGGGTTTTCCAGGAAATAACGTTTAGCTGATCATTATCAGGACACATATACACAACCCACTCAAAATCAATCACCACACATCCACTTCCCCAGTCGCGCCAGCACTACCCGAGCGAGCGGCCCCGGAACTGCGCCGGGTGTTTATACGCCCTGTGCAGGGCTCGGGGCCCCCGGGGGTGCGAGGCCGGCTAAATACACAACACCCAAATGCGCACCACCTATTAGGTTATATATTCCTCGTCGCGATTTCGGCCCAAAATTCGGTGTGCATTTGGGCTCAGAGGACCTTGGCCAACATCTCTTTAGGACTGGGTCCCATTGACCCTCCAAAACTGGCCGGGTACCTCTAAAGTTTTCCTCTCCAGCGGATAGAAATTCCTCTGCTGAGGACTAAAAAAAACTCAATTGGGCACCGTCTTAACCCTTGCCCCGGTGGCGGGTACGAGCCACCTTCGCCCTGGTGGGGGCTAAAAAGACCCCCACGATCTCAAAAACTAAGAGAGCTAGAAAAAAGCGCAAAACGGCAATCGAAAGCTCTTCGAAAATGATATCGAAAATACTTCGGTCATTTTTCTTGTCAGGTCAATATCAAGGTCACCAGAGGTCAAAATAGGTCAAAATCGATAATATGAGGTGTACTAAGAAAACCTCATATATCTCAGAAACTATGATAGCTAGAAACATTTTTCTAACACCATTCGAAAGCTCTTGAGATGTGCTTTCATTACAGTGGCATTCATTTTCGTGTCAGGTCAAAGCCTAGGGAGCTACAGGTCTCTAAATATTGGGCATATTCTTGGGAATGTCCATAGCCACCCATGCAAAAGGTCGTTTACTTTTTCGCTAATAGCTTCCAAACCAAACAAGATACAGCCATAGTTTATGCACCATTGCAATCCTCTCGTCAATACAAATCGAATGATATATGATATTGCTATGCCAGGTCAAATTTAAGAATTTGACCTGACCCAGGTCAACGGTCTGACCCAACTTGACCTGGTATAGTCATAATGTATATCATTTGACTTCCAGTGACTATACAAACACTTTGGTGACAAAATAAAAGCTCTATCTTAGTTTATTCAAAATTTATAAAGAAAAACACCAAAAAATGCTTATTTGACCTAAGGTGACCTTTTAAAGGTCACAAGTCAAAAATTTTAGTATCAGCTTCAGAAATGGGCTAAGAACAAGTCGCAACCGATGTTTGAAGTTGATTCCATCCATACTTACTGAGAAAAGCTCATTTCGTGATTTTCCCCATGCATTGTCAATGGGGAGGTCATGCTCTGCACATGACCTTAGGTCACCAATATCAAAAATCCCGGAACAAATGTTGTAGCTCCTGGTGGGCCCAAGATGTGGTATGAGTTTCAAATTGATCGATTAACCCTTCTTTTAGGTATGCCGTCCTAAGTATTTTTTGAGGTGAGGTCACTTCACCTGACCTGGTGTCCTGACCTGATATGACCTTGAGCTAAAATTTTCAGGAAAGATGTAAAAATGATGAAGGAACAGCTAGACCAAGTTTGGCGGCCTGCGCGCCGCCGTTTTTGGTCACTTCGGAAAAACCCGAGGGGGTCTAAAAAGACCCCCACCCGGGCGAAGGTTAATTCAATCGTGAAATGTTTACATTTATTAGGGTTTAGTTGAAGTTTCCAGTCTTCTGACCAATTACAAAGAGTATTTAGGTCTTCCTGAAGTTTGTTCGAGTCTTCTGGGGAACATATTTTGTTAAAATGTTGACGTCGTCTGCGAATACTAGACAGAGTTAATTATCATCGGTAGATTGTTGAAAAAGAGAGCAAACAGAAGGGGAGATAGCAAACAGCTTTCAGGTGTTCCAGAGCGGACAGGTGTCCAATCCAACCATTTACCGTTTAAAATAACGCGTTGCTTTCGAATTGTCAAGAAAGATGTTATCCAATTTTGTGCGTTACCAGAAATATTGTAAGAATTGTGCAGTTTGTAAATTAAGAGATTATGATTCACACCCTGAAACGCCGCAGAATAGTCTGTATATATTACATCTGTTTGGTGTCCGGAAGAAACTGAGTCCCACGCCATTTTCAAAAGGCAGGCCAAATTGGTTTCACATGAGCGGTGAGGAAGTTAGCTAGTAGGGGCCCCTGAGAGGAATTACAGAAGTGGCTTTTGACGTGTTTCTACGGACCCTATCTATATTAGTGTCCATTGAGCTTACAAGGGTCCCCTGGGTTGAAATTGGGATCGTTTAACGCATGGGCCCCTTTACCTTGTTTGCGGCCCATTGTGCTTATTTGGGGCTCAATGAGCTTGGCGAGGCGCCCAGCTGGTTTGACCCTCTTAGTTTGTATGGGCCTCCCGAGATACTTTTGGACCTCCTCAGCGTGTCTGGGCCGCCTGAGTCCAAGTCCAAGCCCCGTGAGCTAGTGTCGAGCCCCTGGGCTTATTTAAGACCCGTTTAGAAGGTCAAGTCCCCTTCGCTGATCTTGGGACCCCTGGGTTGGCCTGGATCCCCTGAGTTAATATTGGCCCTCCTGAGAGGGAGTTTCGCAAAAGGCCTCTGGGCTGTTCTGAGTCATTGAGAGAGTATTGCACAGGAACGTACAGCCTGGGGCTCAAGCTGGTTTTTGGCTCCTTGAGCTGAAAAGGGCCCCTGAGGTAGAATTCCAAAGGAAGCCCTGAGCTAGTCTAGGGTTCCTGAGGGGAATTATCTAAGAGGTTCCTGGCTTGGTCCTTGGGCCCCCAGCTGAATTAGTGTCTCTTGCAAGGTAAGGGCTCTTGAGTTGGCATTAGGCCCGTTTAACTGGTATGGAACCAATTAGCTTGTCTGGGCTTATCGTGCTGTCCGGGACCCCCTGAGCTCCTCGGGGCCCTTAGCCCATCTGGCACCCTGAGTTAGTGCTGATTCCATTTAGCAGGCCTGGGCCCACTGAAAATTAATTTTTTCAGAGAGTTTCTGACCTGATCTCGGGGTCCCTGAGCTAGTGAAGGGTTCCCTGAGAGACTAAGCTTGGTGTCTGTATCTACAGTCAGGTTTTGAAAAAAATTGTGGATGTAATTGGTGAGTTTCCAGGAGGCCTGCTTATCGCTATTCGCTATCGGGATTTTAGTCCTCGGGACAACGTGATGGGTCCTTTTGTGAAGTGGGGAGAGGGGGAACAAAACATACTCCATCGTCCCCCACTCCCAAAATTGGGGACACGTCTCCCCCAACCCCCAGTAGCGGGACCCATGATTCTATACACGAAAAAGAATCAAGGAATTGGTTCAATATAAAGCTATTGAATTTTTACACATTCAAGGAAAAAATTTTCATGGCATACAACTTTTTATATAAAATATCCTTTAACCCGCGCCCCACCGGGGGTCCGGCGCCACCTTCGCCCCACCGGGGGGCCATCGATGGCCCCCCCTCTAACTCCGAAAATATGGGCGTTAGCGCAAATCTGCAAAGTGCAATAGAAAGCTCGTGTGAATTCAGTAAGAAATTACTTCGCATGTTTTAGTGCTCAGGTCAATGGTTTGACCTCCAGAGGTCAAATTAGGTCAAGATCGGCTATTTTCACTCAAATATGCAATGATTAAGCAAACTGGGCATAACTCTTATGTCATTAGAGCTATTGAGGCCTGGTAAAGTACATTTGATAGCAAATTGCCAGTACTTTTTCCGCTATGTGGAACGTAAAGACCTCCCGCCAGTGGTTTGACCGCCAGAGGTCACCTCGTGACCTAATATGACCTGAGGTCACGAAAGGTCAAAAAGTGACCTTGCCGTATATCAAATGAAAGCCAGTGACAAGACAAACACGATGGTGTTTGTTTCACCGCTCTAGCTCAATTAGGTCAAAAGTTATTGTCAAAATACTGTTTTTGACCTCTGGTGACCTTGGATGACCTTGGAAAAGTCAAAGGGCAAATATGACCCCTGGGATCCGTGAAAGGGTGTCCAAAAACGTTGTTCTGAGCAGTCTGAGTATTTGCAGTCATTTTTGTGGCTTTTATATCATGAAATAGCTTTTCCCCATGCTTTTCCAATGGGAGAGGTCGCCTCGTGACCTGACCTCAGGGCACGAAATCGAAAAATCCCGGATATACACCTTGTAGACCCTGGAGGGGTCATGAAGTGTAGGAAGTTTCAAATCGATCGACTTTGAAATGTAGCTCTTACAGAGCTCTAAAGGTGAAGTGAGGTGACCTTGGTTGACCTCGTCTGGTGACCTGACCTTGGGTGACCCGGGGTAAAAAATTTCAGGGATGATGGGAAAATGATGCAGTGAGAGGTAGAGCCCTCAACCGCGGTGCTGCGCCTCGTCGTTTTTCTGCTATCCCGGAAAAACCTTAGGGGGGCCATCGATGGCCCCCCCGGTGGGGCGAGGGTTAAAGTATGGTGCAGCTTTTTATTTTCTTATTCTCCTGGAATTTTAGGGCACAAAACCATAAAGTGAAAGAGAGAGGGGAGGGGAGAAGGGGAGGGGAGAAGGGGGAGGGGAGAAGGGGAGCCTATACAATGTGTCAGTTTTGCGGAAATAGCATACTGGGCCTAACTATCACCATGTTGTGGCATGTCTCACAAGTTTGTGGTGGCTTATTTTTATCATCAAAATATTTCTATTGTAATAGACGTATAGGGCTATAGTGATGAGCCAACTGCTGGGTTCATCAGAAGTTTCAGAAGTGGAATATATATTCATGCCCGGACCGAGGAAAATTAATTTTAAGATGACCGAGATTTTTCGCCAGGAAGCACCGAGGGCCGTTAGGCCCGAGGTGTTTTCGGCGAGAAAATTGAAGTCATCTTACTGGGCGTCCTAACCAAACGGTCACCGACGGTCGCCAACCGTCGGCGACCGTCGGCGTCAGTTGCAGAGCGGTAATTTTGGAGGTTTGCCCGACAGAGGAAATGTTCATCTTTGGTAGCAATCTGGTAGCTCAAACTGCGACGAATGCTGCTTACCAACAACCAAAACTTAGCTGGCATCAAGAACTATTAAAAGAACGATTTAGGAGAAAAGGTAATCATGTCCAGTTTTCATAGATTTTTTCAGCATGAATTCCAATTTAAATAATTATTCAAAAATATTTATTACGTTTGATGACTAAAAACAAGAACAAATAACAAGGATATCGGCTTCTGACGCAGACCGTCGGCGTCAAAAGTTGGACATTGTTCAACTTTTGCTGCGACACGTTGCAACGCCGTGCGACGCGTTGCGTCGGTGCGTTTTGTGCCCTGAAGGAAAATCCCGGTCGTTGCGGCAGATCGACGCCGTGCAACACCTTGCGACGCGTTGCGTCTTGGTTAGGACACCCAGTTAAAATTAATCTCGGCCAAGGGCATGGATTATTTTCCTAAACATGTCTGCGACAACAAAGCCATATTTCTGCTTGGACATTTTCGATGAAGAGAAAGGAAAAGAGATGATGGAGGAAAACATAATAGAAAGAATGCGCAAAGAATCTATGGAAGAAAGGGACAGAAATAGAAGCGAGTCGACGGTGAAGAAGACATCTTTTTGGATACGAAAGCTACAGGAAGAGGCAGAAAGGGTTGGCCTGAAAGGAGACTTGCTAAAGATGGAGCCCAAAAAGTTAGATGCAGCCTTAAGCAGTCTTATCCTTTCTATGAAACGTGGAGATGGTGGTGACTATGAAGTTTCGACTGTCCATTGCATGTTTTCTCTAATCGCATGCTTCCTGAAGGAGAACAACTATCAGGAGGACTTGGAAACCAGCCCGGCATTCCAGATGTCTCGAAGCTCCAAGGCTACACAAGTGAGAAAACTGAAAGCCGCAGGGAAGGGTAACAGACCGAACCGAGCGATGCCCTTATCCCTTGGGAATGAAGAAAAACTTTAGAACATGGGTTCGTTGGGCTCCCACAGTCCTGTAGCACTGTTACGGACCATATGGTACCTGCTCAGCTTGGCTTTTGGGCTGAGAGGGCGCCATGAAGCTCGGCAGATGAGATGGGGTGATGTGACACTCAAGAAAAACAGTGATGGAGCAGAATACCTGGAGCTAAATGAGCGACTCACGAAAACTCGCGACGGCAGAATGGCTGCTGGCTCAAGAGCTTTCCATCCGAAAGCATTTGCTTCGTCCAACAAAGCTTGATGCCCTGTATAATTTTTCAAGGAGTACGCCAAACGCCGACCAGCTGGAAGTAACACGCCTGATAGTCCGTTTTTTCCAGGCTATAAATCATCGTCGGCGAGACAATGCAGAGACGTGGTTTTCCAATGGGCCATTGGGCAAAAACCAACTAGGACTGCTTATGAAGACCGGATGTGAAGGCGCTGGTGTTACAGGAAATTTCACCAACCACTCTGTACGGAAAACAGCTGTCAAGCGCGCACTGGATGCCGGATGCCCAGCCGAGTATACGGCTCAGCTGACTGGTCACAAGAACGTCTCGAGTCTAACCCGGTGTCCTAACCAAACGGTCGCTGACCGTCGCCAACCGTCGGCGACCGTCGGCGTCAGTTGCAGAGCGGTAATTTTGGAGGTTTGGCCGACAGAGGAAAGGTTCAGCTTTGGAAGCAATCTGGTAGCTCAAGATGCGACGAACTGTTGTTTATCAACAATCAAAACTTGGCTGGCATCAAGAACTCAAGTCTGGCTTCAAGAATTATTAAAAGCATGATTTAGGAGAAAAAGGTAATCATGTCCAGGTTCCATATATTTTTTCAGCATGAATTCCAATTTGAATTATTATTCTAAAACATATATTACATTTTATGACTAAAAAAGCAAATGACACGGATATCGGCTTCTGACGCAGACCGCCGGCGTCAAAAGTTGGACATTGTTCAACTTTTGCTGCGACGCGTTGCAACGCCGTGCGACGCGTTGCGGCAGTGGGTTTTGTGTCCGGACCGAAAATCCCGGTCGTTGCGGCAGATCGACGGCGTGCAACGCCATGCGACGCGTTGCGTCTTGGTTAGGACACCGGGTAAAGGGGTATGTCGAAGCCTGCGTTGAAGTGCAGAAGAAGATGTGCCATAGCGTCATGGAAGGCGCTAAATTTGACCTCGGTGCTTCGACAAGCCCATCGAGCACGTCGAACAGCTCCAACCACGTGGAGTTTGTCTTCAATAACTGCTCTGGTGTTACCATTAACATGTCGAAGAAAAAGACTGACAAGTGTTCCATTGTTCTAGTTGTTGTTATTTTCCTTGTTTGTGTGAAGAGAGTTTTAAATACTCAACTAAGTGCACGTAATGAATGCAATACTCCATGCTCAACAAATGTTCGATCGTTTAATATATCGCATGCTTCTTTACAAGCCTGTGTCATATTCGTTGATAAATTAAGATCGTATACTGACGATAGAAATATTATGTGATTTTACCCATGCATGGGCCGTTTCCTCGTAAGTAATCTGACAAACATATGAAATCAAATACTACTAAGACTAAGGTATGGGTACGCATGCCTCGGGGTTCACCTCAAATCGGCAAGATTCGCTCAGGATTCACCTCAAATTCCACCAGGGCAGGAAACAGGGCAGGAAAAGATGTTTTCCTGCCCTGGTAAAAAGCTAAGCTTAAAGTATTAAGAAGTTGCCGGTCAGAAAATGTCACGCGCTGTTTAATGACTGTTTTTCCTAATTGAGCGTACTGTTTAACATGTATAGGAATACGCTAGGCTTGAACATCGAAAGTATTTTAATTTCATGCGCTGGTGTTTTCTGCTGCAACACGTTTCCTTGGATGACCAGATTAAAAAGCAAACAGTACGTTATAATCGCCATCCATTCAAAGACAAAACCAACGGCAAAGATTTGGCCCCGTGCCTCATTTTGAGCTGCTCGAAAAATATGATAAACACGCGCATTGACGGGGGTGGGTACCCGCCCCTCGGGTTTTTCGGAGATGACGTAAAAACGGCGGCGCAAAGCGCCGCCGTACTTGGCATGCCTTTTCCCTCATCATTATTACAACTTTTGTCAAAATTTTAGGGGGTCATCTAAGGCTAGGTCAGCAGTAAAGGTCAAGTGACCTGACCTAAAAATTTTTTAAGATAGCATGAGTCAGAACAGGGTTAACTTATCCGATTGAAACTCATATCACATAATGGCCTCACCGAGTTCTCTAAAATTTGTTCCGATATTTTTATATCGATGACCAAAGGTCAGGTACGAGCTATTACCTCTCCATTGGAAATACATGGGAAAATGGTTTTAGCTGAATAACTTTGTAATGAATAGAGATAGAGCGTATATTTTAACTTCATTATATTTTCTTTGTCTTTGCGGCTCTAATGATATACATTTTGACCAATTTGATATTTACCTGACCTCAGGCTAGGTAAAATCCTTGATTTGACCTAGCAAGGTCATATTATATATCATTCGATTTGGCTTGCTGCGAGGATTCATATAGTTCAAATTGTTTTGCTCTATCTTTACTTGTTGAGATGAAATGGCCGAACAATTTGATTTATATATTATCGCTATTACGGCATTTTTTACCTCTAGTGACCTTAAATGTGACCTGACGAAAACAGCTCAAATTTGTCGATGGAGAAATGGATGGGCTATCCAACGCCGTTTACCGTTTTTCGCTACCTAGCGCAGTTTTTGAGATCTTAGGGGGGCGAGTACCCGCCCGCCCGTCAAGCCGAAGGTGGCTCAGACCCCCGTCAATGCGCGTGTTAACCCTCGCCCTGGTTGGGGGTGTTTGAACACTCCCCGTCGGGTTTTCCGGCGGCACAAAAACGGCGGTGCGAAGCGCCGTCATGCTTAGCACACCTTATTCTTGATCAATTCGGAAACTTTTTGCAAAACTTTTATGTTAGGGCATATCAGGTCAGGTCACCAGTGCAGGTCAAATGACCTCACCTCCACAAAGTTTAAGAGAGCATAAGTAAGAACATGGTGAATCTATCCAATTTCAACATATAACGCGAACGTTTGGTCTGTTTTGGAGTACGGTAGTGTAGTCTGGGCTGGTGTAGTCAAATCCCATGCCGAACGGGTCGAGCGGGTACAACACAAATTCTTGATGTGGCTAAATTCTCATACTCCTCAGTCTTGCGACACTTTGAATTACCACTCACTTCTTCGGCATTTCGGCGTCCAGTCTCTTGCTGCAAGGAGAGTTCAACACGATCTTCTGTTTCTGAAAGCAATATTTTCCTCAAAAATTTCCTCTCAAACTCTTCTGAACTGTTTTGGCCTTCATGTTCCACCCCGCTCGACCCGCAACCTGCGACTTTTCGCCGAGCCACGCGGCCGTGTAAACACGGTTGCCTCGGGGTTTCTGTGCCGGATACCAAAATCTGCTAATAGGTTTTTGACCATGATCAACTCCGATTTTTTTGTTGATACCTATAGCATTTTTAGAGCTCGCGTTGTGGAGTACATAAGGGACCTAAGAGTGTGAGGTCACCAAGGTGTATGTGCACCAAATATATGAAGAGGGAATGAGCTCAAACTATTTTAATAACTTTATTTTTACAGCACCCATTTTACTCATTTGTATATTTTTAGCACTAGGGTGTTTCGGACATGTTTATGTGTATGTGTTAGTTTTTGGTGAGAGAGTTTTAATACCTGACTTCACCTGTTAGTGGGCATCAGCCTGTTGGTGATTATGTTTAATAAACAAATAAACAAATAAACAAATTTAAACTCATATCAAATAATGGGCCCACCGCACACTACAAAATATGATCAGGTATTTTGTATATCGATGACATAGGGTCAGATACAGATCATGACCTCTCTATCTGAAATGCATGGCGAAACAGAAATTGGGCTGTTTTTGTGTAGATACAGCTGATATACCTTTATATTCTCCAGACCGTAGTAACCTGGGCCACTTCCAGGTTCCTGTTGCAATTTTTGACATGTGGCCTCTGAGAGGTCATCTGGGGCTAATTAAGCAGGTTTCCAGCCTTGAGTCAAAAACTTAGCAGGAAATAATGGTTAAGCTTTTATTTTGATACCATTACGTTTTTATTGTTATTACGAGTCGATTCATAAGCAGATTGACTATGCTAGATCAGATAGTAGCCTTGACCTGACCTCAGATCAGATCATTTTTTATGTTTTGACTTTGTATAGTCATGTCATACATCATTCGATTTGCGGTAACGAGAGAAAGTGAATGATGCAAAAAATGATTACAACTTAATTTTATCTGACGCTAGAGCCCAGAAACTCTCCTCTAACATGTCACCTTTGACCTGTCATGACCTCAATATTGACCTGAGCCAAAACGTGACTGTGTACCTGACATGACATGTTGTAGAGCACAAACATCGAAGAGGGCATTGCGAACCCATCTGAAGAGTAGAGAGTGACGTCTTCCTTCTATGAATACGTTCGGTTTCATGTCGAGAACTATTTTGCTGATTATTTTTCGTTTTATTTGTGATGCGTTAAATTTCTTATGTGTCTTACCTAAGCTCTCTAATACATCACAGTCTTGGGCTGTGTGTGCTTGTATCATTGGTTCTGTGTGTTGCATAGGTGTCTGATGCATACTTGAAATCCTTTTAATTCAACCTGAGAAGGGTCTCTATTGACGCTGGAATAAGAATAGCCATGGTATTTGTGGAGGGTTCAAAGATGTCCATTAAATAAATAAATGGATGTAGTTTCTTCTCTCATGAATTGTTACGAACTATTCACCGTCGCTCACTTTTTTCGCTAACCCGCATAGGGGGCAAGCTCGAGGAGGGTGTTCGAACATCCCCCACCATAGCAAAGGTGGCTCGGAGGCCCACCGGGGCGAGTGTTAAATGCTCGAAGTTTGTTGAAATGTGTATGTGCCCTTCACTTCTCGAGGTAGTCATGATCCAGCTCGTGTAAAAATCCTAACATGATAAGGTTTCATACGGTATTTATAGGCATCGCCTGAATTGTAGTGCCTTTATTTTTGTTACAAAAAACTCCACTCTTGCAATGCCGAACAAACTGGGACCCCCTGGTTTGAAAATAAATTTCCACCCCTGCTGTAAGGATCTAGGACATAAAGGCGATGTATGTATGACTAAAGCGTACATGCTGTGCAAAACGGTGATGTCCTGGCCTCAAAAATGACAGTTTTGTTAGTATAAGCCCTATACAGGTAATGGGAGAATTACGGCATACTTTCAACCAGAGCATCTTGATTCCGGTTCAGATTCATAATTCTAGCAGGGAAAACTCTGATGTAAATTTAGCGGTGTTGTCATGAGTGGCCCACGTGGTGGTTTTACGGGGAAGGAGGAAATCATTTTCCCTTCTCTGACATAAGGAAGACTGCCCTATTTTCTCCCCGGGTTATGACCACGATCACATCATCCCCTTTCCTCCCTGCCAGACCATGAGCTAAAAGGGAGTGCAAGACCAAGAGAGATTATAAAAACAGTTTGACAGTCGGATTAATTCCTTTTTAAGAGTGGGATAACTATAACATGTTTTGTTTTCGGTGAATTTTTGTATTTTGCAAGTAATGGTAAGAGAACTAGCATGATTTGATCGATAACTGTAACAAAAAGAAAATTTAAGGCATTTATTACCAGGCAATTACTTGCCTTATCCAGTAAATATCTACGCCCCCAAGGCAAGCACAAGTTATGAATTATAATCAGAACAGGCCTTTCCGCGGTCCATCTCTTGGATATCAACCTGTAAATATGTCAGCACCTTTTCCGGACATGTTTTTGAGTTCACTGACAACCCACCACAGGCTACCGGATGTCGCAAAGCCAAGGGCCAGTATTGCTGTTCCTTGGGCCCCATCACCATTTGAAGAAATGAGCTGGTTGTGGTATCAATCACTCCAGAAGTGCTGCCGAGGTCTCCAAATGTCACTCAGTGGGAGACACGCACAGAGACATCTAGTGGCAGGAGCGTCGATAAATCATTGGAATCACCGAGACCAAGTCGACCAGCATCAGACAGAATCAAAAGTTTTTGATATTTTATCAGCATATAGAAACTTCTGCGCACGGCTCTTTGCTATAATTCTAAGATTTTTTGTGAAGGAAATAAATATTGATCCATGGGTTTAAATTCGTGGAAGAGTTTTGCACCTCGTGGCTTTTAACGGAGCTGACGGAGTAGCAGAGCCCACGGCACTCCTGGGTTGAGTCCACGCCATTGGACAGTCGTAACTTCCACACAGGGCCGAAATACGGCCCCCGAGCTGCTTTCAGTTCAGTGGAGGCCATGAAAACAGGAAAGTTATTGAGGACGCTGAGGATTTCGTTCCGCTGAAGACTGCGATATTCGATCGAGAGAGTGCTTTTGGGTTTGTACCGAAAAGGATGGACGGGGTCGCTGAGCATTTTCCTGCGAGCTCCTGCGATGCAGTAAGATTGAGAGTACTGTCAATTTGTACTGTCATCTTGTACTGTCATCCTGTTATTCTGTATTGAGAGTACTGTCGTCTGATTTCATTCGCTGGGACTTGGAGGGTTGTAGTGTGAGGGAAAGCTGTATATCAATATGTTCCTGCTATTCCTGTAACGACTTCCCTACTTATTAAGTCAGCGCATGTAAAAATGTGAAATAACTGGGAGATATAAGCACTCAAAAATTGAAATATTTATTGTAAGATAACACGGGATAACACAATGAGAGATAACGAGTCCTAGATAACAAGACCAGAGGATTAGTGTGCTATAAACCCTTACAATCTCGGTAAATGGGGGTTAAACAAGCAGCTGATTAGTTTAGCTGATCACACCACTCGGGTATTCTTTGTATAAAATTTATATTTAACAAAAACTTCCTCTCCATTGGGGTGGCTTTTAAAGTGCTGTCGTGCTGAGTATGAGGTGATTAGACCAGATCTCACTGCAACCTGCTCAGGTCTCAAGCACGCTCCTTTTCAATCCCGCATGAATTCAGTTTTTTATATTTAATGCACACATACGATGCGGTGTACGATGTGATATAAATAAATTCAAAAAAGTGAGTAAGAGAAAATAAAAATTGAATAAAATAAAATAAAGTCATTTTGGCAGAAACCGTGCATGGGATACGTAGTGCTTCAAGGTCTGCCAGCCGGACACAGCCACCAAGGCTACCCCGCGGCAGGCTCATGGAGCACGCCGCCGCCCCAGCGCCGCCCAACGCCATCATCAGTGCCGCCGCACCAAGAGGCGAGAGGCAAGAGGTTTTTAACCCTTGCCCCGGTGGCGGGTACCAGTCACCATCGCCCTGGTGGGGGGCTAAAAAAGACCCCCACGATCTAAAAAAATAAGAGAACTAGAAAAAAGCGCAAAACGGCAATGGAAAGCTCTTCAAAAATAATACCGAAAATACTTCAGCCATTTTTCTTGTCAGGTCAATATCAAGGTCACCAGAGGTCAAAATAGGTCAAAATCGCTAATATGAGGTGTACTAAGAAAACCCCATATATCTCAGAAACTATGACAGCTAGAAAAATATTTCACCACCATTCCAAAGCTCTTGAGCTGCTCTTTCATTGAAATGCATTCATTTTCGTATCAGGTCAAAGCCTAGGGAGCTACAGGTCACTGAATGATGGGCATATTCTTGGAAATATCCATAGCCACCCATGCATAAGGGTGTTTTCTTTTTCACTAATAACTTCCAAACCAAACAAGATACAACCATAGTTGATGCACCATTACAATCCTCTTGTCAATACGAATCTAATGATATATTATCGCCATGCCAGATCAAATTTAAGAATTTGACCTGACCCAGGTCAACAGTCTGACCCAACTTGACCTAGTATAGTCATGATGCATATCATTTGACTAGCAGTGACTATAAAAACACTTGAGTGACAAAATAAAAGTTCTATCTTAGTTTAGTCAAAATTTATAGAGCAAATTACCAAAAAATGCTTATTTGACCTACAGTGACCTTTTAAAGGTCACAAGTCAAAATTTTTGGCATCAACTTCAGAAATGGGCTAAGAGCAAATCATAACCGATGTTTTAAGTTGATTCCATCCATACTTACTGAGAAAACCTCATTTCGTGATTTTTCCCATGTATTTACAATGGGGAGGTCGAGCTCTGCACATGACCTTAGATCACCAATATCAAAATCCCGAAACAAATTTTGTAGCCCTTGGTGGGCCCGATATTTGATATGAGTTTGAACTTGATCGATTAAACATTCTTTTAGTTATGCGGTCAAGCATTTGAGGTGAGGTCACTTAACCAGGCCTGGTGACCTGACGTGATGTGACCTTGAGCTAAAATTTTCCGAAAAGATGTAAAAATGATGAAGAAACAGCTAGATTAAGTTTGGCGGCGCGCAGCGCTGCCATTTTTTATCACTTTGGAAAAACCCGAGGGCGGGGGGTCTAAAAAGACCCCCAACCCGGGCGAAGGTTAAGAGCCTTGCGGCGAAAAGCTGTCCCACGTGCACCACTGATTGTTATGCTCCGTCACCCCTGTGCGTTTGTCAAGCGCACCGAGTCGCGTTAGGCTCCAGACAACTTTGCGGGTGCTTCCATCTGCGGAACCGTGCGGCATCACCCAGGCTGATTGTCTCGTTGATTGATCTGCTCACTGCCGGGAAGAGTGTACTTACTGCTACCCTGTCGAACTATGTGCCAACTACCGGGTTCTTGTTAGCTCAGTGTCACGTAATCACGGTGCCAGAATCTTGGAGAGTGGAAATGCGATTCAGGGAAAATAATGAGTCTTTCACCAGTGCAACCATGATGAGTGCTCACTCAGTTTTCTTTTCTTTCCATGATTAACTCCAGCACCGTTCGGATGACCTCTGCCGCCGGGGTTCCGTCGCCCGTCGCTGTCCCGCGCCGGCGCCGCCGGCGCCGCTCCAGCGCGGCACATTTTGAGTCGAACCACGGCCCTTCTCGCCCAGTATTGGCGTGTGGAGAGCGCCACTCACGATCGCCCCGTGTCCGGTGCCGGGACTTGGAACATTTGAACCGTTTGCTAGGCCTACCACGCACATCGAAATAAAACCAATCACGAGTTTACCGACTGGAGTATAGATACAAAATACAAATTTATCAGGTGTGTGAGTGGAGCACAGTGGGATCGGTTGGGCTATGCACCGAATTCCCAGCTGCTTCTCATTTTGGCAGGAGTAGAAACCAGCCCAGGCCCTCTAAAATCACTAGACTTATTGGCAATTGCGCATGTTAACATTAATAGTGTAACTACTCCAGGAAACTTGATGAGCTACACCAGTTTATAAGCATGGAAAACATTAAGATATTGGCATTAACGGAAACTAAACTTGACGACAATGTAAATCCATCTCTTTATAGTATTAAAAACTTTCACGCACCACTTCTAAATCACCGCAATAGGCATGGAGGAGGGGTGGCGATATACTTCCACGAAACCATCCCAATGCAGAGGCTTCCAAACTTAGAGGATGACAACACAGAGGAATGGGTTTGGTGTAGGTTAAAATTTCCAGACATTTCAATAATAATATGTTGCCTTTACTTATCCCCTAACTGGACTCAAACAGACTCGATCAATTTACATAAAATTTAGCGGAAAGTGCCATGCTTTCAAACGAGTACCCTGGATCTACACTAGTCATTTTGGGCGACATGAATGCTGGAAACAACTACCTAACTGAGCCATTCATTCAAACCAGTAGCGGCGTTACATCATTTGATAAGAAACTTGCTGATACTGCCAGTGCTCTAGGATTAACTCAGCTGATAACTTCACCCACAAGGTCCAATGATAACTCGGCTAATCTCAGAGATCTTATCTTCATAAACGACGAAAATATGGTAAAAGCCAGTGGCACCCTTTCTGCCTTCTTGAAAATAGACCATTTTCCCATATTCACAACCCTAAAAGTAGATAGGCCGCAAACAAAAACTCTCCGGAAAAATGTTCGGAATTATAAAAGAATGGATGTTTACCTGTTAATACGTACTTTGTTGATCCCCAAAATCCCTTCCAACAGGGTGAGAGTTGGCGATGCTGTATGACCCTGGCAGTTGGTACGTCGTTAAACCCCAAAAATTATTAATACGTACTTTGCAAAGCCAAAATTGGACTAATATTTTTGGAGGGAGATGTTCACGACGCAGCCATAGGGTTCACCCATGCTCTTCTAAATGCAGCAGAAGCATCTATTCCGACAAAACTAGTAACAACTAAACCAAGGGACAAACCATGGGTTAATGGTGACCTCAAGAGACAAATAAGGTTGAGGAATAAACTATTCAAATTAGCCAAAAGGACAAATGTGCAGAAAAATTGGGCTGACTGGTCAAAGCAATGGAATTTTGTGACCAAGCTGAACCGGAAGCTGCACTCCAGTACCTAAAAATGAAACCAATAAACTTATAGAGAACCGGAAAAATCCCCACACACACCATCAAATTCTGCGCAAAATTGTAGGGCGTTCTCAAAACCGCAGCATCCCACCTCTTATAGCAAGCAATGGCCAAATCGTGAACGGTAGCAGGTCAAAAGCGAACCTACTTAATGATTTTTTCGTCTCCCAGACGGTGATAGACACTCCTACGATGCCGAACCCGCCCACAGCTCCAGCTTCTGCACAACCGGTACCCGCTCTCAGAGAAATTTCGGTCAGCGAACAAGAAGTCCTGTCAGTCCTGAACTCATTAGATCCAAACAAGCCGACTGGTCCGGACGAGCTTCCCACTAAAATTCTTAAACTTACCGCAATACTAATTTCCGCTCCTCTAGCCACATTATTTAACAAATCCCTCCGGACCGGAATATTCTCGTGATCGTGGAAAATTGCCTGTAAAACCTATATTCAAAGGAAAGGCTCTCCATCAGAGCCCACCAATTATTGACCAATTTCCCTCCTCTGTAATGTGTCCAAAGTACTAGAAAAAATTGTATTTCGGAAAACTTATACACATCTGACTGAAAACCACCTCTTGACGGAAAAACAGAGCGGCTACCGACCACACCATAACACCCAGCTCCAACTCACCTACCTGACTCACAAATTATACGCAGCACTGGATAGAGGACTTGACTTCACAGCAGTCTACTTGGACATTTCAAAATACTTTGACAAAATTTGGCACGGCGGACTACTTTATAAGTGCAAAAACGAATTTAGACTCACGGAACCCTTCTTAAACTGGCTTAAATCCTATCTGTCCGACAGAACACAACGTGTGATTGTTGATAACGACATTCTGACCACCCAGACGCATCAAAACGTTCCTCCAAATCCACGAATCGCTCAAAATGTGTCCCCGACCATTTCATCCTGTCTGAAAACCCTAAAAGCGGGCTGCCTTCAAGGTTCTGTGCTGGGCCCATTATTGGCAATAATGTACCTTGACGGACTATCGACGAAGACAACGAATGAGACATTATATTTCGCCGACGATACATCCCTCTACAGATCGTACAACCCTTCAGACATACAAGAATCCCAGACTTCACTCCAGAAAGACCTGGACACAATTCATCGATATGGCCAAGACTGGACAATCACGTTCAATACATCAAAAACAGTCCAGCAAAGTTGCTCATTTCGACGCAAAAGGTGGAGCTCGGGCTGAAATTTGGCGACCATATAGTCTGCAAGAACCAAAACCATAGACATCTTGGAATCACGCTTTCCAGTGACCTCCGGTTTCATGACCACGTCAACAAAATTTTGAAACAAGCCAGTAAAGCCCTCGGCCCCTCTATCCCATGGCAAAAGACCAATCAAAGACAACTCTGGAAAAAACTCTACACTATTTACGTAAGACCTTACTTTGACTACTGCGACACAATTTTCGACGGACTTATTACCAAATCTGACGCTCTCCGACTAGAACGAGCTCAAAACAGGGCGGCTAGGTTAATCACCGGAGCAAAAAGAGAACCCCAACAGCAAAACTCCACGAGGAGCTTGGGTGGACCTCATTGGCTGTGCGACGCAAAATACACAGGCTACGTGAAATTCAAAAACTAAAGCTCCCAAATTCACCCGCCCCCAATTACGTTAAGTCCATTGTTCCGAATACGCGATATGCTCACATTGGACGGCCTCTCAGAAATTCACAAACAATATCCCAATCAGAAACCAGAACAACATTATTCCAAAGCTCATTCATTCCAAAAAACATCCAGAGATTGGAATAGTCTTCCCAACGAGATCAGCACGACGAACCTTACCACATTAAAAATAAAAATTCTCGAGTATTTTGGTGTTAGGCCAACCACAAAATATTTTGCATTGGGCTTAAAAACTGGAAACAGGCTCCACACGCCGCTCAGAGTAGGAAACTCATCATTAAACGCCCACCTCTTCCAAAACATGAACACTCCCTCGCCACAATGCCTCTGTGGACACCGGACCGAGTCGGTCAAACATTTTCGTACTCGAGTGCCCTTTATATGACAACACACGTGCTGAGCTCTTCCAAACTTTAACAAATTTAGGTTTAAACATCCTGAATCTTTTCCCCCAAGTCAAACTAGACACGCTGGTATCCGGCACCGGCCTCGACGTGGATACTGGGCGAGAGGTGGCCCACGCTTTCCAAAACTTCTTGACAAAAACGAAGAGATTCTTTTGAGAACTGGAGCGGTTGCGGGGTGCCGGCGGGTGCGGCGCTGGTTGGCGGCCATGGCGGTGGACGCGTCCGGTGGGCCTCCGCCCACAGTGCTGCCCCAGACGGGTCAGGAACTGATTGAGTACTCTTGACATTTCAGAAAATCTATCTATTTTGGTTGGATGTTTGCATGTGAGCATGATTCGAAGTGTTAATGCCAATGTATGTATGCTGTTTTGTATTGTTATTGTCGAGAGTGGCGCCAAGAATTAAGCCTTTTGGCTTCTGCGCCAATCTCGAAGTGTATGTTGCCTTACAAAGTGTGAGAATGGAAGAAAATAAATCTATCTATCTATCTATCCAAGAGACATGTGGAGAGTGCACAAATTCTGAGCGGCTTTGGAAATTGGTACGCGCAATTTTACCGAGCGAGAAGCCGGGAAAGCTCTCAGATCCTACCCAGATAGTTGTGGAAAATATCCGGGAAACAAAATTTTGAATAGTTTCAAACTGACGCTGGTATCCATTGAGGTACCAACAGTCCCTTCAGTAAGTGTGTTATCACAACCTGTGGCCTATAGCCTGGTCAATGGACAGCATCTGGGCTGGAAATCGTCGCATTTTCTCTCGGTACAGCAACAACAAAACAACTAACTAACAACAAAACAAACAACTAGCCTGGCTTCTGACTCAGACTAATATGAGTATGTGCGGTGTTTTAATGAGGGTAGTTGAGCTAAAACGTGTCATGTGTTGACCATTAATCAATATTTTCGGAATAATGGCGCAAAAGCAATATTCCTGAGACGTTGTGTTGATTGATTGATTAATCGGGCTTAAGAGCGCACCAGATTCCGTGGTCATATAGTACTTGTGAGCTTGTGTGCTAATATTGCGGTTGAATCGGATTAATAATAACCTTATATGTTTCGCAATTATGCGCTTTTTTTACATATTTTCAAATGGTGTGCCGTGTTTTATGTTACGCAGGAAAAATGCAAAGTGAGGAACTATGTTTCTTAAAACTAGGCCACCAGTGAAGCGCCTTCATGATTGCCAGCCCGGGCAGCTGCCTGTTCTTGATGATAATAATAATAATACAAAGAATAATAATGATAATAAGATTGATAATAATAATAACTATTATTATAGTAATAATAATAATAATAATAGCTTATCAAAAATTAAAACTAAACTGAAAGGTCTCTGAGAAACAGGTGGCAGTCTCAGTATATATATATATATATATATATATATATATATATATATATATATATATATATATATATATATATGTATGCATGCCTATTTAAGAAAACGTCTTATGTTTGGGAAGAAGGAGATGGAAGTCTAAGTCTGGCAATTAAAACAATCATAACATGATAAGTAGTCATCCAATTTGGATAGTTGATTCAGAACCTAATTGGACGCTACAAACAGAGAGTTTCTTCAGTAAGACAGCGGAAAAACGGACCATTGAGTTTTGGGGCGACATTTTCCAGTAATATTCATTGCCTAAGTAAGTCTATCATATTCCCATGGTTTTTACTCTCGTTTTGCCTGTTGACTCTGATTAAATTTGATTCATTGTATCCTTCTTGGGTAAAATGTTCTAATAGACTGTTCTAACGGATTTATATCACAGCGTTCTTTTTAAAAAAGGTCCGCCACCACATTTAAGAGGCAGTCGGGTGTGTCCCCGCCGCGATCCCAACGACAACAGCACCCTTGCGTTCGCACCGTAACATTCAATTGGACAAGTCGCGGCACGCCCTGCTAGAAAAGGAAAGTGGCTTAAACAAGCAAACATGGTTAGAATGCTACAACCAGATTACAAGATAGATACTTCAAGTGTTACAAAGAAATTGACCACTTCCCTGCAGTATTATGAAGCATTAGTATAGTTTAAAGATTAGAGTAAGCACAAGCCAAAGTGGTCAATAAAAATCGGAGCTTCCGCACCCTGCATCAGCTACTGAGGGCAGCAGTAACGTTTTCACACTTTTTTTAAAAACATGAGGAGGACATAACAAAAACAAAAGTCAGTTTCTCTTGAGTCAGTCCCTACACAATACAAATGCCTACAAGTAACAAACCTCTCTTTTTCAGCAGCTTCGGTCCACACTGATCACGCCTCTGTCGCGGCACGTGCTGATATATGGTGGGCGCCTCCACCTTGTCCGTCTTCCGTCGCTACCGACGATGCACTGGCATAAGCATCGTCAGTACCGACGGAAGCTACCAGCAGCTGCGGCACAGAACGTCGTTGGTTTACTGATAAGGAGGTAAGTCAATGTGTGCAGGTGATTGGGGTTTGCCGTATGGATTTAGATATCTCTTGGTGTGCCCGGACACCGCCAATGCAGGGTCGAAGTAGGGGTAAAACATCCTTTAGATTCTCTTGTTTATCATTTTTTACTTCAAAATGGTGTTGGATGGCTGAACATGTCTCTGGGAAGGCCAAAACACGCTTCATACTATACCATCTGATTATGATATGGTTCTAGTTCTAGTTCTAGTTCTACCGTGTATTGACCACAATCGTCAAGTTATGTTATAATATTAACATTATTTTAAGTTTGGATATCCCAATCATTTCCAAAAATAAACGCCCCGGAGTAGGCTCTTACCACAGAATTTGAAGCGGGAGGGGAGTAACATGAGGAGGATATTTTTTAATAAGAATTTCTCTCTTTTGGTGTAAAACTAAGTGGTTAGAAAAAAGTATTTAATAAACACCATGAATACGTATCACCTTACTTCATCGTATGTTGAATACGCGCATTGACGGGGTCTGATCCACCTTCGCTTCGACGGGGGTGGGGGCGCCCCCTAACATCTCAAAAACCACGCTAGATAACGAAAAACGGCAAACAGCGTTGGGTAGCCCATCCACTTCTCTATCGAAAATATTAAAAATCTCCCGAGGTAAATGCATGCCATCATAGGGATAACAGGTAAATGAAGGTTTTCGCTCATTACATCTGAACGAGCAAAGATAGACCAAATCAATTCCAACCATTGTAATCCTCGCAGCAGGCCGAATCGAATGATAAATATTATGGCCTTGCTAGGTTCAATCAGGTCAAATATGACATTTGGCCTGACCTGAGGTTAGGTCAAGCTCAAATTAGGTCAAATGCATATCATTAAAACTGCAAAGACAAGACTAATCTAATGAAGAAAAACAAACGCTCTACCACCATCCATCACTAAGTTTTTCAGTTAAAACCATTTTCCCATGTATTTCCCATGGAGAAAACATAGCTCATACCTGACCTTAGGTTATCGATATACAAATTACGGGATTTTGTGTTAGATAACTCGGTAGGCTTATTATGTGATATGAATTTCAATAAGATAAGTTCACTCTATGCTGACTTATGCTATCTTAAAATTTTTGAGGTCAGGTCACTCGACCAGTATTGGTGACCTGACCTGAGATGACCTAACTTTAAAATTTTGAAACGAATTGTAAAAATGATCAGTGAAAAGGTATACCAAGTACGTCGGCGCTACGCACCACCGTTTGTTATCTCCAAAAAACCAGAGGGGGCGGGTACCCTCCCCCGTCGATGCGCGTGTTAAGCCTTCACCTCTTACGCACAGGTTGGGGTTTCGTCGGATCAGTCTTTTCCGGTATTAGGACACTGATTCCAATACCACAGAAGCAGATCCAATGGGATGGCCACTGAGGACACGCGAAACTGGCCAAATTGGCCGCAACTGGGTACCAGCAATAAATGCTAGTCAACCTTTTTCCTTCTTAGAGAAGCCCAGCGCACCCTGGACCGCCCTCACCCACTTTTGACTGCCCTCTTCTGCATGATTGGGCGCTTCTTCTTTGCAATTGGCCGCCCTTCTGCAGCCTTAGGGCTCCTCGTTTTAACCCGCGCCCCACCGGGGGTCCGGCGCCACCTTCGCCCCACCGGGGCCCATCGATGGCTCCCCCTCTAACTCCGAAAATATGGGCGCTAGCGCAAATCTGCAAAGTCCAATAGAAAGCTCGCGTGAATTCAGTAAGAAATTACTTCACATGTTTTAGTGCTCAGGTCAATGGTTTGACCTCCAGAGGTCAAATTAGGTCAAGATCGGCTATTTTCACTCAAATATGCAATGATTAAGCAAACTGGGCATAACTCTTATGTCATTAGAGCTATTGAGGCCTGGTAAAGTACATTTGATAGCAAATTGCCAGTACTTTTTCCGCTATATGCAACGTAAAGACCTCCCGGCAGTGGTTTGACCTCCAGAGGTTACCTCGTGACCTAATATGACTTGAGGTCACGAAAGGTCAAAAAGTAACCTTGCTGTATATCAAATGAAAGCCAGTGACAATACAAACACGATGGTGTTTGTTTCAACGCTCTAGCTTAATTAGGTCAAACGTTATGGTCAAAATACTGTTTTTGACCTCTGGTGACCTTGGATGACCTTGGAAAAGTCAAAGGGCAAATATAACCCCTGGGATCCGTGAAACGTTGTTCAAAAACGCTGTTTTGAGCAGTCTGAATATTTGCAATCATTTTTGAGGCTTTTATATCATGAAACAGCTTTTCCCAATGCTTTTCCAATGGGAGAGGTCGCCTCGTGACCTGACCTCAGGACACGAAATCGAAAAATCCCGGATATACACCTTGTGGACCCTGGAGGGGTCATAAAGTGTAGGAAGTTTCAAATCGATCGATTTTTAAATGTAGCTCTTACAGAGCTCTAAAGTTGAAGTGAGGTGACCTTGGTTGACCTCGTCTGGTGACCTGACCTTGGGTGACCCGGGGTAAAAAATTTCAGGGATAATGTGGAAAATGATGCAGTGAGAGGAAGAGTCCTCAATCGTGGTGCTGCACCTCGTCGTTTTTCTGCTATCCCGGAAAAAACCTTAGGGGCCGGGCCATCGATCGCCCCCCGGTGGGGCGAGGGTTAACGCACACCGCCTCATTTACCTCCGGCCACCCTTTTATTTACTTATTTACTTCATAGTCCCTTTTTCGTACGTCCCTTTTTTCGCGATTGGGTGTCCCTTTTGACCTCTAGCACACACCACAGCATAATGGACCGCCCTCAGCTTTCAGTGGTAAGAGTTATCACGAGATCATTTAGTGTATGCCTTGGGTATCGATCGGTGTCACATTCTGCTCAGGTTCCACTCAAGAACACCCGGAGTGCGCTCATGTTCACCCTAAATGTGCTTGTGTTGCATGTTGTGAGGCGAAAATGTTACGATGCAATATAGCGGGCTGGTAATTTTTTTGCATAGAACAGAGTTTGTGCACATTAACCAATATCCTTGAATTTTTTTCCATAATGTCCTTTCCGAATTTACTGTATCATTTAATCTATTATAAAATACAGTAAAAGATCGTGCCAGTATGACACAAATCCTTCTAAGCTTACTTTAAACCGATTTTAAGACATGATAAGAATATGTGAAAAACCTCGTTCTTATGAGAATCATGTTCAATTTGATATGCTATCTGTTATTTGTTATTATCAATAATTATAATTTGTATATAACAAAATATATAATTTACGACTAGCACCCTGCTTATCTTGTTGAGAAATCTTTCAAACTTTTTCCGAAATGCTTCTAGAGCAAGGACTTTTACGGACCACAAAGAAAACTCTTATGTCGTCTTTGTGAGAAAAACTGCAAGCCCTTAAGTTGTACTGGCCTACCACCAGGTATAGATCAGAATACGTAGTATCTTAAAGTAGTAGTATCTCAGCTAGATCTAGCTGGAAAGTCAGCGAAGCAACTGTGTATTTCGTTTGGCTGGACTATATTCACATTACTTACGCTCGTGGAAAAAAGTTAAAAAATGAAGGGCGTCATACAACAAGTAGCAATAAAATTCACAGCAAATTCAACAACATAGTCTTTGCCTCTGATACCCTGCTACTAATATCTGTTGGGTGAGTATACAGAACATTTTGTTTGAGGACAACAGTTTGGGTAGTCAGCGCCTTCGTCGCCTGGCACAGTTCTACAACCTGGCTCATCGACCAGAATTCCGCAGGACAGCTTTACTATCTCGCCCTTGACGCATTTGGCCTTCAGACATCCAGGCAGGGTCCAGGTGTCTCCATCGTTGAATACCTGGTCCAGGTCCTCGTCGTAGCACTGGTCAGGCAATGGGCAGCTGACGGTGGGGCAGCAGTCCGGATAGTCAGCCCCCACTGGGCCCTCCTTCAGTTTACACCCCCGCCTGAAAGCCATCAGGGGCACGGCAGCACTCCCGTTTCTCCCTGGATGCAAGTGGCCCTGTTGCATCCAGCCAGGGTCCAGTCGTCGCCGTTGTTGAAGACTCGGTCAAGCTCGGACGAATAGCACTGGTCGGGTCTCGGACAGACCTTCTGGGGGCAGCAGTCGGGGTACTCGGTGCCCGTGCCGGGCTCCACGCGGCATCCTTCAGCCAGCTCGCCAGGGGCTTCACATTCTTGTGTCCTCACCTCTCCGTTGACGCAGGAGGCACCCTGGCACTGGGGCTGTGTCCATTTTTCGCCGACGTCGAAGTATTTCTCCAGTGGCGCCGAGTAGCAACGGGGTGGAGGTGGCACTCCGTATCCAGAGGCCGTTGCTATGGCAACCGCCACCAGCACGAAAACAGCTAAGCTATGCATGATAGACCTTTCAATCTTACTTCTTTATGAGAATGAAGCAGACTGATGCCACTGTCAATATCTGCTCGGCTTAAATACTACAGACTGGATAACAGGAGGGAAAGCCCGGCCAACACAGTAGCTACGTCAGTGCAGATGGGAAAACACACCGCAGGACATAGGCGGATCCAGGATTTTCGATTCGGGGGAGCACACGGTCTGGGGGCGCCATCCACACCAGGGGTGGATGGCGGGCACTGATGGGATCTGATGATGGGATCTGATGGGCGCTAAATCCTATTGCGGGGTACTGATACGCACATCCTGAGGAAGGTATTTCATTCTTGTTGCTCTTCCCACACATTGAATGGTTGGAAACACCATATCAGAGGCGCCGTAACCATTTCAGAGAGCTCTGAGTGTCGATTGGGGGAGGGGGAGCATCCGGCCTATCCCTTCCGGGATCCACAGCTATTATGTGATTTTAGTCTTTTAAAATATTTGTTTATAATATTGCTGATAATTTTGTCCTATGCATACAACATGGAGTGCAAGCTCCGCTACATTTGATTTTCTACAGTGGATGTAAAACCATTTCCCGGTAAAAAAGAAGACGAACAAATTTTGAATGCTTAAATCATGTCTGTATTCCAATTTTGTCCAAACTGCATGCCAATCGTGGTGTGATGGGTTGCCATAATTATATGTGCTTCCTGTCTACGTTTGAATTGGATGCTACATATAAGAGAGCCTGTTGAAGGTGTAATAGTGAAACGTTACGCTAATCGATGAAGAAATTGCTTACAATAATGCTAAAATAATTTGACCTTCACTTCGCGTTGTTCTCAGAGTTTT